>CP092087.1:30325286-30350286 GCA_029203775.1 Neoneuromus ignobilis
ATTTAATATATTTTTATTTTAAAAATATCTTACTAATTTTGTATATTAATTATCACCCAATATATTGTTTAATGTACATTGAATTGACTCTAAAATAATAATTATGAATTTACAATAATATAAATGTACATATGTATTTTTAAAATGTCTAAATATTAACTAATAGTAAAACCTTCTATAGGATTTAATTTTATAAACTTAAAATTAACTATATATTTATTAAAAACACTGATATATTATACAAAAAAAGATTATGCATATTTTAATAAAAGATCACAGAAAAATTGTTTAATTTAATTCCAAGAATGTAAAGTTTTGTACCTGTATTTACAAACAATTTTCAATTAGTAAATGTTTATTTATACACACAAAGTACGTAAATTAATTTAAATATAAATTATTTTGTAGAACTGCAATATTTTTTTATAGAATTAAAGAAATCATTAAAGTATACAAAAATCCAGCTTCGAAAACAAAGTTTTGTTTGAAAATAAAACAAGTAATTTTATTTTTAGTTATTAAATTATATTATTTATTTACTGAATCGTTTTTAAATATATATATATACTAATTTTTCTAATAAAAACATTTTTTTCGTTCAAATTTAAATATTTGTTTGAAAATGAATTATTGATTAGTAAATTAATTAATTTACTAATTATTTATTTATCTAATTAATATTAGACAAATAAGTGAATATTTAATATTGTTCGATTATGCAAATGTAGTTGTGATATTCATTGTACAATAAATAAACAACTATATATATATATATATATATATATATATATATATATATATATATATATATATATATATGTATAAATATATATGTAATTTATAATATATTCGATATTAAGGTAGAAATTCTTATTTAACTAACCACAAGAGCTTAAACACAAATCTGTAAATCATACATACGTGTTATATCTATTGCGTAATTTAACAAAACCTTGTTTTTCTTTTTGGTGTTATATTAGATAAGCATCTGAATTCCAAAAACTAGGTAAATTATTCATCCACTTACATGGAACGATTACCAACTATTTTTTTTTTTTGATAATACAATTGATACAAACGAAAAGTTTACTATTTATAAAAATCATTGATAATGTATAATTTCTAAAATTACTCTCTAATATAATAAATATAATCTAGACAGAAAATTTGATAAAAAATAATCATAACAAAGCACGGAATTCAATAGTAAATAATACTGTAGGGTCATCTAAATGTGACACCTAGATTTGTGTTTTATTAAAAATAAACAAAATAAACTATTCACATTTTTTCGTATAAAATCCTATATACATGTTTCTTTTTAAAAAAACACACATCTAGGCGTCATATTTGGATGATCCTATATTGTATCTAATTAAAAAAAATAGGAAGGAAAAAATATTATCATCATTTATTTTGAAAATGACAAATAATAAGAAGTAAGCATTAAATTCGTATTGAAGATAAATTTCTTTACTTAACTATATTCAATAAGTGAAATAAAAATAATTTTAAGAATTAAATACAATAATTTAAATATTCTTAATGGCAGTAAAATAAAAATCAACTTTATAATTCTTATAATAAAATTATTATATAAAAAGTTATCTACTGAACAAAATCAATTATGATACTAATATAATAATTTATAAATTCAGTGTTTATATCTATCATAATGTTAATTTATAACAAATAAAAAGTGACAATAAATATTTAACAAAAAATATATATTTAATAACAAATTTGAATAAAAGTATAATAATTGTCAAAAAAGTTCTAAAGAATTATTAAATATCTACTTAAAATTTTTAAGCAGAAAAATTTAAAAAGTAAAAGAACAACAATACGTAAAATAGTACTAATATTTCTCGGTTAATATATGTTTATTTATCAAATTAACATTTTAATATTAAACAATAATTCTAATTATACGTAACTTTGATAAATTTACACATAGTAACCATTGAATAATTTAGTAATTATTGAAAATTTATGTACAATACCCTATTTAATAAATTATCTATAACGTATACACTAAATAATAAAGCCAACATTCATGCCATGTAAAAGAATATGCTATATATTATTATAAATAATTATAAAATATACAGAACCAATAAATAAAATTTTCGAAATATTTTTAGATATTTCTCTTTATGAAACCATGTGGTACAATTTCAAAAAAACATTTCTAATATCAAAATTATCTTAAAATTATTTCTTAAACTTACCTAATAAAATTGTATTTTTTATTTAACTAAGTATTCAAATGAATGATATAAATATCACTTTAAAGTAACTAGAATACTTTTAACACATATTAAAAATAAATTTCCTCACAATGAAATTTACATAAATGTTTCTTACATAAACGTTTATATTCTTGAATATTGTGTCTCTAAACATACAATTCTTTAGAAAAATGAATTGAAAAAAAAATCTAACTAAATTATATTCTACAGTCACAATTACCATATCTTTGAAAAGATATAAAGTAGATCTTATTCTTTATAAAAAACGGGAACGTCGTATCATAGACTTTAAATTGCAAAAAATTTAAATATTCGATTAATATGAGAAAATAATGTACATACATGTATATCATTTTCATATCAGCTTATATCAGTGAAAGCTCCATTGAATATTTCTATTCATTGGCAATTGGTTGAATTTACTTACCATGCTGATCGAGATGATGAGAATTTTTCATTTAAAATTTGCTCCCTTAGGTAGATTACCTTCAATTCGGCAAAATCACCATCTGCCCTATTTCTCTAACTAAGGATAAAATGCGATCTTTTATATGACAAGACAGTTTTAAAAGTCATTATGTTCCCTGTTATATATATATATATATATATATATATATATATATATGTATATATATATATATATATATATATATATATATATATCGTATATTTTCTTACAGAACACAAGCCTTGACGTTGGCGAAAGAATTTTCTTATCCCTATGACTTTGAGAACAATGCTAATGATAGCTGAACTACTAGTACGAGTAAGTCTTCCAAGCTCTATAGGTTGAAAAGTAGAGATAAAATTAAAAAGTGCTCTAATTCATAATAATATATATATATATATATATATATATATATATATATATATATATATATATATTATATATGATATTAAATAAAACTAAAAAAGTTTCCTTAATTAAAGAGCATAACGATAACGAAATTATATTAATTATATCATAAAATCATTAAAAAATCACTTTTGTTTGTTTTCCTAAAACTAAAAAAATGACTTTCTAGAAATTGAATATTATGTCAAAAGTAGAGGAAAACGTTAAATTCTTTAAAGTGAAAACGTAGAAACAAGGAACCAAATTAATCGTTTCAAATATTAGCGAATAAAAAATACGTATTCAAATTAAATATATATATATATATATATATATATATATATATATGTGTATATGTATAATTTGATAAGAAATATTAAAAAGTTCCATGGAAGATTTAAGTTATTTAAAGATGTTTTAATATATTTATCAAAAAAAACAACAATTCTAATATTAAAAGTTTACATACAATGTATTGCAATTTCGTAAATGTCGCAGATAATTTAATATTTAATTTCCTGCGTCGAGCAAACACACGGTTTGGCGACTATTTTAGTAGCTAATAAAACCAGCCTTGTATATACAGAAGATAGGGTGCGAGGTTGTTCCACTTTTACCAGATGGAATTACGTTGCAAGTAAATTGTGTTTTTGATTGTACGCTGTGTACAAATTTCTCGTTGATAATTTAATTTTCGAAATGAAATTGATCATAAAAAGTATTTTGTCATTTATTTGGAAGATTTTTTTGTTTACGTATAGGAGTTTACTGAAGTGAAACGAGGATATTTTCATGATCAGCAATGAAAATTTAAATATATATATATATATGTATGTATGTATGTCTATTATTTGTTTTAGAACTGTGGCGGATTCACTTTAACGCAAATGAATTTGTATCCCCAACACCACAATGGTTACAAAGTGTTCAATGTGTATATATATATATATATATATATATATATATATATATATATATATATATATATATATATATAAATTACCTATGTGGACTATATGTCAAAACAAAAACAAAGGGTCAACTCACAGTTAGAGACGGATTGAAGAAAGATACAAAAACACAAATGAGAATATATAAACAAGTCGAACAATTAGTCTCGATTTTAACAAAAAGGCTCTGACGATGATGGTATCGTCATCGAAATGCATATCAACTGACATATTTATAAACAATAAGTGATTATTAAACACTTTATAACCATTGCGGTGTTGGGGATATATATATCAGATTTATATTTTATACAATCCCAAAGAATGAATGACAATTCGTGTCGTATTTTAAATCTTAACGACTTTATTTTTTTTACAGTAAATGTAATTGGTATTTTACATTTTACCATGTTTAATGTTTATTTTTTTATATAAATTGATGTTTTCAAATATTAAACTATATTTTAGGCAATTTTAAATCGGATTATTGATATATATATATATATATATATATATATATATATATATATATATATATATATATATATATAAACTTTATATTAATGTTATAAGTGAAGTAGTAATGTATGTAAGCAATGAAGATTATAATTCAATTTAAAATATCGTACCTTAAATATTAACATATAAACAATAAAAAAAACTATTTTTTTAAAAAAATTCACTTACAATATTGGTAACCAATATTATATAAAATAATGAAAAAAATATTATGATATTTTAATAATTTATATATTCAATATTTCCTAATATAAGTATATATGTACATAATATTTATAAGAACCTTAAAAAAATATTTTTTTAAGGACAAATTTTTATATTTCTATATTGATTGTACTTTAATATCAATCCGATGTTATATTTATAAAGAAGAATTCGCATAAACTTACTTGGATTACAAGAGAGGAATATCAAAACAAATACGAATAATTATTTAAATCTCCTATAAATTTTCCACCGGTACATAATATAACTTAGAAACTATATAATCGTGTTAAATTTACCCATTTGAGTTTGTGAAGTTCTTCAAAGGAATAATGAATAAATAAATTTTAATCTTTTAAACTTTTCAGGATGTAGGAAATACAATTTTATGAATATATATATATATATATATATATATATATATATATATATATATATATATACATGCTATATATATATATAATATATATATTTATACATATACTGTTATAATATATATATAATATATATATAAATATATATATATATATATATATATATATATATATATATATATATATATAAACATGATAATAAATTTCTGTTAAAATCATTTAATTTACCAAATGATAAATGCTTGTTGGGAATGTGTAGATCGATCCAGACTTGGCGCCAAGAATTGTTATTTATAATGTCTTGTATACATATATACGAAAAAAAGATCTAAAATCAAACAGTATTTTTAATAATATTTATTATTCAAACTAGTCGAGTACTTTATATATGTATGTAATTAAATGTAAAAAGTAGACTAATATATATATATATATATATATATATATATATATATATATATATATATATATATATATATATATATATATATATATATATATATATATATATATATATATATATATATATATATATATATATATATATATATATATATATATATATATATATATATATATATATATATATATATATATATATATATATATATATATACACACATACATACATACATACATACATACATACATACATACATACATATGTGCATATAAATGTGTGGACTAAAATGAATTCATTCTACATGTTATTATTTTCTATTAAAAAAAATAATTTTTGTCCTTTTTTTAATTTACTAAAATGACTTGAAAATCAACAATAAATATTTTCATGATATTTATTGTTACTATTATGTATTTTTAATTGATAATCATTTTTACAATAATACAGTAGTATAAAAAATGAAATTCAAATAACAATTAGATGAAAACATTATGAAAAGTAATTATTTAACAGTAGTGTAATGCAAAATAGTCAAGGAGAACTTATTATTAAAATTTATATTCAAGTTTCAATCGGATAAAAAATTAGTTAATACTGAAAGAGTACTTCCTAAACGACATTTTATATATTTATGTACCAAAAACCTTAACAGAATCTTATTATCAACTAAAAAAAATTGTTTAGTTCTTTCAAGTATATACATAATAAATATAATAAGTTTTATAAAGATAAAGTATTTAACGCAAATGAATTTTATCATAAGTCGACGCCATTTTAACAGAAAGGCTCTGAAGATGATGGCGTCGCCATTGAAATGCATCAGCCGATATATTTATAAATAATAAATGAACAATATGTGATTATTGAACACTTTTAAACTATTGTTATGTTGGAATTAAAATTCATTTGTGTTTAAGTGAATCAGCTATATTTCCAAAACAACAAATAAGAGATAAAGTCATTACATTTTTTGGTTACTTGCGTATTATACGAGGGTCGTTTGATAAGTATGGTAAATTTTAAAATTTATGAAAAATTTGAAAATTTATTAAATTTTATGGTAATTTTTTTACCATTCTTATCAAACGACCCTCGTATTGTACTATACTTATACATTAATAATTTTTTTTAAAAAAAAACAGAGGGCTTCACTACCTACTCACTTTTTTTCCGACCCCTAATTAGCTTTTATTTAACAATAAAAATAAATTAAGAAAAATAAAACTTTTAAAAAACTATATTATTACTTCTGTGTATAAGATGTTCATTATAATATATATATATATATATATATATATATATATATATATATATATATATATATATATATATAGCAATATAATTAAAATTTATTTTGTCAGAAAATCTGTCCGAAAAGTTTTCTTAAAAATCTATTCTTTTCCATTTTTTATTAATTTCAATATTTCATAAGTAATTCTCTAAAAACTTCAAGAAAGTCGGGAAACAAAATTTTCACATCAATGTAGAAGAAGAAACAAAGCATTATTACTTTTTAAATAGAAAGAAATGTAATAATTTATACAGTCAAAAATTTAAAACAGAGTATTATAATACTATTTCTATTATATAATGACTCTTACATAGAGTTATATTAGTTAGATTTGTGGAATTCTATTGGATAGATTTTTATATTAGTTCTATGGACTTTTCTATTATAATAAAATACATTGAGTTTATTTCACGTATCTATGTACAACAGAGATACAAATAAAATTATCGGAATGAACTGGAAGAGAAGGGTAATATATTGGTAAAAGTGAGGAAGTTTTGAAAGAGGTCTCAATCCAGCAGTGGATAAAAAGAGCCTTTATATATATATATATATATATATATATATATATATATATATATATATATTAATTTCGTTATATATAATTATATATTAAAATAAATGTGTATGAAGAAATATTTCAAATGGTATAATTTCTAAAATTTGATTATATGATCTTGTAAATATTAATTTCAACATACGAATCAATGTTCACAAGTAATTACTTATATTTAGAGTTTAATCAATTAATAACACTCTTTTGACAGTAAGTGATTAATGTATATATTTAATTAATCACGAAGTGTCATAAAATAATTATTGGGTACTAAAAGAACAGTTACACAAATAATAATTAGACATACAAATAATGAGAGTTATTTAATGTGTTATGTATAAAATTATAACGACACATGTTTAAAAATATCGAACTTGTTTCGTTGTCACTGATAATATCGATGAGTACAGAACGTAAATTTTCATTTCTATCGAAATGTTCAACATTGAAATATATAGTTATTGTATAAATGTGAATAAACTAAAAATCACATCTTGTTACTTTTTATATATTTAATAATAAACTGAAAAGAATCAAAGAATAACTTTAAAAATTTATTTTCAACTACAAATCAATAAAGAAATTTATGAAAAATTGAAATACATTTTAAAAGTTTATAAAAAATATGGTGTTGAAATTAAATTTCAATTAAAAAAATTAAATAACGGGTTTCAAGCAAATATTATATATATTTTTTTATATATTTCCTACGTCAATTTACGTTTGTGTTACCGAATAAACTTCAGTTTTTATTCAATAAAAGTTTGTACTTGCTAATGGTATATCAAGGAAACTTGAATAAGTTAGTCGTCGTATTATTTTTACAACTTCATTAAAAAAACACGAAGTTAATTTCTTTTTTAATTAATACAATACAAAAATGTATATATATATATATATATATATATATATATATATATATACATATGTTTGTATGTAAAAGATAAAAAGAAAATGAAAATTAGAGAAAAAATAAGTTATATTATTAAATACAATTACTTTTTTTAAAAAAATACACAATATTATTTTATGTAGTTAATATACAACATGAAATAATGAGAAGAATATTACTCAGATATTTTTTTATACTTATTATTTTTTTATAAACTTGTATCTAGTTTATTATGATTTATATTTTTTTTTATAGATATTACAACATAAATAATTCAAAATATGTATTAGTATTTGTATTATCAACAGAAATTTGTTATTAGTGGGAAAAATATAACGTCTATGAGTATCAAAAAGTACTCAATAATAAATAATATAATACATAAATAATAATTAATGAGTCATAAGTAAACAAGATGTGGAAGAATAAACCACAACAACAAACCATAGTTATTTGTTTTCCATAGTGACTGGATGTGCAACTGAAATAAATGGAAAATCAATAACGAGTATACGTAGAAGACGAGTATTACGTAAGTCTCAAGAAAATTGTTGTACGATGTAAAACATGTGACAAGACTTTAATAGGAAATATGCTTTTTAACATTTTTTTCCTTTTGTGAATATGTCTGACGGTAATGATATTTAAACTTGTCAGTAATGTATTATAAAAGGTAAAATATATTGCACATGCAAATATATATATATATATATATATATATATATATATATATATATACATACATACATACATACATACATACATAATGTTTCAGTTACTTGTATATTTTTATTTATATTATGTGAATAAAATATTTATAAATGTTTATAAATATGTTAAAGAAGATGAAATTCTAAAAGGAATTTTTAAAATTTATTACCTTAACATTTAAGTAACGAAGTTCATTAAATACGTCATGCATACATAAATACATACATACTCTGACACACACACATACATACATACATACATACGAGGGTAGTCCCATAAGTACCCGGCCTGACCTAGAGTTGGCGGTAGTTTTTTGAAAAATATCACTGTATTAGAAAGTATACAATCTATAAAGCATATTTTTCATGTTTGAGGACGCCACGTTGTTTAGTATTTGTTTGGCAGCCATCAATAATGAACGTTTTCAGTGAATTTGTGAAAATGGAGAAATTGGTCATCGTTACGTGATACAATACTTTTATTTGAAAGGCCTCAGCCCAACCAATATAAAAGCTGAACTGGATTCTAGTCTGGGTGAGTCTGCTCCTTCGTTTACAACAGTGAAATATTGGGTAGCAGAGTTTAAACGAGGCCGTACGAGCTGCCAAGACGAGCATCGCAGTGGTCGACCAAATGAGGTGACGACTCCAGAAATGGTGAAGAAAATCCACAAAGCGGTACTGGATGATCGTCGACTAAAAGTGCGCAAGCTAGCAGACATAGTAGGCATTTCAAAAAATGCGGTACATCGCATATTATCTGAAAATTTGGACATGAGAAAGCTATGTGCAAGATAGGTGCTGCGTTTGCTCACACTCGAGCAAAAACAGTGTCGTGAAGATGTTTCAATTGAGTGTTTAGCGAAGTTTTACAGCAACAAAACAGAACTTTTGCGCCGTTTCATAACCATGGATGAAACATGGGTCCATCACTTCACACCCGAGACAAAAGAACAATCAAAACAATGGACTGAAAAGGGAGAACCGGCTCCAAAGAAGGCGAAGACCGTTTCATCTGCAGGCAAGGTCATGGCGTCGGTTTTTTGGGATGCGCGTGGGATAATTTTCATTGACTATCTTGAAAAAGGAAAAACTATCAACGGCGAGTATTATGTGAACTTATTGCAACGTTTGAGCGAAGAAATCAAGCAAAAACGGCCGCATTTAGCTAAGAAGAAAGTGTTGTTTCATCAAGACAATGCACCAGCTCACAAATCCGTTATTGCAATGGCCAAAATTAATGAATTAAAGTTTGAATTGCTACCTTATGCACCCTATTCGCCAGATTTAGCCCCCTCGGATTATTTTCTGTTCCCAAACTTGAAAAAATGGCTCAGTGGTCAAAGATTTCCCAACGATGAAGAAGTGATGTCGGCAGTTAATGGGTATTTTGAGGAGCAAGACAGTTTTTATTATAAAAAGGGTATCGAACTTATTGAACATCACTGGGAAAAGTGTATAGAGCTGAAAGGAGATTATGTTGAAAAATAAATATATTTTTTTCCAAAATTTTTGTGTTTTCTTTGTTGGATCGGGTACTTCTGGGACCACCCTCGTACATACATACATATATATATATATATATATATATATATATATATATATATATATATATGTGTGTGTGTGTGTGTGTGTGATTTAAAAACTTGTGGAAGATTAAAAATAAATTATATTAGAATTAGTTTTCACAATTACCTTCATAACTCTATTGTGAATTTTTACTGTTAAAATTATTTCAATGAAAAAAAATGTATTAATATTTGTAAATAAAGCATAAGTTGTCAATTAAAGTTTGCTAAACAAAATTTTCCATTAAATAAACCACTTTTATTTATGTTAATAACAATAAATCGTTCTTTTAACTATAAAATTCTTCATGGAACAAAATATTATTTTAAGTGATGTATTCTTTCTTATAGAAGAATACTTATTGGAATAGTCGTTTCAAAAACATTCGCTGAAAATGTTAAAATATTATTATCATAACATAAAAGAGAATATTTTAAATATTTTTCCCGATGTCCATTAACGGTTTAAATATCAAGTTACTTTCGCTACAAAATAAATATTTTGACAAGGATTTTCAGAGACTGTTGATCGTTGAATATTGAGTTGGATATCAATATAAAAGTTTATTACTAAATATCATATATCAAACTACAAGTGAAGTTTAGATAAACATTATTAAATTCAGAATGAAAAATAGTCAATATTACTTTTTCTCAATATATATATATATATATATATATATATATATATATATATATATATATATATATAAACAAGAAACTCTTAGTTGTAAATAATCAAATTGAATAATATTTTTATATTCAATTTTAAAAAGTTTTAGTGAGTAAAAGTAACAATTCATTTTTTTTAATTCTATTTAATTGTAAAAAGTGTTATTTTAACAATTATAAAATAAGATAGAAACATACTATTGAGTAATGCAAAAGTGATTGTAAATTTACGGTAAATATCATAACTAATCTTATTAGATTGCAATAGCGGCGTATGTGTTAATATAATTAGTTGACAACACTTCTCTCTAGAAGATGCATTAATTTTGGGATTTCTGGATGAATGGCATTCAAATAAAATCAGAGTGGCGAGGTCTCTGGACATTACTGATGAGTATTTGATAACATTAAGTAAACTGATGGTGTCTGAGACGATCTACTGGTTTAGCTCCATATACATGTCACAAAAAAAACAATTTTATATATCACCAGATTCTAATTTACGAGAAGGGAATTATTTCAGATGTAACTTGCTATTAAAATACATTTCTCTCTTTTTTTAATTTTTTTTTTCATTTAAAATTAAACTCTTAATTAAAAATCAAAAATATGAGACTATAGATATATTTTATTTGATATATTACTTTTTAATATATTTTATAGTAAATGTTCTTTATACATTGTCGAAGAGGTAATAATGTTGTGTGCGATGCTGAGAATAGAAATTAGTTTAATTTGAGGGTATTGTGCTGTTTTTTTAAAAAATTAGAAATGAGCATTGAAAGGTTTATTTAAGTGTAAACATGATTTACGAGTTATGAAGAAAAAACATTCTAAATATTAGGTCTACCAAAAACTTCTGTCCGTTTTTCAATTAAAAAAAATAATACATTTTCAATATATTTATTAATATTTATTGACCAATTATTTTTTTCTTCGTTATTAATGACTCTTCCCAGCGTGATGGTAATTTGTGAATTCCATTTCTGTAGAATAACTCATCTTTAAAACTTGAAATGGAATTATTGGACAGAACTTTCCGGTAGACCTAATATTATAAAAAAAACATTTGGAATGTATTCTGTGAGAGTGCTGTATCGATTCTAGTCTTTGAAAGACAGTTCAATTTAAAAACGATCATTTTAATTTTAATATATTTTGGATGGTATTCTGGCATAAATGACGATATTATATATAATTTAATAGAGAAAAAAAGAATTTCAATAGAAAACGTTTCTATGAAACTAAATGTTGATAGAATAATCGAATTTCGTCATTTAAATAAATTTAGATATACTTTGAAGCTCAATACTTTGGTATATCGTTTATTAGTGAAAAAATAAAAATAATAGATTCAATATTTTCATGTTATTTTGTTAAATCTATCAAATACTGAATCATTTTTGAATTGTTTAGTGATAAGAGACGAAAAATTGATCTAATACAATAATGTTGTACGCATACAAAAAAAAAATAGGATCAAAATGGTCAGGCTATACCAAAGGTCGGTTTGCATCTTCATAAGTTTATATGTCAATTAGTAAAATATTAAGGTACAGTATATTATGAACTGATATTTCAAAAAGATATTACACGCAATTGGAATAATTAAAGGCAGTAATATAAGAAACACCTATACTTCTTCCAATCGTAATGGAATTATGTTCCACCACAATAATGTAAAATCGTACAATTCCATGTTGACGTAGCAAAAACATCATGAGTTTAATTGAAAGATTTATAATGCATCATCGTATTTTCCTGACATCGCTTGATAAAATTACAATTCGTTTTATTCTTGATGTTAGGAGTATTTGAATGTTATTAGAAGAATGAAAAATATAATAGAAAAGAAAGATGATTACCGGTTTAATTAAAGAAATCATTTTCAAGAAAATACAGAGGATTGTTTGTTAGTGAAATTCATTATCACTCATAGAATCATATTTTTGAATTATAAGGTCTTGTTTTTATAATAAACCATAACTAATCTATATAATAATTGTTTTATTTTAAATTTCAGCTCAAATTCATTATTTTTTTTATAAATGAAATTTTATTATATATTTTCAATTAAGTTATTTTAATATTTGTTTACACATTAAATACATATTTTTTTTGAATCAAGGTTCCTTTAAATCTTATGTTTAATATTAAAAAAATAAAATAGTAACGATATTTGGAAAAAAATGAGACGAGTAAGTTTATTATCATAAAATCTCAAGGATAAGTGTTTCATTCTATTATATTAATGAAAATATGTCATTCAATAATTCATAAAATTTATTGGTAAATAATTAATAAAATATAATAAATCTTTCTAACAAATAATATATGAAACATATTTACTAAATGGTTTAGTATATTTTTTATGATAAATTAATACAAATTATAAAAAAGATGAAAATTGAAAAAGAGAAACTTTTTTTAAAACATTCAGAATACAACTGTAGCGCAACAAATCTCTTCGAAGTTTAAAAAAAATTTGACAGTTGAATGAATAGTATACGTTATTCGAAGTGAAATATTTTTCTTAGTTTCTGTACAAATAACCATCCACATTGACATAAATTTCAGTGTAAGTCAAATAAAATTCATAACGTAAGACATATTGATGTAAACGTTGCTTAATATATAAATCACTTAGTGAACAAATTTCTATCTCAAACGCTAACATTTTTTATGGTTTAAAAATGTTCAATATCTACAATATTTTGATTTCTTATCAGTATTTCGATACTGATACTAGGTTTTTAGAGTATATGTAGACAAAATTATATATTACAAGTCTGCGTTCCACAAATTACATTTAGAATTGTTAGTTTTTTTATATTTTTAAATTTCATTCCACATTTTTTTAAAAAAATAATATTTAAAGAATATGTCAACAGTAAAACATTAAAGAGAACAAACATAGTAAATCCGATTTTTTAATATTCATATATTTATAATTTTATCATTAATTCATTTTGTACAATTGTTTACTCTTTTTTATTGTTATTTTTCATGTATTATATTATTGTTTATACTATAAAATAAAATTAAAAGGAATTCTTGTGCTGTTAAATATTCTCAGAATTTAATATGAAATGCACTATTTCATCAGTTTTATTCTTTGTTCTATGTTCACATAATAAAAATATGCTGTATGACATATTTAAGAATTTTTGTTAATTTTTTAAATATTTCTCAAAGGATGAAATCTGTTTTAAACTATTATTAGTAGTTTGTGAGCTCAGTTTGATATTTATTAAAGACAACATTTTTTTTTATGTATAGACTGAAACATTATTTATTAATTTAAATTAAGAATATATATATATATATATATATATATATATATACAATATTTATATATCCACATGTATATATTTTTGCACACAACCTTATTCATATGCACACAAAAACACTCACTCATATATACATTCAATATATATATATATATATATATATATATATATATATATATATATATATATATATATACACGAGTATATAAGAAAGGAAAACCACTAATGGATAGGATGAATTATTTTTTATAATCCTAAAAATAGAAAAAGTTTTCAGGAGAGATTCTTAGACAGATGGGACAGAGATGTAAGAAAATTCGTCAGAGTGAAATGAAAAAAAAAAGTTTTACATTGCTGGAAAGTTTTGAGAGAAGTCTTCATTGTGCAGTTTATATCAAAAAGACTAAAAATGATGTTTACATTAGAGAAATGTAAAAAAAAATATTCATTTTAATCAATTTTCTTTATTAATATTTAAAAATAGCAATAACCTAATTCATATATTTTCGGTCATTTTCTATTATCTTTGTCTATATTTTGAACAACAAATGGAAAGTCTTTGTTCTTGGAGTGAATGACATTTCAATATAAAATCTTATGTCTTTCTATTAAAAATGCATTATTAAAAATTTTAATGTAATTTGTGGAAAAAATATGTTTAATTTGATTAAAAATGTGAATAAATATGTTCTATTAAAAATGAAATGATTTGCAAAAGATAAATTACAAGATAATAAATTATTATTATATATTTTATTTTATACTAAATAATATTTAGAATAAAATTAAAATATTTTAGATATATATTAATAATATCAGAAAAAATGTAACATATAACGTGTGTATATATATATATATATATATATATATATATATATATATATATCAAATTAAAATGTCATGTTTTAATGATAGTCTTGAAGAAAAGACCGCAAACATACGTTGAATACAATTATGAATACAAAATAAAAGCAAATTTTATATATTAAATTGTGTTTAAAATTTACTATTCATTAAATTTAATTTAGTTTTAGTTTGGTAAATTCATTTTCGATTTGATTAATAATTACATATGTTTTTATAGACAGATTTCTAATTATCCTATGTAATAATCGAAGTTTAATTTAATTTCTCATGAATATCATAAGTTATAATACGAAACTAGAATACGTTACATTTCATAACATGAATAATATCCAAAAGCTGTCATTTGATAAATTATGCAATGACATAAATATATGTATGATGCATCAATTTACTATTATATATCGCGAAATATAATCATTGCAATTTAAAACGGTATTCAGGTTACGGTACCAAACTCTATGTTTATAATATCTTAATTTGGGTTATTATGAAAGACAAAATTATACTTAGATTAAATTACATATTGAAAAGATTTCATAAGTATGTCTAAATTAATTTGTATAATTTGATAACAAATTATGTACGTAATTAAGTTCTTTCCGGTTGAGCTACCGAAAAATAAATATAAATTATATTTTATATACACATACTTAAAAAATATGAAATTAATGATTTCTTAACCAAATAATTTAGTGTATTCGTAGTATGTGTTTTCAATTGAAATAAATCATACATGCATAAATATATATGTATATATATATATATATATATATATATATATATATATATATAATTCATTTTTATACGCTCATTTATCAACAAGTACTATGTGGTTATATATACTCAATTCTCCATTTTCATACTTTATTAAATTATTATTAAAAGATTAAAATGATTCTACTTTATTACATTGTTTAAAAAAAGTAGTGAAATTATTTTTATATGTACATGTTAAAAGATAATATGTACAATTTGTGTAATAAATTTTTTATTAATAAATTTATTTCTAATTCAATTATCAAAAGAAAATTTATTTTATACAATAAAAACCAACATCACCAAAATATTTAAAAACACACTTAAATAACATAAATTTGTACATTTATGAAATGAAAATTGTTATTTTTAATTATAATGAATAAAATAGACTTTTAATATTCATCAAGTATATTTTTTATATTTAAATTATTAAGTATGTTCATTTTATGAATAGTGAAAATATAACTACACATACTCCCACTCACATACCCCCCCCCACCCAAATAAATATATATATATATATATATATATATATATAATTTATTTTTTTATAAAAGTTTCTTACTTTTTTTATTTAAAAAATGGGTATTTTTTACGTATTTGTAAAGAATTCTCTGAAACGTTGGTCACATCTGCTCATTGATTTTTCTGTTGGTCTTATATATTTATTGATTTCTAAACAAGTTAAAACTTTTACCATCAGTTAGTGTTCAAACTTTCTTCTAAAATACTTTATCTCAATTTATTTCAAATAATTAATTATACTTATTGTGTTTATAATTTCTATTTGCTTATATATGTATATATATATATATATATATATATATATATATATATATATATATATTTATTTGTCCTTCGTAACATATATTGTCATGCTATCACATTTATAAAAAAAGTAACTAATTTTCACTAGACATTAATTAAAAATTGTACATTCTAACAAATCTAGATATATATTTCGTTTTATATATAATTTGGAAAAATAAAATTCAACATTTGATTGGTATAATTTTATATTTACATTAATTTAATAAAAACAGCTAAAGATTGTATTAATAAAAATCTGTTATTTTATTGTATATAAACACATATACAAAAATAATTTGAAATTCACTAAATGATATAAATATATATATATATATATATATATATATATATATATATATATATATATATATATATATAATATATACCTGCGATTGTCGTTTGATAAGTATGATACATTTATTTATTGTTTAATTTAATTAATTAATTAATTTTTTCAATTTAATTTTTCTTACTGTTTTACCATACTTATCAAACGACCCTCGTGTATATGTATATGTATATATATATATATATATATATATATATATATTTCTGCCATTTATTTTGTATAAATATTTTTGCTTTATATTATTCAAAACATTCATCTAAAATATAATTATTTAATTACTATACATATTCAAACAAACAATATATTTTTTAATTTTTTGTGCATTGTTTTCTTTTAACAATAAGAAACCTTCTTTGAGATCTTTTTACAATTTGAATATTATTTATTCATATTCAAGTATATTTACATCATTATTTAAGTTTATAACTAACCACAAATAAAATATTTTTATAGAAATACTATTCATATGAAATTGAGAATTAAATTTGATTTGATATAAATTTTATTTGATGAAAATTTTTACTTCTATATTTTATGCTCAAAAATGTGTATATACGAGGGTTGTTTGATAAGTATGGTAAAAAAATAAGCAAAAACTAAATTGAAAAATTAATTTAATTAATTAAATTAAACAATAAATAAACTTACCATACTTATTAAACGACTCTCGTATATATATATATATATATATATATATATATATATATATATATATATATATATATATATATATATATATATATATATATATATATATATATATATATAATACAATTACAGAGGAATAAAATCTTAGAATAGAATACAAAAATGGGAACTTATAATTCGTTTGTGTTATTTATATGCAAAAGTAAAAACTCATCCTAGTTTATATATTATTAGATTATATAAATTAAACATTATGAAAATAAATACAAATACCAAAATTGAGTATATTAAGTTTGGTGTTTTTTGAAAAAATGTATTTTAAATATAAATTATTTTATAGCTGAATGTTTTAAACAAATAGAAGGCTAACATAAATGTTGTCTGAGTGATGAAATTAAAACATAAATATACTTTTCCAAAAGTGTTATCATACGAGTACTTAATTTTGATTAAATCATCAAAATAAAAAGAATATATATATATATATATATATATATATATATATATATATATTATTATTATATATATATATATATATATATTATGAATTATTTTATTGTGACGAATTTTTTCAGACGATAAATTAAGGTTAAAAATTAAAAAGCGTAGCATTGTTTTTTGTGCTCTATGAAATTTTATTAGCACTTTAGGTAGTTAAGTATTCGTAAAATTTAATGTTTCAGACGAGAAGATCCTTTCCTGCAGTACTCTATAATAAAAACGTTTCAAATAATAATTATGGGACAGTGAATAAAACATTTTAAGATGTAGTTTTTAATTTACTGCATGCAAATAAAACATCTGAATTGAGTTTTAATTCTCTTGTAATTATATTTGATTCATTTCGTTTTTTAAAAAGGTTTCCATTTAAAAAATAAAAAACGATTAATATACATATTACTTATATATATATATATATATATATATATATATATATATATATATATATACATATATATATATGAGTTAATAAATGAGTTAAAGATATGTATATTTTATAGAAAATTTTTTTCAATAAAAAATATTTTATATTTCACAACAATATAGAGCAAAATATTATATTTTAATTTTGGACTATGTGTTCCAAAATTTTTCTAATAAGAATTTTCAATTCAGTTTTTAAATAAATTTTAAATTGTTACTTTTGGTGTATAAAATATTATAAAAATACAATCAAATATTGTGATTTACATAGGTATTTAATGTAAAATATAATTTTTAATGTTAAGAAGTATTTTTTTTATTATTTAAGGACTTTGAATTCGAGAAAAGAAATCAATCTTTAATTAATTCCTAAAAAATAATTTTAAGTACAATTGTTCTGATAATAATTTGTCCTTTTGAAAAAAAAATTACATTACAATATTCTTAGTTTAAAAATGTATAAATTCATTTAAATCATCTTTTGTTCATGAATTTATATTATTTTGTTTTAATTAAATAATTTTATTTATTTATTTTAATATTATTATGCAAAAACTTCAAAATTTTTAATAGTTATCAACACAAGAAACTAATATCAGTTAGTTATTTGTTGTTTTGGGACTGTGGCTGATTCACTTTTCACAAATGAATTTAAACCCCAACACCACAATAGTTTAAAGTGTTCAATAATCACTTTTAATAAGTAATTTTTGAACACTAAACTATTGTAGTATTGGGGTTTAAATTCATTTGTGAAAAGTAATATTAGCTAGATTATTAGCATAAATATACTTTTCAATGTATTTTCAGATTGATTTGAATTTTTTATATTGTGTATTTTATTGTATGCATTTTTTGGGCTTTGTTGAATAATGTGTATTGAATTTTTCAACTAATTGAATATATTTAAGAATAAAGTCAATACTAGTAATGTCTCTTGTATGTTAAAAATCGTTTGATTGTCAGAAATTTTATATTACCGTATTAAAATTTTTTAAAAATTCTTTTAAATTACTCTTTGAAATAAGAAAATAAACAACTATGTCTATTACTGTTTTAATAAACTGACAATCTTAACAATAGGTATAATAAATTTAGAGATCATCACCATATATATATATATATATATATAGTTTTAATTAAATGTATGGATCTAAGTTTATTCTTAGATCCATATAGTTAGTCTATATTTAGTTTCCTCTATGGTATTTGTTATGTTCCAGTCAAAGTTATTATATTAACTTTCACCAGTGAAAATAATTGAGTTCCATAACTCCTCTGTTGAATTAAGTTATTGTTTAATAAATTTAATATGCTTCATTCCACTAATTGATCTAATATACGTATAGAATACCCTGTGTTCTTTTTTCAAATTCTACTCAAACATTCAGTAGATTTTTTGTAATAATTTTAAATGTACAATCACAATTTTAATAAATTTATTTTTATGATCAGCTTTTTCTCTATTTTAGTTATTATTTATTTAAATTATACTTTAATAAATTTTCAATTATTTTATAATGAATTATTCTTCAAATAAAAAACAAATAACATATTTACGTTATGTTATTACTTGCCTTCAGCGATATATAAATTATCTTTTTAGGACAAGTTTCATTTCCTTGATTATTATCTACTACGATATAATCATGTACTAATTACGACACTGCAAATAAAACTTTTAATTGTTACAGTTATTACGTGGAGAAATTTAAATCTAGAAAAATAATAAAATTTATAATGTCAAATATTAAAATTAATAGTTAATAATAATGTAGTTTTTATTATGTAAATTAACATTTAATTAATAAAAACTACATTTTTATGGATAGAAAATTCACAATAATATTATAGTTAGAATGAAAAGTCTTTTTCACTCTGCATATTCTCCAAACGTTCTGCATTCCGATTGATATTTGTTGAGGTCGAAGTATTATTGTTTAGAGGATACCTAGTTCCAAATTTTAAGAATATAAAAATGAATAAATAATACCATTGCAACAAAAACAGATTCATTCTTTCGACGTGAAATTCACTTTTACAAGAAAAATAACAAAAAGGTGTAGTACACAGAGGAAATATTTTGATTTAATTTATGTTTAAAATTAATTAAGACTTTCATCAAAGTCTATTTTGAAAGTAATTCCTAATATATATATATAATATAAATAAAAGAATATGGAATGTTTGTGAACAAAAAGAAAATTAAATTTATTCTTGAACAAACAATGCTAAATAAGTATAATAAAACATTTATTAAAATCATGTTTCCTTTATTAGAATATTCATAACGATGAAAGACTGTATGAAAATTTAAAAACACCATTTAAGATAAAAATTTCTCTTAATGATACTTAAATAATATTCAAGCATACTTTTCAACTGCTTTCGAAATCTACTCAATCATTACCTTTAAAAAACTTTTTATGTCACTACAAAGAACATATTTTTCTCAACTTGCCATGTCATTTTTGAAATCGATTTTATACTTCACTCCATTCACATAATTAGCTCACTGTCATTAAAGTACAAAAGAACGAAGACTTTCATAATCAGTCGAGTATAAATTTCAATGTAATGATGATAATGATTTATATACGTTTTGTAAACATTTTAGAAACAATTCATTTATAACATTGTTTGCATTTGTTCATGGACATTAAGTAGCTTCTTAATTAAAAGAATTTTAATTTGACTTTAAAAAAGTACATTTTTGAAATATGCTAATGTGTAAAGATATTCTTGTTTATATATATATATATATATATATATATATATATATATATATATATATATATATATAAAAAACTCCTTATATTTACTCATTTTAAAATTCTTATGACAAACCAAGAAGAAATAATTATGTTGCAATTTAATTGTAACAATTCCTACAGAAATATTTTAATGAAGAATGAAAATTGTACACAGAAATTACAATTTAAACAAAAATGGCTACTTTTGTAACATATGTAATTTCCAAAATAAATTACTGTGTTTCAAAAGAAACCCTTGGTATAAGACTAATTTATTTAAATTAAGAGTATCCTTTTTAATACTGAATTTCCATATATATATATATATATATATATATATATATATATATATCTATATATAAATATATATGTGTGTGTGTATGTATGTATAAACATACTATTTTTAATAACTGACGATGTCAATATATTATTTTCAAATTTATACATATAAAAGACAATAAAAATTAAGAAAAAAATTTTTATCGCCTTATATTTAAATTTATTCTTGTCATTATAAACATAAGTTTATCTGTTTTTCCTTTCTTCTTTATTCTTTTTTTTAATAAATATTTCTAGAATCTTTCTTTTCGATTTTCCTCTTTTATTTGCTACACTATTTTTTTTTCATAAAACACTTGTTAGGAACATATCGTATCTCACAAACTCCTTAATATTTATTTACATTGGTTATAGATTAACTAATAGTTTTATATCAACTTCTAATATTCTACATTAACTAGCAAATTTAGAGTTTATTTAAATAAATTAAGAACACTGAATAAATATATTTATTTTACAGGTGATTTTTATTACCGTCTATATTTATGCTATTATTACTTTTAATTACATGTCTAATTTTTATCTGTACATTGTTTCAAAACATTTTTATTAATATTTATATCTATGTATTTGCTATTTAAAAGTATGTACTTGCTAGTTAAAATTTTATTAGTCAAAACGAATTTTTATCGTCTTTATATGTTAAATTTTGTTGTTTTGTGTTATATAGCAACACTGGTTATCTAGTACATTTATTGCAATACCCACTTTCACATCTTTTTTTTAATGTAGTCATATTTATTTTTTTGGCATAATAAATTTAAACAATCATTATATAAGCCAATTATATGTTAAAAATTAATTGATTACTTATTTTTATATTTTAAAATTAGGATTGTTTTTTTTAAAAAAAATAAAATTAATCATAATATAATATCATAAAATTATTTATAAATATAAGTTTGTTTCATTCTATCTTTTAGCAATTTTAATAATTATTTTCAAGCAATCATATGATAATTGTCATTATATAGGATAAATTTCATTATTAATCAATCAATAAATATTTATAAACACCTATCTTTTATTATATTTCACCAAGAAAATATATTCAAACATTATTCAAATAAAACATTATTAAAAAGTATGAACAATATTTTAATATACAAATCTTATAATAAAATTACATGATTCTAAAAATATTCTTCTTTAATAAATATGACAAAATATTATATGTTATTAAAATGTATTTTAAAATAGTGTGTTTAATACTGCTAATTACAGACTTTCCATAACTTGATTATTACGAAGTAAGTCGTTAAATTACATACAAGATTGTCTGTTTTAGTTAAAGATTCATTCGTTTACCTAAAGATTACATTTTATCCGGTACAGTACATTAATTTAAATGTACTAACATATTAAACATTTTATTACTAATATCGGCTTTTTATATTAATAACTAAATATACTGTTTAATTTTTGTATTTTTTATATGGGTTAAACATAATTTTATTTTACAATTTATTTATAAATAAATTTATTTTATACGGAACAAATTTAAAAAAAGTATTTCATTTTGCTTTTGATAAACATTTATTGCGATTTAAATAATTTTCTCACAATTTTTTTTAGATATAATTAGTTTTTAACTTAATATTCGTGAATCATTATAACTATTATTTATAAAAGCTAATTATAAATTTATAATTTAAAATACATCAAAATAATACAATTTTTATTATGCTAATAATAAATAATCCAGATAATAAAAGTGAAAATGAAATAAAAATTTCAAACTTAAAATCAATATTTTAATATACAAAAAATAATTATGAAAAAGCAACGAAAGTAATTTATAGATAATGCTATTAAGTTCTTTTCTAAAAATAAATTCATCCAAATCTAAATATATATATATATATATATATATATATATATATATATATATATATACATTAACTAATTATTATTATATTTACATTTTAGATCACGCATTTATTATTTTTATAAATTTCTATTTATATAAATGATATTTAGTGCTATTTAATTTTATTAGAAATAAACTCACACAAACGTTAACATATGCACTTATGGAGATATACATATATATATATAAACTCATATTATTATTAAATTTCCATTTTAGATCACGAATTCACGTTTATTGTAAATTATCCTATAAATAACATAAAAATGTCAAATATATGCATTTATTGTGATTTCGAAAATTCTAAAATTAAAACGCTTTCAAACTGCATATCACTAATAAATATTTATTATTGTTAGGAAGTTTCAAGATATTAGTTATAAATTTATTTTTATTTGTCAAATGGAATTTAAATATAATATTTTATAAACATTTTATAATAAAATACTTATTACATACAGTCAGAGTTATTTTGCACATATTTTATAAAAATAAAGAAAATTAGTATTTATTAAGAATTACTGTGTATTGTTTATTATGTAATAAATATAAAAGTTTTATTTTTTATTGTATTTGATTTGATATTAATCGTAATTTATCAAGAAATACGATTGTAATAAACAAGTATATACATTAATTTACCAACGAAAAATACATTTTATTGAAAAAAATAGCTATATATAAATATTTGTAACATTTATTATAACTAGTTACTTTTTTATTAACCACATATTGAATGTACTCTTTTATGTATCTTGTATAAAGTAGAATTAGTGCGTTGAAAACTAATAAAAAGGTAGAATTATCAATGGAACAACAAATCGAAGAACTAACTTTTCTTGTAAAAACAGTATCTAAGAGTCATATAAATTGTTTAATATTGTATTTTTCTTTATACACATAGAAATAAGACAATAAAAAATAAATATCAAGATGTGTATATATAATATATATATATATATATATAGAAAATACATGCATTTTATTTAATTTAATTTTCAATCATTGTATAAAAACTTAAATTAAAAAATGCTTACATTTAAGATTATATATTTTTTTACAATAAAAAAAATTGATTATGAAATTTACTAATTTTAAAATTTCATTTGAAATGTAATCTATTTTATATAATAAATAAAAAAATCAAGTTATTTATTTACACAGT
>CP092087.1:30352786-30390286 GCA_029203775.1 Neoneuromus ignobilis
TAAAATATAAATAAGTATGTTTATATATATATATAATTTAATGTATTAATTTCATATTGTCACTTTACTCTTTTATATTATGAAAACTCTATATCATGTGATAGTTATTGAGTTCTTTGTAATTTAAATTTATTCATAGAGGCGTAATTATTAATTAATAGTGGAAAAATCAGTAATACAATAAAAAAATAATCATTTATGTTATATGTGATGGAATTAAAAAGAGATTTGATTTTTTTTTTACTTTTAACGTTTACTTTATGTAATTAATATGACAATTAATAGAAACACTATTATTTAGTTGAATTGAGTGTACGAGTAAGTAATATTAGTAAGTAATATTATTCTATAAGAGAATTTAGTACATATTGAGAAAAATCTACGTAATAAATTTAATTATTGAAAAAAATATTTTAAAAAAGTCACAATAATCTAACTCGATTATGTTGTATTTCTTAAAACTAATATCATTGATCCTCGTCAATATCAATTGACCTTGATGTGGAGCATAGAAAAAGAATAAAATGTGTTTGATTTTACAAACAAGATGTATAGCTGAATTGTAGTCTAAAAATTTATTAATATTTTTTAAAAAATATTATTGTGTACAGCAGATAATATCAGACAATTCATACACATAAATGTACATAAATAAATATATATATATATATATATATATATATATATATATATATATATATATTAAAAATATTTTATTAAATATCTCTCCTTTTTATATTGTGGTGACTAATATTTATTTTATGAATATTGTTAATATGTATGTATGTGTATATATATATATATATATATATATATATATATATTATATATGTAATTGGAAAATCTTTATTTGTATATCTTTTTTCAAAATCATATATAATATCTAAGTATTAATTATGTATGTATGTACATTTCCGTAATTGAATTCATTTCATTATACAAAATGCAAATCGATTAAAAAGAAAATGTCATATATACAAACATCATTTAATAGCACACATTTTTTTCTATTAAATCATAATTGTACATTTATGAAACTACGCAATATATTTATTTATAATCTTTACAAATAGAAAATGTCAAAGCATAGTAAAATGTTATTGATTATGACATTTTTATCGATAGTGTAGGTAAAACTTATGATCGAACACTTTTGTTTCAAGGTTTTTTAATAAAACGATATTTTTACTAACTTTTATATCTTAAAATAAATATTCTCAGTTAATATTACAACATGTCATAAACAAGAAAATGGTCTGAATTTTAAAGTTTCATATTACATTACACATAGTGTATTGATAACATTCGAAAATAGCTTTTATGATTGCTGTAAAAGTTGATATCTCAACAAAAGTTTAATGAAAATTTAAATTATTTGAAATAATTAGTTATTAAATTTTTATATTTAAATATCAATGATAAAAATTAAATAATTTGTAAATTATTAATTCATAAACTTACTTTTTTTAATCAATTTCACTTACTTTTATAAACAACAGAATCAGTTAATTATACAATTTTAGATCATTAATTTTATTTAGAAAATCATTGTTAATTAATCTATATATATTATAACAATTAACATAATATATAATTTTCAAATTAGATTTAAAAATTAATGTTTTATGAGGTTATATTAATAAACTATTATTATATTTGATTAAATGATATAATATTATTTTCTGAATAAATGAATTCGATAATTAACAAGTTCTAAATATTTTTCCTCATAATTAATGTTTTAAAATTATGTGTCGTTTATATATGTTATTTTACCTTAATTAATCGTGTTTCTGAAATTACTTTGAAATTAATTTAAAGCACGTTTTACTGTCAACTTCGATTTTTACTAAAATGAAATATTGTACTGAAAATAATAAAATTTTAATTAACAAGTTCAATAATTATTTACTGCACAATTTTAATTCATCAATACTCATTCCATAATAAATGTTGTCAATTTTAATAAATCAAAAAGATATATAAATTTTGATAATGGTGTCAAAATAGTTAAAAGAAAATTAAAAGTAAATATAATAAATAATTATTAAATATTTTCACTAAGTTTTTATTGTGATTGATATACTGTTTATTACTTTAAAAAAGAATTTAGGTAAATGCTGAAATTATTATTTTAACACAAATTTATTATTAATCCCAACGTACAATTTTGTTTTTCAAAATTAATTCCGTAAATTACATAAAATAATATATTTTTCTTTCTATATATCTTAATGTTTTTACATTTCGTTTTAGTACTAATTATAAAATACATACATCATTATACTCTTGTAAGATATTGTTTTATTATTGTTAAATGAAATAAAAAGATTTATTGGCACAAATTAACATTATTTTATTTAAAATAATAACATAATATTTTTACTGCATTGATATTTAAATAAACAAATAAATAATAATTACTTAATTTAATTTTTTGTCTTATTCTTTATACTTTAATCTTAATTTAAATATTAATTATAATTATTTCTTAATATTAAATACATAATAAGAACATTTTATTTTAAACTATATTTTAAAAAAACTGAAATTATTAAACTTTCTATTCTATTTTATTCTAAAGGAAATATGACACCAACGTTTTTGATCAAAATTAATACAAATATTTTGATTACCACTTTGTTATTGAATAAATAATTTTTGGTAGTATGAAGTGATTTAATATCAAATTAATGAACAATATGGATCATATTTTAGTTTTTTTTGTTATTTTCAATCTGAATTATAATTATATATATATTATACACACACATTCATATATATATATACACACACATTCATATATATATATATATATATATACACGAGTATATAGTTATAAGGAATCCATAATTATTATTTTCCATATTTTTTTATTACTTTAAATTATAGATTATCTTGTGTTTCTATGTTCATTTACAATGATTAATACTGGTATTGACTAATACGATATATATATATATATATATATATATATATATATATATATATATATATATATATATATATTATATAGTATTAATCATTGTAAATGAAAATAGAAACACAAGATAATTTATAAATAAAAGTAATAAAAAAAATATATGGAAAATAATAATTATGGATTCCTTATAGACTGACGTTATTGCAACCTAAGGTTTCAATCAATAATACAATAAATTAGTAGTAATGATTATTTTTTATTCCATGTTAATATTTTCATAAAGAAACTAACTGTAGAAAATAAGCATCAAATTATGTTATCCTAAAAAAAAATAACCTGCAATTTAATAATCAATAAAAATTGTTATACAGAAATAAGAGAAAAAGTAGATAAACATATTAATTTATATAATAAATACCTATGTTCTAACTTAGATACAGAAAAAAAAACAATTTCAAATGAATTATTGGAAAATAAAGAATTATTGAATTATTACACAAGCAAAAATAACGATTATATATTGTATAGGGTTATCGAAATGTAACGCCTAGATTTGTGTTTTATTAAAAAGAAACATGTGTATAGTGTCTACTATTTCTTTTTAATAAAAAAAATCTATAGGTTGCATTTGGATCACCACATTTTGTAAACTTATTTACGATACTTGATAAAATAACATAATGTTTCAATAAAACTAATAGAATAAATTTCGTGGTATGTTTAAAAAGAATTAATCTTTAATATACGTTATTACATTTATAGATTTTATTTGTATTATAAATATTAGCTTGCCATTAATATACAATAGTATATTTATAGCATTTGAAATTTATTTTTCATTGATTTCTACATTTTATATTAAAACATATAAATAAAATTTTCATTTTTAAGAAAAATATTTTTATATTACACAATTGTTTTATATGAAGTACAAAATATGTATTGAATGGTGTAGTTAAAGGTAAGATTTTTGCATAGTATTTAGTGAATATTGAAATATACTCCAATGAATATTAATGATAATATTAGTAAGTACTTTGATAAAAAATTAAAAAAAAATATTTCATTTTAGTCACACGTTACTACTAAATATTTTACATATTTATTAATAAGTATCTTTTTAATTTAATAAAATACTTTTTAGTTCCTTCTCATTTCTTATATATCGATGCTAATGAAAAAAATATATATTTTATTCCATATAAACTTTCTTTCATTAAATTATCTTTTACCAAATAAATCTTAATTGTGTGAATTCGTTAACAATTTGAGTTTTAAATTTTTTAAATATTTTGTACTATTACTAACGTTATTTAGGAGATATTGTACTGTGTACTGAAAATACAATAATAAAAATATGTAGGTTAAATTTTTATAAATATTTTTTTAAGAAGGCATATATATATATATATATATATATATATATATATATATATATATATATATACATCTAAGATTAAATTTTTCATGTATACGTTGTTATATTATAGTACATTAAAAGTCAATCAAAATTTAAAAGAACACTTAATAAACAGATTAGTAGAATGAAAAGAGGCGTTTTAGTCAACAACCGCATTTTAACGTCTAAAGGAGAATAACCTGATTTCGCTACGAGTCAGCAATACTTGTGTACACTTAGTTCACCGCCGCATTTACCATCACGAATAGCTCCGACCCTTACATTTTATCTTTCGATCTAGTAGAAAAAAAAATCGTATCAAACAGCAAAGTCATCGATAACATAAGAGTTTCCGTGTAGTGTGTGCACGCATTTCCGTGAAATCGAACCCTTTCGCTGATCTATATAGAGGTATTCTATATCTCGATGCGAAGTACAGCAAATTTATGGAGTTATTGCTTTGGAAATTGACGGAATTACTTTCTTTATTAAAAATATTTCAATGAAATTCTCTCATACTCTATTCGATTATATTCCAGAAAATTTTCGTTAAATATGTTCTCATTTTGGTTAAGATATATATGTGATCGGAATGTTAACTATGAAATAAATTTATATTTTAAACAACAGCTACGTTTATTTTCATTAATATTTATGATATATGAGACTTATTGAAATTGCATGCAAAAATATACAAATGTTTTTTTATTATTTATGAATTTTTTTTCATTCTTATTTTGAATAAAAATTCCAATGGATGTTGTTAAATTGATATTATTTTAATATTATAATTTTATATACACAAAGTAAATATAATATTGATTTAACAACATAATTATTGCTACGACTACAAGCTAAATATTTAATTTAATTCACTAGTTAGGAAATTTTCATGTTAATAAACTTTTCTTTTAAATATACATAAATGAATACTAAATATAAATATTTTAGATATAAATTTAAATTATTTTTGGTTTAATTATATATATATATATAAATATATATAAATATATATATATATTTATAACCTTAATATGCGACAATAAAACTATTTACAAATCTAAAACTAACAAATTTAGTTTTCTTTACAAATATAATGTTTTTAATTTTAAAATAAATTTAGACTACATTTTAAATAAAATCATATAATGTACAATACATAGAAGTGATTTAGTAACATTCAAGTAAATTTCAGTAACATTAAAATTAACATAAATAAATCACTTATGAACCTCCCAATATCAGAACCTATTATAAAAATATTTAGTAATCGTTTATTGTTCACTTTAATTGTTTATAAGCTAATTGGCATTTCGATAGTCATGCCATTATCTTATAGCGTTATACTATAAAATCTACTCACCTAGATTTTACATTAAAGTTATGTGATTATGATAATCGAAATGCACATTAATTTATGAATAAATAATATTAACCAGTTGCGCTGGAATGACGTGCAATGCAAGTCAACTGCTATCTATACCAAATGCCGATATGAAGTACATAGCACGTAGTGTGATTTTTGCTAAGTCAAAATAACATCGGAGTTCAGTTAGCAAGTGTCAAACTTCTGTTTTAAAGGCATGAAAGTGGGTTTTTGTAGAACTTCATTAATTTTACATATTTTCATTGAATAATAATCAAGTAACTACAAAACACAATAAATACAAACAATTTAATCCGTCAAAACGGGCACGTTTCTGTGTAAAATATTATAAGTTGTGTGAGTCGAAATCTGGATATTGTTAAGATATTGCAATGGTATCTTTGCTGTAAAATAAAAGGACAAAAAGGATATATATTTACTTTCTTCAAAAGATTCCAAAGCGGAAATGATTACAACAAAAAAGAAAAAATGTAGAAATTATACCGACCAAAATGGAAACATTACAAAACCTAATATAGTTTTAGATTACAATGATTGTATAGGTGGCATAGACCTGCAAGATAGCTATTTATCATTTTTTCCTTTAATGAGAAAATTTGCAAAAAGTTACAGAAAAATATTCTTTTATCTAATAGATATGGCACTTTAAATACCTATATTCCATTCGGTAAATTAACAAACGTACCAAAACTCAAGAAATACTCCTTTTCAAAAAATATTAATATTATTAATAGATTTGTTAATTATATTAGGAATTTTACTATAATGTTAATGTGTGCGTGTATGTCTAAAACTTTATAAAAAATGATTTCAAATACCAACTCGCTGCGAATTGCTTTTGACGGGTTTGCATGTTAATTAATTGCCAGCGCAAGTGGTTAACAAGAAGTGATTATTTAACATTTTTTTGATATGTTGTGTTGGATTGAAAATTTATTTGTGTTGAAATGAATTTGTTTCAGTACCAAAACAAAGAGCGGTTTAAATTTACTTTATATTAAAATATATTCAATATTTCCTAAAGGTATATATACAAGGTCAAAGCTGTTAAAATATATAAATTTTCCATGAAATTGTTTTCATTTATCATATATGCATTGATATTACGATTTTATCATATTTTATTTTTATTTTACTTTATCAATTTATTATCCCATTTTTAAAGTTAGGTAGACTTAACATCGTAACCATCGATGAACTAATTGAAAAAGTGTGCGAAATTATTGCTGTTTATTCAAATGTAAGATGTTGAACACGCATTGAGAATTATAAGAATATTAAAATAGTTAAAAAATTCCCAAACTCTTGGGTTCTATCATTATTGAGGACATTACAACCTGAAAACCAAGTACCAGAGTACAGTTATGGAAGTTATCAGGCTCGCTGAAAGTAAGAAAATTGTGTTTTTAGAGGCTGTGAGTGAAGAAAATGTCAATTTAAAAGAAGGAACTGAATTGGCGAGTACTTTTTAGTTATTAAGAAATTTGTGGCGTAGGATAGAAAAAATTAGAACAAAATGTTAAGAATTAAGAAATTGGTACTTGTTGCATGATAATGCACCACCTCATAACGCCATTTCTGTACGCGATTTTTTAGCTAAAAAAAAAGAAAATCACCAATATCTATCATATTCGTCAAATTTATCACCCTGTAACTATTTTCGTTTTCCAGAAATGATGATGAAAGAAATATTGTGTGATAACGTTAAAGTCACGCTAATCGCCTTTATGAGAATCATCGAGACCATTACATAAACAGATTTATTCAAATTCATAAATTTGTTGTTTCAACGTACTTAAAATTTTATTGATTCAGGACAAAAAATGTTTTAATAAATATTTAGCTTTTGGGCAAAATTTAGAAAATTTTTATTCACTTTGTAATATACAATTCATCAATTAATTTCAGTTTATTTAAATGTCTAAATAACTTATTGCATATTAAAACTTATATAAAGAATGAAAAAATGTAAATGTACGATACATAAATTTCAAAAATAAAAATAACGAATCTGAAATAGTAGAATTTCTAATTTGAAATAATAATTTCGAAATAATAATGCTAATAAATATGATTCTTAATAAATGTATTAATTGTATGTAAAAAATTATATTAGTATTAATTTTAAAATGTAACATCTTTTTATAAAAAAATGATTTTAAAATTCTTAATTTAATTATTATTTTTCAAATAAATTAACAAGGATTAAATTTATAACCAATAGTATATAAAAGTGTATAGTTCAACGTTCACATAAAGTAATAAAACGAAGCCATAAATAGAAATCATAATAAATATGAATTTATAGTCTGATAGCATGACCTTAATACCATAAAAAGTAGTGTAACTTCCTTTTTATACGACGAGACGATTCAGAAATTGATTTGCAACACTGTTATTATATTTTTAATTACATACATTTATAGACACAATGATTAAAACTTTTTCAAATTAGTTTCTTAATAATTGACACATATGTACTATTTATAGATGAGTTATAAAGTTAAAAATCAAATAACTGATTTGAAATTAAGGATGTGGAAAACGAACATAGCTATATTAATTTTAAAATATAATATTGAATATATTTGTTTTAAATTTTGAATATTATAACAAATTATTTAATACCTATATTAATATAAATAAATTTCTTTATGTTTTGAACATCAAATTATTTTTGAGAATGGATATGAGCGTAGTATAAAATTGTAATTTTTATAAATCTATAAATTTTAAAAATGAATTGAATTATTGCAAAAAATATAAATATTTTCAATTACTTTATTATGATTAAAAAAATACGAACACTTTTTATAACGTATGAAATATTTATAACATTATGAAATCATGGTTTCATTAAAAACTTTATGAAGAGTAGATGAGAAGTTTATATACGTCAGGATGATAACATCATCGTTAATAAATTCAAGCATTAAAGAGTAATATGAACTCTAATGATAGTAACGTGAGTATTAAAACAAATATATGAATATTTTACCAGCACGAAACGATGCACAAAGTTTCACAAATTTTATTTCACTAATATTTGTTAGGTTTTGAATGTTTAAGTAGGATTAATATGAAATATCAGCAAAATTATACAATAACAAATACAAATAAAAATCAAAAAAAGATAATAAGATGATACAATTTTTTTCTTTTATTTACTTCAATGCATTTTACGAGTAATCAAAATACTGTATAAATAAGCGTTTAATGAAAATATTGAATGTAAAGATAAACAAACATTTGAAAAAGCAAACAGTTTTAATTGATTCTATAATTTTAAGGTTGAAAATAAGTCAATATATGAAACTAATTATTTTAAAGGTAATTGACTTTTTATAATTACGTTTTACAGTATAAAAAATGTAATATAAAATAAAATTATTTATTTCGTTTGAAAGAGTTGCAAAAAATGAATAATGTTCGTGTTTATAGATTTGAATTTTTAATTTTCAATTTATATTTTATTGAATTTAAGGTTTTTTATTTTTTATTATTCATATTAGGCTATTTTGAAATATTTATAATTTTCTTCTAAAATTTGGCTCAATGTAAATAATAATAAATGCTTTTTTAAAAAAATCTGATGATATATAATAATGTATGTATATATATATATATATATATATATATATATACGAGAGAGAGAGAGAGAGAGAGAGAGAGATTAGAGGAATAGAAAAATACTTTTAATAAATGTATGAATTCATTAAAAATCAAATATATACACTAAAAAAAATATTTAACACAATATACTCTAATATTATCACATTTCTTACTTGAAATTTCTTCATCGGTTGTTCTGATCTCTTCAAATATGTTACTTTTTAAATTACATAACGTACAAAGCTTATGTACATAAAATTTAGATTAAATATTTCCATAAAAAGCAATCCGGGACCATTAAATTTCAATCTTGTTGTCCAATTAATGTCTCCATATCGTAAAATTAATCGTCCAGAAAACACGTTTTTTAAAACATTTATCGTTGTTCAAGATGTGTAACAGATTGCTCTGACTTGCTGAGACCATATTTTATTGTTTCTGAGAACCGACCGTTCCAGCCAGTCGATTGAAAATATTTGTAGCATTTTTGTGAATCTTTTCAAATTCACTATTATTATTATGTTGTTTTACTTAAAAAACAAAGTTACAGTATTTCGATATTCAAAATACGAAAATCAAGCGGTAAACTTTTCACTTCGTAAAGGTTATTCATATAACTGATTTGTCTGTTCATTGTACCAATATTGAAATTTTTGTTCGTTAACTCATCCGACGAATGGTAATTGGTCTCACAAACTTGTTTAAATTATTCAATACGTTTGAATTTTCATTTAAAAATTGTCTATATAGAATTGAAATTCTATAAACTGGATTTGAAAATATAGTCATCTACAACAAATTGTTCTTATATTCTCTTTTATATGTAAAATAAACTGTTAAAAATTAATTATATTCGTTGGAGGATTATGTATTGTATCAGTAATTGGAGCGATTTAATTTTATATATTCTTTTTTAGATTTGAATAATAAATAAAATCCTTTTCAAAATCAAAAATAAAAAAAAACTATGAATATTGCACCATGTCTTATTATATAAATTTACTTGGAGTAAATAAATGCTAAATCAAATTATTACTTTTTTTCTTATATTCCATAAATTATTTTCGTATAAAATACAAGAATTTTAATAAACAGTAATATTTTGTAATTGTAATATTCCTAGTAAAGAAAAATATCATTAAATATATTTTTATAGATTTTATAGTATATACACTAACGTTGTTCAAATAAAGAACATTCCATCATGAAATATACAAAAAAAAATCGATAATACTAATAGATACATAGAATATTAAAACGAAAACAATAAAAGAATTTGTTATCGTCTAATAAATTTCTTAGTCAAGAAGAAAGTAGAAAATATTAAAATTCAAAGAACTTTATATTGATAGGCTAGCAGCAACGTGTGAAGTTATATAATAATAAACAATATTTTAATATTACAAAATTAAAATTTATAGAAAAAATTATAGTGCATTTAGAAACAAAGATTTTAAATAATTAAAATATACTAATAACAATCACAAAAAATAATAATAATAATAACATTTCTAAAATTTAAAAATAATAATGAAATAATTTGAAGAGATAATATGTTTAAATTAAATTATACAAGTTTAAAAAGAGGCAATTTAAATTCAGAAAAATATTCCTGATAAGTCAAAATCAGATTTATTGGAAAATTGGAATTTAAATTTTTTTTAGTAAATTTATTTTACTTACATTTATGATAACTAAACAAAAAATCAAATAACTGATATTTATAAACTATAAAATTCAATAATAAATATAATTATAGAAAAATCATTAGAAATTGATATATAGGTTCAACCAAATGTGACACCTAGATTTGTGTTTTATTAAAAAGAAAATATACACGTTTCCCTATACACATGTTTAAAAGACAAATCAAGGCGTCACATTTAGGTTATCATTTATAATATCAATCAAAATTTATAATAGATGAATATAATATTTTTTAAAAAACATTAATCACTCTACTAGGTATACTCAAATGAATATCATATTACAATAAATAACTATTATTTTCGATTTATAATCAATTTAAGAACTAACTGATCAAATATTAAATTCTTATATAATAAAATATATTTTAAATACTTAAATTTTATTTCATATAATACAGATTTGTGTAATATATTTTTATATTATTTAATATTTAGAATTATACAGATAAAATGATTGAAATAGTACGTTGTTACATATGTAAATTAAACTAATGGACTATTTGAAACATCAAATATCTTGTTAAAATCTAAGCTGATTATGCAATTGAGATAATTAATTTTGTAATAGAAGATAACATACGGTGTTACACAATAGATATTAAATGTGTGTAACCACATCCATTATTGTTAATTAAATACCAATTAATATAAATTTGTTAAAATAATTTATATTTTGATAGCATTAAAAAGTAGAGTTTTATATAGAAATAGAGAATTAGCAGTTCATTAAATATAATAATTTCAAATTATTGTATAATCAATAATCAATATAATAATTGATGTTTATTTTATATATATATATATATATATATATATATATATATATATACACTTACATACATACATACATAAACGAGGGTCGTTTGATAAGTATGGTAAAAAAGGAAGAAAAACTAAATTAAAACATTTAATTAAATAAATTAATTAACTAAATTAAACAATAAAGAAATTTACAATACTTATCAAACTACCCTCGTGTGTATATGTATATATATATATATATATATATATATATATATATATATATATATATATATATATATATAAATGTCTAACAAACGAACTATAAATAAATAAATTATTCATGTAGGTTTTAATTCAATACAAAAATATTATTTGTAGTTTATTCATATAAATAAAACATATATTTTTTAAAAAATAAAAAAATATTGTGTGGCTATAAGATTTATTTATTTCTTTTTTAAATATTTATAGTTTTATACCTGGAATTTAATACTTATACATACACAGGACAAAAATATATATATATATATATATATTTTAAGAGATAGAGAGAGATATTATTAATTGATAATTTGGTTCAATGATGAATCTCAAATTTCCTAGTTTCGCAAGTACAGGTTAGAAACGTAATTTTTATTTCATTGTATTTAGAAAACAAACTCAAATTAACTTCTAGTTGAACAATGAATAATCAAAGACTCGTACAAATGTGACGTCTAGATTTGTGTTTTATTAAAAGGAAACGTATGTATAGAGTGGTGTATGAAGAAACATGTGTATAGTTTTTTTTTAATAAAACAAAAATCTAGGTGTCACATTTGGATGACCCTATATTTATTTTCGTACATTATATGATTTAGGTGTTAAACGAATTAATGTAGTATATATTTCTTTCTTGATATTTTTTTTGTTTTAAACTTATGAAAAATATTAAATACACTAAAATTAAAATGAATTATATTTTATAAAACAAAAAAGTGACATCACAAAATTATTAAAAAATGATAAAAACGAAATTAGTTTAATTCAATGAAAAATAAACTAGTTTTAAAAAAGTTTTACTAAAATGACAAATGTATTTATTCAAAAAGTTGAACATAAGTGGCCCACAGGAATGAAAATAAATAATTATAAAAATTAAAAAACTGATAAACTATAAAATTACAGTCAACTATAAAGTTATTTTAGAGGTCTTTTATAAGAGCTGTTTGTGTCCGTTGTGGTTTTGCGGTTTTGTTGTTGAGTGTTTGAGCGGTCTAGATAGATACATAGATATAAATTGTGTATTTCACATGAGTGGAAAAAAATTACCCACAGCGACGGTAACCAATTTCGACCGTCGCTTGTCTAGTTCAACAGAGGCGAATGGATAACATAGAAATTTTATTAGAACAAGATAAATAGATAAAAAAAATACTGAATTACTGTTAACATCACACTATAGGATAAAAATTGAAAAGTTGAGAAAATATGTTATATCTACTTTTTAAAAAAGATCATACATTTTAATTAATCACATTCCAGTAAAATTAAGTATAGATTTTTTGTTTCTTACTATGTTTCTCATTATTCTGAAGCTGAATTTTTTTCAGTTTAATGCAAAAGGAGGTAATTTATATTCAAGAGAATCTAATGTTATTATACGTAAACTAATTATTTGCCAAACTTAGAATATTTTCTCTGTAAAACTTGAAAAAAAATATTTTTACAAAAATTTATTTCAAAATAAAATAAATTACTTAATAATAAATAAATTTAATTTTTAAAAAAGTATAACCTTTAAGTAATTTCTATGAACTGATTTAGTGAAATTTAAATTTAATATTTGTACAAAAATAATGGGCATGACATTGTCTATATGCTTTAAGAAGAGTTAGTTTTATTCACAAATATAAACACAGTAAAAGAAAAATATATTATTTTGAACATATACAAGAAATAAGTATGAGAAAATAATATGTTACCCAACTTATGATGAAAATGTATGTGGAAAATAGGATAGATACTGAATGTGGAAATATTTGAACATAACTGAAGTGTGAAATTAGACTTTTTATTTGATTTTATTATAGAAAAACAACAAAAGGTAAGAGACAAATGGTTATTATACAGTATATTTAAATATAGAGTCATCCAAATATAACCCCTAAATTTATGTTTTATTGAAAAAAAATAAAAGAAACTATACACATATTTCCCTATACACAAATTTCTTTTTAATAAAACACAAATCTAGGCGTCATATTTAGATGACCCTATATTTTCAGATACTCTAATAAAAATTGTTTCAAATAGAAATGCTTTACGAAAATAAGAAATTATTAATATTTCTCGATGTAAATTCGTATTTATTAGAGGAACATTTTAAATCAAGAGAATCAAGACAGAGTAAAAAATAAGATTTTTTATGATAAAAGCAACAATTATTTCAATATGGAACTTTTTGAAGAACGAATAGTAACTAATGATAAATATAAATAACATAAGTCTTTAAGTTTTGTATTTTCACTTGATTTTTTTTAAAAAAATAAAACTTTCAGACACTTTCATATTTCAAACTTTATATTTGTTAATATAAATCATTAAGTTTATGTCTTTAGATGAACGTTTAAACAAATATAAAAGTGTACATACGCACATTTATATATATATATATATATATACATATATATATATATACATATAAATAATTTTAATGTTCTTACAACAATTGTCGTTAAATTTAATTACTTTATTTTACCTTAATAAATATTTTTTTTGATAAAATAACGTTATATAATTTAAAAGTAAATAAAAAAAAGAAATATGTTTGTCTGAAATGACAATAAAAGTAAGTAAACTGGACTGGAAAAAAATGAAATAATAAAAAAAATTAGTTAAACACAAATTAATTTTTCCCAAATACCACAATAGGTTAAGAAGTGAACAATAAGTGATTATTGAACACTTCTTAACCTATTGTGGCATTGGGGGTAAAATTCATTTGTGTTGAAGTGAATCGCCAAAGCAAACAATAAGAAAATCAGTATTTGAGTTACTGGTATGTAGAATACTTAAATCCTTGATCATAAAACCAAAGCGATAACGACTCATTTCAAGAATATTTAATCCATATATTTCAGTTTATCTCTACTAAAATTAAAACGTGTATCTGACATAAACATACACACACACGTGTGTGTGTGTGTGTGTGTGTGTGTGTATGTATATATATATATATATATATATATATATACATAAACACACACATAGAATCAATAACATTAAATAAACATTACAATATTTATGGAAAAAAAATTAATGAAACTTTAAAAGTGTTATTTCCATCACAATCATAATTTATATTGGTTTTAAAAAAAACATTATTGATTTTAAGCGACAAGTGAGGATAAACTGAATCATAATATTTTCAGATATTAAATTTGATTGTAAATTGTTTCATGGCATGAATGTGTATTTATTAATTTTGTTGATTAGACACACAAACGGACAATGATGAAAAAACACAAACCAAAAATATACAACGTGTTAAAATATGGAGGAGATACACTGTTGGCGAATCGCAATGGTCGTTTTACGTCAACATGAATACGTCGAGATAAATCATCACCGAGAGTATGGCGTTTTTTCAGTTAAAAGAAAAATCAGTAAATTTCCTGCTGTGAAATTCAAACATTATATTTTCATATCACGTTTCAATTGATATTGTATGCTATTGATCATTGATTGAAAATTACGTTTCACATCAATATATTCACAAAATATTTTTAATGTATACAATGAAAATATAATGTATTTATGCACGTTAATATATTTGGATATACACTGACGTATATTCACACAGACGTATGTGTATGTACAAATATAAACATATATTTGTATACAGATATATATATATATATATATATATATATATATATATATATATATGGGGGCACAAATGAGATTAAATGGTTTAGATATACAATTACTTGCTTAATATCATTTTTTTATTATCCTTCAATCTCATTTGAACCACCTATATCTCATATATAATATTTACTACAATTTTACGATTCCGATTTTAACAAAAAAGATTCGGATGACGATGTCATCACCATCTAAGTGCGCATCAACATACATTTTTATAAACAAAAAGTGGACAATAAGTGATTAGTGAACGCTTCATAACTATTGTGGTGTTGGGGGTAAAAATCCTTGTGTTATAGTTATTACGAAATATTACTTTCAATTTTATTAAAATGACGAAAAATATGGTAAATTAAGTGGATCAACATATTGTCAAGTAAAATATTTTTAATTGATATTACACTATTTTAATTTAAATGAATTTTGTATGTTTTTTATGGAAAAAACATTTTGTTTATTCAAAGTAAATAGATCTGAAGATGTAATACAATGAATCAATAAAATGTAAAATTATAAAAAAATGACAAAATAAAAGTATAGTGTAATATATATATATATATATATATATATATATATATATATATATATATACACACCTGTTTTGCAATTTACATGGAGTATCCGTTCCACGTGTATCTGTTTTACGTGAATGAAAATCGCGTAAATTGAGTCTGTCAGCAAAATAGAAAAAATATTACAAATAAAAGTTAGTAAAGTTGTAGAAACACATATTTATTTCACATAGCTTAACAAAAAAATAACGACATTTTAGAAAATAAAAGTAGATAAATTTTATTCGGTGTCACTATCGCTACTGTAATTTAAAACAATCAACCTTTTATATATTTATATCGTGCTTTTATACGTTCAAATAAGAATTTGCGTCAATGTTATATAGAATAAATTCCATAAAAAATTATATAAAATGAAATCTATCTGACCGTGTAACAAAAGTGCCGCGTAAATCAATACCGCGTAAAAAAAGTCCCGCGTAAATTGAGGGACGGGTGTATATACATAATTAAATACTTCTATTACCACATTGTTTGCGGGTATTTTTCGCCAATCCACACCGAAAAGCAGGCGTTTTCTTCAAATATGCTCGCAAAATTATAAAAATAAAAATAGAAAATGCATCATTTTTACTTCGCCAAATACCCGTGTTTACACATTCTCTACACCATACCGTTAATTTGTAAAAACCGTGTTTTGTCAGCTCCCACGCTCTAATATGCGAAAGACGTATTTAGATGTTTCCCACATATGAAGTGTTAAAAAACAAATAAAAATTTTCATGTATTATTACTTACATTTAGATATTTTTTAAGAACGCGGTGTTACGTTAACATAGTTTTATTACCTAAATATTTGTTTTTAATTAAGGTTTTAATATAAAAATAAAACTGCAAAGATTTTTATTAAATATCAATACTTAATACAAAACAGCGTTTATATTAATTATAAATTAGTTGGTATTTCATACATTTGCCAATAATTATGTAAGGTAAACCAAGATTGCTAATCTCTACAAATTATATACATAAATGATTAAATAAAATATTCATATGGCTTTTAGTATACGTTAATATACTGCTATCTATATTTACATGTATGTATGCATGTATATATATATATATACATGCTCAAAAGTCTTAGTACACCTATCAATATGGATATATTTTTCAATAAAACCAACTTATTAATATATAAATTTGAAAACATATTTTTTATTAGTTCTATAAACTACTAGTTAATTATATATGACAATTCGAAACAGTTTAAATTTATAACAAATAAACTAAAAAATAAAAAAACACAAAAATTCATACGAATTGAGCAGAGAACGTTTGTGTACAAAAAATGAAAATCAAAAATAATATAAAGTAAAATAAACTTTTAAAGTGAATTAGTAACTGGTTGGATAGCCTCTTTTTTTAAGAACCTCTTATAATCGTTTTTGCTTGGAATGATCCACTTTTTGTGGTTTCTTTAGCACTAATTTTATTCCACTCTTTTTCTATAACTTTCTTCAACATTTTCTTTACAATTTTGCCATGTTGGCGAATTTACGTTCGAGAAAATGCCACATATGTTCTATAAGGTTTAGGTCTAGAGATTGGAGAGGTACATGCAACAGTTTTGGAACATTATATAATATCTATAGCTTAACAACTTCTGCCGTGTGCTTCGAATCATTGTCATACATAAAATTATAATCGGGACCTAGACTTAATTTTTCAGCACTTTGCTTTATATTTCGTTTTAAAATATTTAAGTAAGCATATTTATCCATCGTGGATTCTAAAAACTTCACTTGTCCCATATGCCCTTACTTGTTATACACCCCTATACTATTACTCTACCACCGCCGAGTTTCACAGTAGGAACAAGATTTTTTTTATTCAATGATGTACATACAATTTTGAGTCCTTTTATTCCAAAAATGGAATATTTGCTCTCGGCTGAGAAAATCATGTTTTCCCAAAACTGGATTAGTTTATTAATGTGCTCATTTGCATATGCAATCCATTTTTATCTATTGACACGTGAAATAAATGATTTCTTACGCGCAACACGTTCATGATACCCACCCTTTTTTATTATTTTTCGCATAATATCAGCACATATTTTTTTAAAAAATAGTACTTTAATATCTTTTGCAATTTGGGGTGCAGTTATTCGGGGATTTTCTTTCACTGAAGCCACAATCTTACGCCTTTATCTAAATGTTAACTTTGACGGCTAGCAAGAAAGCGGTTTCAAATGTGAATTTAAAATTGATTACTACCCTTTAAATAAAAGAATATTTTCTTCCAACACCCTTTCCTATTTCACGAAAAATTTTTCCTTCTTTTCCTTACTTTAAAATAATTTTACATTTACTAAAACAAATTTCCTTTTTTTGAATTTCATTTTATTTATTTTTTGCAAAAAACTTTACTATTAGTTACTAAAAATAATATTTTAGCGTTTCAATTGCAACATACGAACTGAAAAATAAAACTGTGATAATTTTAAAACAACAATAAGTGTAAATATTGCAAAAAAACGATTATTTACCGTTTAATAAAATGTGTACGGAGACTTTTTCTGCTCAATTTGTATGAACTCTTGTGTTATTTATTTTTTAGTTTATTTGTTATAAATTTAAAATGTTTTGATTTGTCATATATAAATAACTAGTAGTTTATAGAATTGATAAAAAATATGTTTGTTTTCAAATTTACATTAATGAGTTTGTTTTATTGTGAAATATATCAATATTGATAGGTGTACTTAGACTTTTTCGAGCGAGTGTGTATATATATAAACGTATATAAATAATTTGTTACAATTTTTTTAAAAATGTAGGTTCATACATAATTAAAGCAAACAACTTATTATCTATTATTAAAATTAAAATTTTCAATTTTTTATAAAAATTAATTCATATTATATTATACTTACATATTTCGTCAATCATAATATACTCCAAACTTCAAATACCACAAATAAATTTAAAATTTCTGTCCCTATATAGAAGAAATAATATTAAAAACAAAATATTATATTTATTTTATAAAAATAATTAATTTGAGAACATATTTTTCATCAACCAACAAACATTTATATTTCTTAATAAGATATAACCATATGGAATGTTAAAAATATTGTACCTTATAGTTTTTAGCTTTATTTAATTAAAAATTAATTGTTAACAATTTTTAAATGAGAAACACATATGACTATTAAGTATTATAAATACATAAAATTGTATTTTTAATCAATATAATTCATACTTACGTATAAAAACAATCAATATTTAATTACGTTACAGTTCTATTAAATGTATTAATCAAAAATAACCACTATAACACTTATAAATAAAAATATTATTTTAAAAACGAGTAAACAATAAATTTAAACACTAATTTAGTCCATGACAGTAGTTCAGTGACTGATACAAAAGAGTGAACATGATTTTAATTTTATTTCGATAACGGAACACTTGTTCAAACACGTAACGCCTATTCAAAATTACGAAATTAATAATAACTAAAATATATCGATGTTAAATAATACAATACGTCAACCTCATTTGCATACACATAAAATTCAAAAATATAATTATATCATACATACATTATTTATATTCACAATATATGATATAATTCATTCTTGTTTATCTTTACTATAATACTATGTTTACATTAGAACATTTGAAATTTTAAAAACGTTTATCTCATTACATTTTATGTATATTTCAAGTATTAAATCATGTTTAGATTAAAAATGGTTATAATTACACGCATTTGTAGTCTCACGGAATAACAAATACGCGCAACAATAACATCTATACGATGAATATATAAAAATTTGGGTAAAAAAATAATGTTACGTATGTAAAGAGATGTTAAAAACAGTTTTAAGTTGGTTGGTTGAAATTGGATTTTTTTAATTATTATTGTAATACATACATACATACATACATACATACATACATACATACATACATACATACATGCATGCATGCATGCATGCATGCATGCATACATACATACATACATACATACATATATATATATATATATATACACATACATACATACATACATACATACATACATAATACATACATACATAATTTACATACAAATAATGAAAAAATAGATATTTCAACAAAATGGTTTAATAAAATTTTAGAGTTTGATGTAGATTATGATAACATTTTTTAATAAGTTACAGAAAAAATAATAATTGAAAAATAAAACATAATATTTTTTTTATTTTAGACCTTACTTTTACTTGATTAAAACTTTTTATAAAATCTTATTTGATATTTTGATCACAAAATTTAATTTACAATTAAATATTTAAAATTAAAAGATCCAAAAACATGCAATCGAGTATTAAGTGATTAAATTTATCAAAAGAATACAAATTCTGTCCAAAAAGTATCCGAACTGATTAAAAAACACATTTTTGGTTTGATATTTATAATTTTTATTATTAACTATTCAAACTACATTCCTTGAAAATAATTAAAATCTTTGCAATGACTTTACAACTTTTGAAAATATGTTTAGTACTTTTATTTAGGAATGGCTGTAATAACATCTATCAAAACAATTTCAATTTCTGAAATGATGTCGAATTGCCTTCCTTTTGACTTCTGTTAAATTTTAAAAACAGAAAATTATCGAAAGATGTAAATCAGGTCGATAAGGTGAAAAATTAAGTAGTAAATACTTTTAAATTTTGTACAAATATTCGATCAAAATATGATTTAGTAATACCAATGATATTCTGAATTAATCTTACAGATAAGTAAGATATATTTTCAATTAATTCAAACACATTTTCCACAATTTCTTTTTTTTGACTAGTTGAGGATTTACTACCTTTTCTAAAATTCATTACCATGCATAAGCTGTTTTTCATGATAAATTTTTACTATTTGTTTTGCAAACGAGTCAAATTCACATCCACAAAATTGAATTATCACCTCCAGAACTACAATATAAGTGTTCAATAATTATCTATTATGCACTTTATTTATTTATAAATTGATAAGCATTTCGATAACAATATCACAGATGTCCGAACACTCTAATTTAAAATCTATATTTTATACTTTTTCCATTATTTTTTCCTTTTGACTGGTTGAATGACTCTCTGCCTTTTTAAATTTTGTATACGATTCGTAAACTGTTATATTCGATAAATCTTTTTCTCCATAAGCTTCATTTAAACATATAAAGCGTTTTTTTACACAAAAGTTAATGTTTGATTTTTGTTCCATACTGATTTTTCGAATCAGTATGCAACAAAGATCACATTTAATATTATAGATAATGAAAATATGCACAAATTGCAATCAAATTTAATTTAATTACAAATGAAATGTTAACAGAAAAACATTGTATTTCAAAATACCATCTTTATAATCAAAATTTAGAAACTTTTAAGATAGACTGTGTATATCAGATCAAAAATTTAAAATTTTTAGAGGCAAATTTAAACGATATTATGTATAAAAAATAGTTTTTTAAAAATACTATATAATATATAAAGGTGACTATAATTTTTCGTTTAATATATTCCTATATTTATTTGCCAGTTATTTCTAAAACTTTTAATTATATACTTACACTACGTTACTGTAGCACTAATAAGTTTATTGATTCTTAGTAAAAACCATTGTATCTCTAGAGATTTCATTACGATAACAAACCTCATTTAACTATTTTATTAAAATATCTTCAAAGTTTATATATATATATATATATATATATATATATAAAATCTGTTGTTACTCTTTACATTATAATGTGTTATTTTTATGTTTCGTAGAAGTTTGTATTCATTTTTCGAAAATTATTACAATTAATTATATTTATTAAACAATATAACTATCATATTTTTTGTACATTTGTAGGATTAAATATATTTTTTTACTAATATTACTTTTTATTTTTGGAATATATTTGAAAATAAAACAAAAATATTGCATTTAATATTTTTTTCCGAAAATCGTAAATAACATGTATATATATATATATATATATCACCTAATAAAAGCATAATTTGTAAAAACTGTCACTATATTCGCTTATGCCGAAGAATAAAGATCGTTTAAACACATTCCATGGACATTTATTTAGAAAAGTCTGATATTTGGCGTCAGAATCTTCCTGCAGACATTACTGTAATAAAGATAGCACATAAAAAGAATCGGAAATAAATACTCTACAGATTTATATGTTTTTATTACTCATTTTATCAATGTCACAATCAATGAATTGAATAGAATTGAATGTTATATTATTGAAAAAATACTTCATTTTAATGTTTATATATATATATATATATAAACATGTGTATATGTACGTACATATGAATATTCTGTTATTATTGAGAATTTTATTAAAATAAAAATCTAATACAAATAATTCATTTTCTTTTATAAAAAGAAATAAAGGAGAAAAGAAATAAGAACTGATTAACAGAAAATACAACAAAAGTTTTTTCTAATAATATAATTTTTTATATAAAATTTAATTAACATTTGTAACTCAAAGCGTTAGAAAATATAATGAAAATGTTTTCCATATGCATTTGAAAATATATATGCTTCGTAAATAAAACCATATTGACATTTTGTTGCGTTAACTTTTTTTTAACAGTATCATTTAGTTAACTGGAGATGACATATGTTATCAAAATTAGTTGTAGTAAGATACTAGTCATGAAAGTGACTCTAATTTTGAAAATTTCATATGAGTCTTAAATACCGGAATTATTTAATGGCTACAAATAACACAGTTACATGGAAAAATGTGTGTTAGAAAAAACACAGAGTCAAGAATAGAAAAGCAAATAAGAGTTATGAAGATTATAAAAATGAAAAATTTAGACTAAAAATGAATACAAAAAGAGAAGATTACTGATGAACAAAAAATATTAATGGGTACATCGGGAATATAAAAAAATATCAGGAGAGATTCATGAATAGATGAAATAGAGATATGAGAAAACTTTTAAATAAAAGAAAAAAGCATTTTTTGAAGGAAGTGGAAAAAATATGCCAATTATAAAAAGTGACCATAAGATCTTGATAAAAGAAATTGACGTAGAAGATAAATATTTATCTATAATATTTTTTTTAAAAAAAATATGGGGGTTATTACATTAATTAATTTAATGTTTCGTTATTTTGAAGATGACTTATGTACATAATTTCTTATTACTATTTTTATATACGTGCATAACAGACCAAATTAGATATCTTGAATATCGTAGTTATTTAAATATCAATTTGATATAAAAGTATTTTTCAAATAAATATTTTTATTTGTATTAATTTATTAGTTGAAATTGAGAAATTTTCTAAATCATTTTTATTAACATTAAATTGAATAACTAATAATTTTTTTTGGTTTTTTGATTGTTTGTAATGAATGATTACTAACTTTTTTATCTCATCTTTTTTTTAAAAAATGTGATTTGATGATTTCACAAATCTAATAAGTGAAAACTATTTATATTGCAATTAAAACAGTTATCTTGTTAAGTACTGCTGCTTTAGTAATTTTGTTTTCCTTTCTTTATTCTCTTTCAACAAAAACACTTTATAGTAATGAATACTTCAACTTTAATAATAGTTATATTTCAACTATAATTGTAGTAATGAATATTTCTACTTTATCATAATTTAAAATAAAAAAAAGATCTTGTTATCCACAAAAACCTAATTATTGTTGAAAGTAGGTTACATTTGACAATGTTAAATAACTGTACTTCATATGTGTGTATATATATATATATATATATATATATATATATATATATATGCGTGTGTGTGTGTACTCGTATGTATACGTATATATAATATAAGCATAGATTATACTTAAAAATATTTTTTATTGTTTCTTATTGAAATTTATAATTATTGTTGTCGAACTTGAAATATTTTATTAACAATATAATTTATTTATATATATATATATATATATATATATATATATATATATAAATTAGAAAATTTGCAGAAATGGAGGAAGAGTTGAATAAGTAGAAATAAAAAATTTTGGAGAGACCTTCATCCAGTAGTGGATAGAAAGAATATATTGCTGATGATATTAGAAAGAATCCAAAAATTTGTTTCACAGAAGTATAAAAAAATAAAATAAGACATGACACCATTTATTATACACTTAAGTTTGTAATTTAATATTCCAAATAGAAGTAAAATAAAGTTAATTATTTACTCATTTTTACCTGAAATATTATTATTCAAAACTTATCTATGTATGACATTTATGTAAAAAAAATAACAATAATTATAACTAAGTATGTTACTTATTTATAACTGTTGTTATTATTAACATAAAGTCATAAATGTTTTTGTTACTATTTTTATCGTGGTAGAATTAATGAAAAGGTATTAAACTTTTTTTATTTAACAGCTGATGACTAATACTTGTTTAAATAAAAAAATATTTACATTCACATTGACATGTATACATATTTCTGTGCGTACATAAATGTATTACTAAAAATTCAGATTCAAATCTCTAAGAATACTTTCGCAACAAACCGGATTGTCATTGAGATGTATTCAACATGTACAAAAAAGTTGATATATTATCTACACTAATCAAAATTCATCTATTTCAACACGAAGATATTATCATTAGTAATAGTTCTGTAATATCTATTGTGACGATATAAAAAAAGAGTGTGTTCGTCTCAGAGATTTAGTTTCAACTGAATAGCAGTACAAAGAGTTAACTTCTAGAGTAATACAAAGAGATTTTTTGTTTAATATCTACTGTTATCTCCATATGAGGAAAAGGGGTTAGTAAAATGTTTAATTTTCTATTGTAATATAGAGTAGAGAATTATTCAGATATTTTGAAAGACAAATGGAATTCTCATATCACATTTATGCTGACAATATAAATACCAACCCGTAAATGAATGTTTTCTCCAATGGATACATTGTTGCCATAGTATATCGGTATGATATTCTACTTTCACATCATCAAATGTTCTATTATGCAAATATTTGAAAGATGAAGTCAACAAAAATAATTCAAATAAGATTGAATAACTCAAATATAATATTAATATCTTATATGAAAATTGCAAAAAAACATACATATAAACAGAGAAGATATTTTACAAAAAATATTGAAATACCAATAAACTTTTTCATAAAATGAACATTTTTTAATACATTATAAATGTATATCATTTTTTATTTTTTAAATAACTAAAAAGTACTTTATTTTAAAGATATGTTTTTATCAAGAAACTGAATCATTTCCAAATATAAAATCAAATATGACTTGAAAAGTTGAAGTTATATTATTTTTTTAATGGAAAGGTTCTGTCATAAAAACAACAATAAAATTAAACTTTTGTTTTTACTGAATTAAGATACACACACACACACACACATACAATATATATATATATATGCTCTTATAAGAAACTCAGTTAAATTTATCTTATGTTTAAGCCGGCCATATATTTTTTTCAAAATGAAAAATATAATAAATGCATATATATATATATATATATATATATATATATATATATATATATATATATATACATACATAAATCTACCTTTATATTACTTCTGTAATTACTCAATGTTATTTTTCTATTTATAAATAAGTTATCGTTGTATACATTAAAATATTTTTTTCCAAAAGCTGTTTGTAATCAAATGGGTAGTGCTTCTAAATAACTTCGAATATTTCAATATAAAATTGCTTCTCTTAAGAAAGCAATTATCTCAGTTATTTAATGAGTCTCTTTCGTGATAGAATTTCGAGACAATTACAACGCTTTATATATATATATATATATATATATATATATATATATATATATATATATATATATTCAAATGTATTTCAAAATACCAAGCAAATTTAAATATAAAAATATAGAGTTAACTGAAACAGATAAGAAAAACAAATATATAAATTTAAAAAAATAAAAATGTTTCATGAAGCAAATTGAATATTTTAAAGTTGATTTTACTTTGAATTTTAAATTTAATTTTCGAGTGTATATTATTAAGCTATATGCTTTGCTATTTTTATAACAAATGTAAAATAAAAAAAATTAAGCAATAAAAAATATTATTCATTGTAATGTAAATAATATTCTTAAACATACACTCATTGTTCATATTTAAAAAGAAAATACATTTTAAAAAAATATTTTTGGAAGAATATTTAAAAATCATCTAATAATTTTTATATTTAATAATATGAACATTTCAACTATTTGAAATTAGTTGAAAAATAATATATTCGGGTGAGTAGTGCTGCTTTAAATCTGAATTCGTTTCTATTTCGTGAAAAAAAAGATGTATAAGAATTGGACCCTCACTATTTTATTGATTTACCCTTAATACCAAGTATTGAATGTTTATAAACACTGAAAGTTTATTTTATAAACGACTAATGTGTTAAAAAGAATTCTTTTGTATTTTGGAAAAGTTGCCTGTGTTCTAAATTAATAATACAAGAAAAAAATTAAACAGAAGTATTTATATATGTATATATATATATATATTCTTTATGTATGTATACATCTACTTCTGTAATGAACATTATTATTTTTATATTGTTCTTTTAATTTCTAACAATATATTTATTAATTAATATTTATTTAATTAGTATAAATACATGGTTAATACTCTTAATAGTGATTGAAATAAAAATCTGGATTTAAATCGCTATTGATTTTAAATAAAATTTAAAGGTGAATTTTTGTATTAAATAAAAATATAAAAATCATCATGAAATAATGTATCTTAGCAATAATTTTTATAAAAAATATTCAACACAAAATAACATTGAAAATATGTTGTAATGCTTCTCTTTATGATTATATTAAAAATTATTAAATATTTTATAAAATATTGTGATTTTATGAAATAAATTTCTAGTTTAAAAAAATTAAAATACATATTAAAAATTAATAAAATGTTTAATTAAATATTAAATTTAGAATTAACATTCATTTTTGATAAAGAAAGAAAGTATGATTATTTTATTAATTAATTAGATGTATTTTTCTTTTCTTTTATATATATTTATTGTTGACTGAAATGATTTTATTCTTATGTAGTACTATCGTAAATATTTTAAAATCAATTTATGCATTTTTATAAAAATTAAAGAAGTATTCTTAAATTTAAAATAGCAAGATCAAAACTATAATAAGTAATGCTCTAATTGTATTGTAAATAATGAAATCAAATAATAATATTATAATAAAAAATTATACGAAATAAAATATTTATTAGTGAATAAATTGAACTTATTCAATATATCATTTTTATAATTATATTTTGAGTTATTTTACTTTATAAAAATTATTTAGTAAATATAAATAATATATAAAATATAAACAAGAATATTAAAAATAACTAATGAATAAAAAAATTAAATTATAATTATTTTTATGTGGTTATATATATATATATATATATATATATATATATATATATAACTTATGTTTTTACTTTTGAATACAGTTTTTTAATTTATTATAATTCCTCATAAATGAACTATAATTTGTGTGACTGCAGAGTTATATCTACTGCATTGCCTCAAAATACAAGAAAATATTGATTAAATAATAAATGATGTTTCTGAAATTGTGCCGATATGGTTTTCTTTAAGCATGAATCTCAAACTTTTTTATTCATAAATTATTCATTTATATTTTTATGAATATTTACCACTGCAGCGTTATTTAACCTTAATTGATTTTTTTAATATTAAATTTTTTACAGAAAAAAATGAATCAATAAAAGAATTTTACAGTGTCTAACACATGTTTTTTAAGTAAATTGTCACTTTTTTAAATATAAGAGTAATATGAAATTGTATTTTATAATAGAAAAATAAAAACATTTTAAACATGTTATTAAATACAGTTTATAATACTTTTTACAGTAATTATTTCGAACAAGACTTTTTATTTTAAAAATAAAACAGTAACAAAAATTAAACTATTCAACTTTTCTTTCCGCTCTTTTAAAACGATATTAAGATAGAAACTCATTAATCATTTGAGACAATCGCTTCCTCAATGAAAGATAACATATGCTATAATGTACGGTTTAAATTCTTGATACATTGGTTAGTAACTTGGCTACGATTATCTCAATAAATCATATTTTTTTAATATTTATACAAAACGATAGTATAATGAAAGTATATTTTTTTCGAATATGTATTTCTAAAAATATATCTTCCTGGAATAGATAAAAATATCAATTTTTAAGAGTAAATTTAAAATTAATTAAAAATATATGGAAAAATTAATATATTAATACGTTACGTAAAATATCACTTATTTGACATAAAATATTTTGTAATCTATACTTGTGCAGTGTTTTTATGGATAGAAAATATTATATTCTAAAGCTATAAAAATCATTAAAAGCTAATTAACGATTGAGTTCATAACAAATTTGATTTTAATTTGTTTGATTATACTTTTTTGTATCATTCAAACAAAATATTTTATCAAACAACGGAAATGAAATCTATTATGTTTTGTATTTTGGTTTTTATAGTACGCTGTTAATTTTATTTGCTGAAAACATGAAAGAACGCAATTTGAATTCACAAGTTTTAATGTAAATATTTAAAAGTAGATATCTAATTTATTTATATGTACATATATCTATTATCCATCTATCTATCTACCTATTTATCTATCTATCTATCTATATATATATATATATATATATATATATATATATAAGTTATATTATTAGAAAATATTAATATAATAAATTAACTTTGATATTTTAAAACCATACTTTCGTCGGACAAAAAAAATAACATAATATGAACACATTGATTTTGGAAATAATATTTAAATTCATAACGACTGAATAGATTTATTTCAAACATAATTATATGAGTATTATATAAATTTAAATTGTTTTTTTTTTGATATTGTAAATTAAACAAATACTACTAAGTCGGTATTTTAAGTCAAATTGAAAATAAATGTTATTTAGGATAAATAAGATGTATTAATCTTTTACACATTTTATAATATTATTTCGAATTAATTAGATTTTATTTACTTATTTGTACGAAATAATATAAATATGCAATAAATGGATAGGGAGACAAAATGACAAAAAGTTGTTTACACGATATTTTTATAAATTATAAAAGTTGAAAATCAGAAAAAAATATATTTTTTTTTGTTGGAATTTAAACTATTTTTTTTCAAAGAAATACGTTGTTGCGATGAAAAAATAATAACTTGTGAATATACTTATGTATGTGGATATGAATATATAATTATGTATGTATACATTTATGTGTGTATAAATTTATATATATATGTATATATATATATATATATATATATATATATAAAGAAATAATTTTTCAAGACTTTCGAAGGTATATGAAACATTTACTATATTAATCATAAGAATTAGCAGAAAATGTCTGAACTGAACAACAAATGTGTTTTTGCGATAATTGAAACAGTAAAGAAGCTTTTATTGTAGTAATCATGTACTAAGACAAAGCGATGACTGTTATAAATAGAAAAAATGTAGTTATTATGAGAAAAATGAAGTATTCAAGAGAGAAACAATACCATCTGAGCGAATGATACAAATATGTAGGAAGATATCGTTTGTAAAGAACAGTCCTTAACAAAAATGATAAGATAAAAATATCTAAATCACTTCCTTATGAAGTATATCTATAAAAACATATGATTTGTTTATGTATATATATATATATATATATATGTATACATATATATATATATATATATATATATATATATATATATATATATATATATATATATATATATATATATAAAATAGTGGACGATATTTTTTCGTTATTAAATTGTACATTTATTTATTCCCTTTTCTTCACATATACAAATAAATCTATATACATTCATACGTACATATATATATATATATATATCAATGTGTTGCGTTATATAAATAAAATAAACTATATAAATAAATTAAGTACCATAGAAAAGAATATTATCAAGAAATAGTAGATATAAATAGAAAAGGATATCGAAATATTTATATTCTTATTTTTACAATATAATTTTATATTCTTATTTATACATATTAAAAATATTGGTCATAATATTTATGAATTCTAGTTAAATAAAATGAAAAATTTTTTTATTAATATAGATATTATTTAAAGGCTGTCTATCTTATGATAATGTGCCTATTGTTGAGTATTATATAAAATATTTAGTAGATTTTGTAACGATACAGGAAAAATTTCAAAAACCTGTTTTATGTGTATTTTAATAATTTACATTATAAATTTAAATAATAAATAATGAATTATATATATATATATATATATATATATATATATATATATATATATATATATATATATATGTTGGTAGCAATATTATTTTTGTACATAATTTATTTAAAATATATATAAAAAATAGGTATTTTTGTAATATTTTGTAGATTTTTTAATTGATTTTTCATTAAAATATTTATAATATTATAAATTTTGAATTATGTAATTGTATTTATTCATTTAGTTCAAATTTTAATCTAATTTTTTTTTATATTTCTTTACGATTTCACAACTATTTCTTATTATTTATCTAATCACAAACTGTATGTTACTAAATAAATTTTCAGATATTATATATTTTTTTTCTAAAGAAAAAGCGTGTTACAATAGATATCTTTTATATATCTTGTTTATATACACATTTTCATATAAAATTTTTATATAAGAAACAAATAATTATAATTTTTAAGGATGTTAATAAGAAAACTACTATTTTATTTCATTAACATATTGTTTGTTGAAACTTGTTTAAATAATAATATAATGCGTTTTAACATTAATTATTTTCATATTTGTTCATTGTAGTATTTGATTTTGTCTTATTTTATAATTATTCATAATTATTTATTCTTAAATTCATCTTAAGTATATATATATATATATATATATATATATATATATATATATAAATTTAACATCATGAGTTTACAGTTTCCCTAAAAAAAAATTGTAAAGTGAAATCAAAAAAAAAAAAAACATTTTATTATTGCACCGAGTTTTATATTTAATCATAAATTATATTTACATTTGTTCTAATGAACGACAAGATTGTTCTCAGGTTTCTATAGTTTATTCCATACATATTTCAATTTTAATGACATTGATCTATAATAGAAACTATAAAGTTTCTCTTGAAAAAAACAATTTTCTTGCTAGATGAAAGATAACTTTTATGGATGTGACTGCAGTGTTTCATTGATTTATTTATGAACGTCGTTGTTTTTAATATTACGATATCGTTATTGATATCGATATCTGACCGCGTTTAACTTACCGATAACGTAAGAGTATCCATCTAGAGTGAGAACGCATTTCCGGGTAATTGAGCCGCCAGCTGACCTGTGCCGCGGTGGTCTATATCGTGAGGCAATATGCGCTCCACTAACGATGTTATCTCCACCACCGCCCTTAATATTACTAGTACTTGTACCACCACCAGGGTCACTGTGACACTTGTGCACTAGGTCCTTGCACTGCGTTACAATTCCACCCCCACCTGCCGCACCCACGTTCCCGAGGACCGCCGTGTTCGCGCGTTTTACAGTACCACCACCAAATCTCGTAGGATCACTATGGTCCATGGCCACACAACACAGTTATACACAGTAAGTTTATGTTCCACAAAACCCCATTTTGTTATTTACAAAGTTTTTATTTTCGTTTGTAAACAATTCAGTACTTTTATTTATTTTAAAGTTTTACTTTTACTTTCTTTTATACGAGTTATTTAATGGCTATAATTTATTTAATTATATTTGTTATTTAATTTTAATTAGTCATTCTAATTACTAAATTATTTATTTTTGTATATTGTTCGTTTTTTTAAAAAAAAAGACAGAAAGAAATCGAGTCAAATTGATTTCAACATTAAACAATTTGCCAAAATCTAAAAATATTTTCATCGATCATGTAAGTAATTTGGACGATCTCCATATAATGTATGTACAAAGTAGTACAAGCAGTTGTATTGTTTCCAAAAATTTATATCCGTAAGCGTATTATTTTTTATTAAATATAAATATACGCAAATATAATTAAAACATATTTTGCTTTAATTTTCTTCTCTATGTAGTATTTTTAAAATGAAATTCTTTGCATGTTGACACGAACTTAAGCTGTCATTTCTGCGTCATATTTAACATATATTCTTGGTATGGAATTTAATTTTATTTCGAGCATAATACTATCGAATGAATTTTAATGACTCTTTTAATAGATGAAAAATATTTAATTTTATTAAAGTGCCAGTCGCATCTCGAAAAACATTATTAATCCTACGTATAAAATAGTATTATAAGAACAAGGTAATGTTAATTATTAAAAGCATGTATGTACATTTTCGTACATAAATATTTCCAATAAGAAATAATTTAAAGAAAGATTCAATAATCTATTATTCTCTAGACTAAAGTTATTTAAAATAGAAATAGTTGAAATAAATATTTGAGAATTATAATACTACAAATAGAAATGTAATTGTATTTATTCACGTCAATGATAAAACTGTTCAAATTGCTTTCGGCTTTCTCTATTTTATAAATACATGCGGCTCACCATTGAAATTTATTCGAGAGAAATAAAAACGAGTTTGCTTGTTGAGATACGAATCTTATCTTCGGACATAAACTACTTTGGTTTAAACTTAACCACGTATTGTTTGGACGTATCGTGATTGCGTGAATAAGAACATTAAAATAACCAACGTATCCTAACAATGTATCTGAACGTTATCAGAACACATCCGTAATTCAAAGAAGTTATCATTCGTTATCAGTTGAGTTTCTAGAAAATTTACATTTGTTGATATCAAGTAGGAGTTTTGCTAAGAAGATGGGAAGATCAAACCGTACAACGATTACCGTTTTGATTATTATTTTGGTCACGTAAAAGTAGTCGGACGAATTACCCTGACTTTGTTGTCCACTAACTGACTGTTACCGCTGGCTACGAGTCAATACAAAAAGTAAACCATTCAAGTTTTACGTTTCGTGTTCCCTTGGGCGTCAGCACTCGGTTTTGTAGTGGCAAATATAGTTGTTTGTAAAGATCTTTCTCTTGGTTTTGATCTCATTAATGTTCGTGTCTCATAGTAATTACTCGTGGCGTGTGTTTATACATTTTTGTCGTTTTTTTACTCTCTTCTCTATGTTGACATGATTTATATCTTTTATGTGTTAGCGTGCATACAAATTAAATTTCATTGTACATTTCTATATGTTTATGTTTGTTCTAACAACTGCATTGATGAATTTATATTTAATTTAGTTTGTTTTTATTGCGTAATTAAAAGTTTGTTATGTAATATAATTTCTTTAATCTGTTTTGATGTATATTTACCTTTTTTTAAAAAAACCTAATACTATTTTTAGCATTAATTCGAATTGGTCGTAATGATATGCTTATAAAAATAAATTCAAGGTTATAAAATGTTAAATACCAATTTACATTTATATATCAATATAACAGAAATTATATATTTAATATGCATGCATTAGAAAAATAGATATACACTGAAATGCACTGTTTATGAAAAGTACATTTTTTTATTTTTATCTATCAAGTTAAGATTCGAAAATACAATTCGATCTCATAAATCGTACTTTGCTAATTTTGCGTTAAAAAATATTTTTTAGGCAGAATTATTCATATTCAGTTTATATATTGTCATAAAAATATTTTTAATGTTCTTCTCTCATTTCTTTTTTCTAATCAAACATTTACAGTTTATATTTCTTCTAATTAATCGATTAATTGTATACTTAATTTTCAGTCACAATGGGGTTTTGTAACAAGATCAAAGTTCACATCAAAAGATATTGTTGAAAAACATTTGATATAAAACTGATATTCAAACGACTTTCGAATAAATTTGCCCCTCCGTTGAAACATAACCGAAACCCGTATATTTTAATTAAATGTCCGAAACAGTTTCTTAACAAAAAATAAACGCACACTTGAGATGAACTATCGAAATAACCGTTAATATATATCGAGATAAAACACAACTTAATACACGTTGTATTACAAAGGTTTTTTTGTCATTATATCGATAATATAATAAACAAGATAAAAAATTTATAGCTGAAAAACGATATTAGGAGTTATAATAAAATTCACGTTATATAAAAGTAACAATGTGTTCAATTATGGTTGTACATAAAGTTCAAAACACATTATTAAAAGTCCACTAGTTCAAGTTCAAATACGTACAGGTACAATAATTGTTCAATAAATATATTTATGTTCATTGATTGTGTATATTATTTATTTGTATGCTTATCTTGATTTGCAAAGAGATATTTTTTCTTAGATTTATTAATTGGTAATGTAATAAAATTGCGTACGAATATAGAAATATATAGTTAGTTTATAAATTGTGCATTAATAACAGATTGACACAACCGATGTCATACGCGGTCTTGATGTCGAAAACAAATTTCGCGCGTTCTAGGAATACCAGGCACGTCCGTTCACGACGAACGGATCGTATAAACTGACAGAAAATTCTGTTACAAGCACAGCTGAGTCGCCCTAGTGTTGTGTGTGCTGTACTCTCTTTTCTCTTCAGAAATACAAGTAACTTGATGCATGTATTATCTTCTATATAAGTGGGATAGATGTATTTTATATAAATATATATGTGTGTTTATATATATATATATATATATATATATATATATATATATATATATATATAATACGTTTGTAAGTATATGCAAAGCTTATGTATGTGCATATAAAATAAAGTCGTTATCTATAAATAGAGACAAAAACGTTTGAATGAATAATATTCTTCTTGTTATCAAAGATTTTTTGTATATTTTTCAATGTAATCTCTACAAATTTATACATTCGTACTGTCAAGTTCCATATTCTTTCTATATAATTTTTTTAAACTAATTTATAAGCTATTTTTATACATTTTCTTTATGTATTATTCTATAAAACATTACCTGTTAAAGCTTTTTTTGGCAAGTCTCATAAATAAATGATGAGGGTTCAAATTGAAATGTACAGTTAAATAAAAAAAACGTTTCATTTCAAGTTATTTAAATTCGTAACCTGTGACAATAGAAAATGAATTATGTCATTTTCAATCATAAACGATTTATTTATGTTCATATATAAATATATATATATATATATATATATATATATATATATATATATATATATTATAATATATTTCTTATTAATTAAAAGTATGTTAAATGTTTAAAATTATTAATTACCAATTCTAAAAATGTAATTAAACATAAATCTCTTTAATATATTTTTTTATTCGCAATAAAATCTTAAAAAATTAGATAAATATTTTTAAAAATGTACAACTTATTTATTTTTCTTTAGACGCTATACTTCATTTTAAAAAATATCTATTTTATTGATTATTAACCACTTCATAACCAGTAAAAATCCAGTAAAATCTCATAACCAGTCTGATGTAATTGACAAAAAATTATTTGTATTATTTTATTATTTATCAAATTATATTAAAGAGGCCTATTAAGTAAACAGTCATTTTTTATTCTTAATGAATTATAAGTATTATTAATTTTAAATGAATTTTAAGTTTCCATGAAATATTTTTTTGGATAGTTTATATACCCAAATTCTAAAAATATATTGGTATGAATGTAACCAATTAAAAATAAATAATAAGTTATTAGTTAGAATTTTAATAAAATATTATATGAGTAATTATTCTTAATCGAAAAAAGATTTAATCATCTACCTAACTATATACGTCATAAAGCATGTGATTTTTGTCAAATTTCTTGACAAATAAGGAAATATTAGTTTTTACAACACTTGTGATTATAAATTCTAAACATTAATTGTATATTGCAAATTTTTACAAAACTCTTTTCAATAATTTAAAAGATGGTTAATAACTTCTAATAATTCAAAATTATTTAATTAAAATTGTAAACATATATTTATACATGTATATAAAAAAATAACTTGTTATAATATATAATATTAACCATTTAATCAAAAATATATTTAAAAATTATATATGTACATTAAAAACAATAAATGAACAATATATATATATATATATATATATATATATATATATATATCTTAAAAATATTTCCTTAATGAACAAGGAAAAAATAATACTATTGATTACTAATAAATATAGAATTTTTGAACAAAAAAATCAAAAAGCTAACTGATTACATGACATATCCAATGATTCTAGTTTTGAATATTATGTACTATTGATTGAGAGAAATGATGAGTTACATAATAGTAATATGATACATTATCAATAGACGTTAATGTAAATGGCGAATGTTAATTTCACTGCTGCATTAAATATTCTACGTATGTGATTTGATTGCAAATCTATTACGGATGATATTTTGATCGAAATTTGCAAATCGTGAATTATTATAAGTGACATATGTTAAATTCAAACGTCAACCTGATTTCTGTAGGGTGCATAAATGCTTCTATCGTATTTCATTTAGATGTACGTCATTATCGATTGTTTGTAATTTGATAACGCCGTTGAACGATAACGATAAAAGCATTCCATGTTTAGTTGAAAATTTATAAAATAATTATAGTCATACATTTTAGTTATCTAAATAAAAATTTGAATTATACTGTAGTATACGTCAATTTTAGTATTCGATATTCAAATCATTTGATTTCATAATTTTATTGAATTATAAAATGTTTTTTTTTAATATATATATATATATATATATATATATATATAGAGAGAGAGAGAGAGAGAGAGAGAGAGAAATATTTAAAATAATTAACTGGTAATCAACAAGAATTATAATAATGAAGATTTTTTAGTTTTTTCCGGATTTTTTTTTAAAAATCTGAAGAAATAAAAAAACAAGATACTTGGCGATCTATAATTTGCTAACGATATTGTTATTTTTTTAATTCCAGATAAACTCAAAAAAGGAATTGAAAAATTGGATAAAGTAAAAAAACTTGCAAATATGATGAATCAAAACACGACAAGAGTAATAAGTAATGAATTTGCAGATTCGAACAAAATCGTAGTAAAATGAATACAAGTCGAAAAATTTAATAACTACGTTTAATAAGGAAAGCTCATTAACACGAAACAAAACTAATGCTTCAAGTGAACAGAAGAATAAAAATGGAATAGTCTTGCTACTGAAAAAATGCTTACATTAAGAAGTCAAATA
>CP092087.1:30395286-30397786 GCA_029203775.1 Neoneuromus ignobilis
TAAAATTTCAAATGATACATTATGAACGAGTAACCAAAAAAGTTAATGGATTATTAAATCAAAAAATGAAAAGAGTACTTAATGAAAGATAAATATTTATGTAAATTTAATACACATAAATATTTGTATGTGTAAGAATTTAGAAAATTCGTTTTCTTTTTTTATAGAAAACATAAAAAATGAAATTTATATTAATTGTTAAATACGAAGAAGTTAATTAATATTTTATTTATTCGTGTTGGTGTATTTTCTTTATTTTTTTAAAATTAAAATCAGTGTTTCTCAAAATACGATATAAATCACTTGGAAAGCCACTAACACATTTTTGTTTAACCCTTTAACTGTTTAATTTTGTTTCGAAAAACTTTTTCTGCCTGCTTAATTATTTTCCAGCGAAGACGAGTATACTCGACATAAACAGAGTAAAATGTTTCTGCCTATAAAACTAGGCAATTATGATTAAAAATCAAAAGTTGCGTGTTGGTTTTTTAGAAAATATATATTTTTATTCGTTGTTAACAAACAAAATTTATTTCATTGATAAAAAAAATATCACATAAAGATAAAATTAAGGCATTATAGGAATGAAAACAGAAGCAATAAAAGACCAACTGAATTTCAACAATCAACTGAGAAATGCATACGTAGTGCTTCTTTATTTGAAAAAATCGTTTTGTAACGGTATTTCCCCAGAATTTGTTATTTCAGCTTAATACAAGCTATTGTGTATTAAAATAAATAAGGTTACCAGACTAACGAATATTCTAAAATGTACATTTTTTAAAAGATCTTTATTTGCCCTTTTTCAGGGAAAAAAATTACAGTTGATTCGTTTAATAATAATACGAATGCGATTTTTTTTATCTTCACGACGAGTATACTCGACATTATGCGAAAAATTTTCGTTTCGCTTTGACGAGTATACTCGACATAAACAGTTAAAGGGTTAAAATAAAAATGAGAATTAGATCTCAAATATGTTACTGATACGCATTTTACTAATCAAATATATTTTTTTATAGAATTAGCTATAATCTTGATATTATATAATACGTATGTTAAGATAATAATACATTATATATATATATATATATATATATATATATATATATTATATATATATATATATATATATATATATATATATATATATCCTCTGTATGGATGTATCACGTAATTTCTGTATGATTGAGTTTAAAATACTGGGAAACAGAAAAGAAACTGACGGAGTGAAAACATTCGTTTAATTTTTAACAGGAATTAAAAAAATTTTTTCTTAAATAATTAAATATATATATATATATATATATATATATATATATATATATATATACATAATACAATGATAAATTGAAATATAATCATTATTTTTCACTCCATGAAAAATGATTTGTGTTCATTTAAATTAATTTGGTATTTAAGGAGAAAATAATACAAAGCTTAAAGCTTAAGATCTTTAACATTAAAATTTATATTTAATTTTACTATCTATATTTTTTTAAAAAGCTAAAAACTGTTTAAACATTTTGAAAATTAATCTAAATGTTTGAATAATGGTATATTTTATTTTTCAAAAAACAGAATGAATTTTTTTTGATTAAATGTATTAATAATTCAAGGTCATCATCAACAAAAATATAAAATACATAAAAAATTGTAAAATGATGTAATTATTTATACACATACTTATCCAAATGTGACGACAAGTTTTGTGTTTTAGTACAAAGGAGTAAAAGTAATTATATACATGTTTCCCTATACACCACCCTGTACACATGTTTTTTTTTTTTAATACAACACAAATCTAGGCATCACATTTGGATGTCTCTATATATTAATAACATTTATTTTCAGAAAAATTAGATTATTTTTCTACCAAAATTATCGTCATAAAATATATAAATAAACCATTAATATATAAATAACAAAGTCAATTAGACATTAAGTATATTTTCAAATATTTTAAACAAAATCGTAAAATATTTCTAGATCACCATAGATAAATGACCAATATTAGTAAAGTTTAATTTAATTTGATTTATTGTTAAACATCCACTTAATAATGGTATGGGATGTTATTTACACATATATGCAGAGCACCCAAGCATGCTCGCTGAATGACATTCATTTGAGCAAGGAATGCGATCTGGTTCTATATATAATTGCAATTAATATACCCGTACGTACAAGAATCTTCATCTAAATACTAAATGCTTCGTAAGGTATCATTTATGAATAAAAGTAAGTTTTGTATTTATTTAAAAAGATTGAAAATTATTTATGATACAAAAGAATTAAACTATGTTAGTTTTCATTAAATAAGAATTAAAATCGGTAATAAAATATGTTATATATATATATATATATATATATATATATATATATATATATATATATAACATTTAAGTAAACCAGTTGAACAGTAATAAATAATGACGGATATTGAAATTTTTATTTTTATTCATAATGTTTAATTCCCTATTAATAAAAATTGTAGTTT
>CP092087.1:30402786-30407786 GCA_029203775.1 Neoneuromus ignobilis
AATTCATTGTTGTTCTGATGATTTTAAACAATTAGTATACTTCTTTGAAAAGTGTTAGTGTATAAATTCTGACAGATTAGTTACCAATTTTCATTTAAAATTATTTTGATCTTTAGGGGTTTAGGGTCATTTGTTATTTAAAATACATTTGGTATTAAATTTTGTTGAAATTAATTCGATATGTATAGAAAATCTAGTACGAAGTTTGTGTGATTCATAGGATATTATTAAACGTTTCAAAATACAATTTTAAATACTTAATAATAATTGTATAAAGTTTGAAATTATGAACTTATAATTAAATATACATTGTTTATATTTGCAAAGATAAAGTTAAAAATATATTTTAAATAACAATAAAAATAATGGCCAGAGAAAGGCATACATTTAAAAATACCCCAAAATTTATTTTAGTTATAATATAATCAAATAATATTCTATGGAATTGATTTATATATCAACATTAATAAAAAATACCAGTTTAGTTAATAATATTATTACTGTTTTATAAAATATTACAAAAAAATTTTCATAGAGAAGATTATTCTTATTTTGCTGTTAATAAGAAAATACAATATATATTTGGTGAGTATATCAGATTAAATTAAATATGAACTGATTTATCACGTTTAAAAAAAATATGAAAACACGTATCTGTCAAAGAAATATATAATATATGATAAATATAAATATATATGAAAGAAATAATCTTTTTTAAATAAATATTATTATTGTAATATAATTGTAATTGTTACTTTCAAGAAAATAATTTTTTACAGAAACTTTTCTTGAGAGCATGTTATAAAAAAATTGTTATTGGAAACATCAATAGTTCTTACTACCATTAAAATAATAAAAATAATATTGTAGATATAAAATATTTTATTTATTTGAACGTCATTTGCAATTTTTTTATTTATTTTTATTATAATTTTTTATTTATTTATTTTTCTAATACATTATTTTATTTATAATAGCATTATAGTAACATATTATATATATGTTTATATATATATATATATATATATATATATATATATATATATATATATATATATATTTATATATATCTAAATTATCTCTCAACTAATATTGAGTAACCAAGAAAATGTTGTTGTTTCTGTAAGAATTATAATTTCAGAAATAATTGATGCATTGTATGACTTATAATGCCAGACTCATTAACTGAGTAACAAAGTAAATAACTTGTTTCATTTGTTCACTCCATCTTAATGAGTTCACTTTCATTTAAAATATGATTTTAACCATTAAAATGTGCGTGCAAAATTATATAATACATGTGTGTTTACTTTATGAATTCAAACTTAGTTTTAACGTTATTAAAATTGCACGAGAAATTTGTATCATATTAAGAGAAAGAGTAGTTATATAAAGAAGATCCCAGAAGTGGTTTTAAAAAATTGCTTTAGGGGATGAATCTTTAGAAAAGAAAAGTCAAGTCAGGCAGATTATCAAATGAGAATATTGATAAATTACAGATAATAATTAAAATAAATTTGAATTTAACTTATGAATAGATTACTAAAGAGTTTAAGTGAATAAACAATACGAAATCGTTTGTATAATATAAAGAAGGGATGAAAATTAAGTAAATGTGTATCGCAGGCTTTAACTACCAACAACACATTACAGTCTCTTAACATTTATACATCTTTTACTCCATAGCTAAAATTGTAAATATTTTTGAATTAAATTTTGACCTGCAACGAAAAATGTATTCTTTATTCTAACTATAAACATAGTTACTATTGGGTATCATTAAATAATCTTTTGTCACAAACACCTAAAGCAAAATTGAATTCAAAAAAAAATCTGTTACATTATTTTGCACATAAATTTTGAGAAGTTGAAATTATATTTAAAATTAAAGTGAATACATTGGATTGCAGTGAATAAATAAAGAAGGTATGTACTTTGCAACTCGGTTAATGTTCTCGTTGAAATGAGTTATACAATACATAAACAATTCTTAGAATTATAATACGTACAAAAACGACAGAAATTATTTATTTACCTAATGTAATATAACTAGCATTTCATTTTTGAAATAACATTGTAATTAAACAACATTTAATTATTAATTACCTTTTTTAAAAATTACTAACTTAATAAGTGAAAATGTTTTAACATTTTAAATGATAAATAATATCATTTTTATAATAATAAATGTGTATATAATTCAATAACTAAATATTTATATTAAAATGAATGTAAAAAAATATTAAAATTAAGTAAATAATATATATTTTTGCCTTTGATAAAAATCCATTTAAAATATGATCTAATGGTGTATGATTTATTATTATTTGAATAAAAATATTAATTTGATAATAGATTAATTTAATTTCTGTTAAATTTTTATTTATATGAATGCGACGCATCAAAGAACAAAATTAATTTTAGTGGCAAATTTCTCTACGCTTAGTAAAACAAGAAATGCATTCTCAAAAGATAATATGTGTTTGATGGGACATAAAATGATTTACACACTTTGAACTTGAGCCAGGCAATTAATTTGTTACAGAAGAAGTTGCTCGTGAACGTTAAATCAATTAAGCTGTAATAACATTACATAGTAATAAGTTGATAACCATGGTTAAGTTGTTTTAAAAATTAAACAATGAAGAACAGAAGTACATATTTTATAATATGTCTGTACGTTTAACCTTCTTAAAAACTAAGTAAAAGTTTAATAAAAAAATGAATACATGTTTATTACCCATAAAAAATATTACAAATGTATAGTTCATGTTTAAAAATATAAACGTTTTTTATCTCTTTTTTACATTAAATGATTACAAAACTACTTTAATGTTTTTTATTACCAATAAAAAAAACATACGTTATTTTTTAATATGGTTTTGAAAGTATAATAAATATTGTGTAACACGTTACTTGTCATGATTTCTTATAAAGTTACCAATTATATTTTTCATTCATTTAAATGCCTATTTTATTGGATTAAATGGTTGATACCTATTTATCTTTTTTATTTTCCTTTTAATAACTACTTATTCCTATTTATGTATTAAAAAGTAATACTTTAATTCTCAAGTAAATAATAATATTTTTTTACACCCATTAAAATGTGTTTAAATAGAAAAATTAATTTTAATATAAGTATTAACAAAGCTCCTTTAAATTATATATATATATATATATATATATATATATATATATATATATATATATATATATATATATATATATATATATATATATATATATATGTGATGTGTGAATCTGTATAAACATACATGTAAATAATTAAAACACATAAATAATTTTTAAGTATTTTCAAAATATACAATAACGATAAAAGAAAGTAAACTCTATAATTTTGAGATTCATTTAAATAAATATGATATTAGGATTAGATATTTAATTTGGTTATAAAAACGATTTTATGATAATTTGTTGAATTTAGAAAAAATTATTTAAAAATATAATTTTCATATTTGTTTCGTTATAATTGTTATAAAAGTTATCAAATTTTTATTATATAATAACACTAATATTTATATATATATATATATATATTTAATTAAAATTTATAAAAAAATTTTGAAGTATTTTTAAAATTTACATTAAAGAGAAATAAAGAAAACTCAATGTTTTTAAAATATATTTAAATAAACTTAATATTAAGAATTAGATATTTAATTTGGACTTAAAATGATTTTATGACAATTTGAAAAGTTTAGAAAAAAATAATTTAAAAATACAAATTTTAAAATAAATGTTATATTTGTTTCGTTGTAATTATTAGAAATGTTATATTAGCTTTTTATGGATTACCAAAATTAACATATATAAGGTGGCTCAAATGAAGTTGAAGAATATTATAGAATAGTAAATAATAATTAGCATGTAAATATATACCTAAACCTTTCAGTGTTATTTGAGCTACTCTCTCTCTCTCTCTCTCTCTCTCTCTCTCTCTCTATATATATATATATATATATATATACATATATTATTAGTCATCATATTTTAAAAATATAAAATTTCAAATATTTTTTTTTAAATTACAGATTTTAATTATTATTCAAAAGTGTTATGCTTAATTTTAATATTTTCATTTTAGGAACTTATTATTTTTTTTAAATAAATATATTAATAATTTAAATAGAAGTATATTAAATAATAAACTTATTATGATAAAGAACAAAAGTCAAATGTTACAGAGAATAAAATTCAGTATTATTTTTAGAACTTACATAACTAGAAAAAAGCACAGCTTTTCTTCAAGACAGTTTTATTGTAAACCTGTACCAATTTAAATATATATTAGAACTAGTCGACTTAATATATAGAGTATATAGAATTACAAGTTTCTTGTGACGTTATTGGTTTATATTTCACTACGATATGAATATATGTGTAGTGCGGTCAATAAAAAAAAATACATAACTATAAAAAACACGTATAATACTCGTATTTTTATTCTGAGATTATATAAGTATATATATATATATATATATATATATATATACATATTTCGTTAATACGATTTTTTTTCGGTTTGATGTATGAAATAAAAACATTTTTATATTGAATTGATTATATGACTCCTGTTATTTTTATCATTATGTCATATTTTTCAGAAAATTTAATTAGTCTATCATAAAAAAAATATTTGGATTCAAAAAAATCTCCAAAAAATGCTGTTTTCTCATTAATTTGATTTTTTGCAATTAAGGTAATTGTGTAAGACCGGAATAGATGGTAACTGTGTAAGTATGATTGATTTGTAACCAAGATCATTTCCAACCAAAGACTTTCAGTTTTCATTGGGTATTTAAACCTGAGAATGGTTTTGTATTATCATGATGGAAAATAAGACCCCTTTTGTTAATTAAGTGATTTATTTAATTTACTGAATTATTAGCAATAATATCTTGAATTAATGATTTTGCTAGATTTTGAAAGTCCAAAAATCACTTCTTCAATACAGTATCATATGTTGGCATTTACAG
>CP092087.1:30412786-30430286 GCA_029203775.1 Neoneuromus ignobilis
TGTGTCTGTAAAGTTAATATATATATTATGTGTGTGTATATATATATATATATATATATATATATATATATATATATATATATATATACAAAATATTACTGTAAATATTTAATACAAAATTTAATTCTCGTTGCTTTGTTAAAGTAACAGAAATAATTTTAAATTACTTATTTTGGTTTATTAAATTCTGTATGAAACAATTTCTTGTGTTAACTTTAATTAGTGACATCGGAATTTCTAAAGTAAATGTATATAGTAAAGTTAGATACATCTGTTTACTTAGAGAACTTTGTATAAACATGAAATATAATGAAACTAATTAATAATTTAATTATACATAAATACACTTATGCATTATTATATATATATATATATATATATATATATATATATATATAAATAGTAGGTTATCATAATGAAAAATAATTTAAATAAATTGTAATGAAACTTAGTTACATAGTTATAACATTTGATATAAATTATTTTAAATATAGAACTAAATACTGTTTAATTTTTAAGTTTACTTTCTTTCAATTTAAATATAATTATTTTGACATTTTCTGATTTTACAGCAAAATATTTATTTTAGTAAATATTTTTATGGCCAAACCTAATCAAAATTTATATCTATTTAGTTTATATATACATACATACATACATACATACATACATACATACATACATACATACATACATACATACATACATACATACATACATACATACATACATACATGCATACATGCATATAGATATATATATATATATATATATATATATATATATATATATATATATATACAACACAATATGTTGTGTGTATGATTGTAATATTTTAATATTTATTCTCAAAATATATATTTTTATGATAAACAATATCCAAATTCAAAAAACATTCAATATATTGTAGAATTTATTTTAGTGGAATTGTATACTCAAGTTTTATTTTATTCTATTACAATCTTTTCACTCTAGTGAGTAAATACAAACTTGAAATTTGAACTTTTTTTATCTGTACGTGTTCAATACTTTAAACTTTATTATTGAATGAAAAATCATAACGCTGGGTAAGTTTTAAAAATTCAAAGACAAAATATATTTGATATGTTCAATCCAATATATTTTTCAATTCTTCACATCACAATATCTATGTTTAATATTTTTCTCCCAATACATGACAAATACAAGAAAGAAAACTCTTGGTGGAATTTTAATATACTAGCATACGAATGTATTGATACAGAATATAAAATAAAATTTGTATAGAATCCATTATATATATATATATACATACATACATACATACATATACACATATATTGTATGTATGCATAATAGGAAATCGTATTGGATTTTCCAAAATTCAAGTTCACAATATGTAAATGAAATTGGAATATTTATTTTTAACACTCAAAATTTATACTAAATAATCTAGGAAAATTATATTTATTCTGTGTCCATTTCATAATGTGTCTCACATAGTTTCATGTATTTTAATACATTTAATTAAATTTAAAAAATAAATACATAAATAATAATAATTTTGGTTTAAGACATTTAACGATGTTATCTGACTCCCTATCTTTAAACTTAATATTAATATTTTTTTTCCATTTTAATCCATTTTTTGTCATCTATCTCATACCGTAAATTTTTTTAGAATACTCGTCTTTTCATTCTATTTACATGTTTTCAATTTGCTACTTGATGAGGCAATCTTTATGTATGCAATCCTTAAACGTACCCAAATCAAATAAGTTGTTCAATAGGAATGCTTTTAATTATCATTTAATAATTTTTATAATATCTCGAATCGTGACATTATAGACTTGATCAGAATTTTTTTAGTAGATTATATCAACTGCTAAAGCTTATTTCTTTCAATTAATCGCCATAATTCACAACTGTACGTCAGAATATTTTCTTGGTAATAAATAATGTACTTGTATTTTTATGGCATGTCATATATGTCATTCCATAAAATGGAATTTAATGCATCAGAATATTGCTAGTAGATTTGATTTGTTGATTTATTTTCAAATAAATCGACAATCTCATTTGCAGTAAATGTGATTTTAAAATATTTATATCCGTAACAATTGCGGATAATTTCCTCTGCATATATATATATATATATATATATATATATATATATATATATATATATATATATATATATATATATATATATATATATAGTTGTAAATCACGTTTTACAATTTCTAAGAACAAATAAATTGTTTTTTGAAAGTTTTTCTCCTAGAAATCATTTCTAATATTTTGCAATTAGTTTACATGTCATAAATTCGATATTATCATAATTTGGTGTTACCATTATTTGGTAGTCTAAGAAATATAAAATATAAATAGTATTCTCTCCTAAAATAATGCCCATTCTCTTAAATTTATTTTTTTATTAATTATATGCATTTTCTAGGTAAATCTTTAACAAATTTAGTGTAATAAAATATCATCACTGATATTTGATAATTTTGAAATAAAATAAAAATATATAATACCTAAATTTGAATTGAAAAATATTATCTTCATATAAGTCTTTAATTATTTGAACGATGTTGATTTAAATCTAAATAAATATATTTTTGCAATGTAAACAAAAATATAAGTTATATTAAAAAAAATGATAATTACTTTTCAGGAATTTATCCACATTTATAAATTAACGTAAATAATTTTATTTGTATAAAAAAATATTTATATTGTACAATAAGACAAGAAAATTTTGTTCAAATAGGATAATATGAAATAATATATACAAATTCAAAAAGGAGTTAAACAAAAATTTATTTTTGTAATTTAAAATATATTTTTATCATTACTATTTAGAGAAATAAAAATATTAAAATAAATATGTTAAAAGAACTTTTGGCTATAATTTAAATAATTTCTTGAAAAATATTAATCACATATACTTATTTATTTATATAATATATAATGTACCTCAAATATGGCTGAAGGTTATATTATGCAATTGTGTATCTAAACCTTCAGTCTCATTTGGACCACTCTTTATATATTTATGTATATATATATAATATATATATATATATATATATATATATATATATATATATATATATATATATATATATATATATATATAGTCTCATTTCTTTCAATGATATTCAGTATTAACATTAAGATTTTATCGCCTTTCTTCTTAATATGTAATGAATTTGTATTAACACACAAGTATCATGATATATTAATTAAAATTAAAACCTATTTTTTACCTTATTTTTTGTGAAATATTTAAAATCTAAAGCAAACATTCGTGAATATTTATGAAAATATTTTTTAATGTCAACACAATTTATATTTAAATCTTCTCACTGACAAGTTCATTAATACGTTTTTTATGCTGTCAGATGATTCCAATCATTCTATACGTATAATAAAATAAATATTCGATAAAATCATAAATTCATATCTGAACTTATTTTAATGGATGTACGTGTAATCATCGAAAACAAACCAAACATTGTTGTCGTTGTGGAAAAGCTGTTTTTCAAGGACAATACGCAAATGGGTGATGAACGTCCGATAAGTCAGACGAGTCAACTCGCCTGTGGGATCGATATAACATCATCATTCGCGATGCCTAGTGAAGTTAATTATCCCCGCGAGGTGGGAGTCGGATGAACTGTCAGCCGGTCGTACAGGGGAAAAGAGGGCTTCTCCCCGCACCTGATTCTAAAGGTAGAGGTCACCAACTGATGACACCACTGTCACGTTATCATCCTCCATAGCGTCGGTTGTTGTGCATCGTTGTGCAACGTGATTACAGTTACATCGTTGACGTAGTGAACGTACAAGCATGACTTATTTAAAATATTTCAGCAAGTTAATTATAACTGGAATAGACGCTACAAAACTGTAGTCATAAATAAAGCATTACTTTGTAACTATTTTGTACGGAGACCGAATTCCCAAGCAAAAATAACATTTAACTACAATAAATACGAATGTATAAATAAACAAATATTTTATTATTTGCAAAATGCTTGTTTTGTATTCCTGTAATGAAAAAAATATATTTTGTTCTGTTTTTATTATATATTACAAAACATACATAACTTTTTAAATACTAAATTATTTTAACAAAAATAATGATTTTACATATATGTACGTACATATATATAAATTTTGATCTGTGTAAAATTCAATTTAACACAAATAATTTCTTTTTTCATTTCAAAATATATTATAAAAATGCTCAATAATTACTTATATTTGAATTTATTTGTTTATAAGTTGATGCGCATTTCGATGGACATATCATTATCTGCAACTATTTATGAAATTTGTAGTTTATTTTAAAATTCATATATATATATATATATATATATATATATATATATATATATATATATATACATGTGTGTGTATGTATATATAAAGGTACACTAAAGATTTTTTAGCTTAGATAGAACTTTCGATAGGGATTTAATTTAAAATTCTATCACGTTTACAAAACATCTATATTAAAGTATACATAACCAAAAATATTTTTTAGAAGCATAATTAGAAATATATGAGTAATTTTTATAAACTTTTTTTTAAAAAATATATAAATCAATTAGTTGAAATAAAATCTAATAGGTATTACTTGATATAAGAAAAATCTGAAGGTAATTTTTGTCCAACTTAATAATACTGAACAGAAAATTTTTGACTCTTCTATCTGAAAATTACAAATAATAGAAAATTATAGAAGCTTATATACATAAATATCTTCACAAAAACTTTATATATATATATATATATATATATATATATATATATATAAGTTTAAAACTGATTATTATAAAAGCTCCTTCGAAGGTTTCGTGAAATAAGCATGAAAATTAATATTCACGATTGCAGGAAAAATAATTATTTTAATTCCGAAGAAAAAGTATTTATCTCCATTTAATAAAAGAATCATGAGAATAAACTTAAAGTTAATTAAATCTTATTATATTTTTATAATGATTGGAGCCGAGAAAATCTGTAAGAAAAACCGATCCTTTAAACTCTAGTGTACGCTCTCATTTTAACAGATTACACTCTACGATTTACGATTGACATGGATATATCTTTAGAGCCATCGGGCTTTCATTCATCAATAATGAAAATGTGTCCCTCGGAAGATGCGATCCTTTCGAACCTTTTTACGAAATATAAGATTGACGGTAAACATCACTGAGAGGAGCAATTTTATAAATCTCTTTGTAGCACCTATACACAGATTTTGTCAATTCAAAATATACTCTTAACTGAATAGGTAAAGATTTTATTTATGAAATTTTGAATGGTTGCTATTCATATAAGTTTATCTTCATACGTCTTATTTATTCTTTTATATATATCTTATTTATTTTATAATATATAAATATATGTATATATATATATATATATATATATATATATATATATATATATATATATATATTATATATATATATATATATATATATATATATATATATATATATATATATATATACATATAAAGAGAAATGTATTTTTAATTATTTTTAACTCATTTCCACAAAAAAGTAAAAATAATAAAGTATACATATAAAAGTTTTACTGTAATTAAATTTAAGAAGTTTATATTTCACTTCAAGTCATACTATGTGTATAAATGTATGTTTTTATATATGTCTGTGTGTGTGTACATATATATATATATTTATATATATATATATATATATATATATATATACAGTGTGGTTTGATAAGTATGGTAAATTTATTTATTGTTTAATTTTATTAATTAATTAAATTAAACTTTCCAATTTAGCTTTTCTTACTTTTTAACCATACTTATCAAATGACCCTCGAATTTGTATATATGAACAATGATATATATATATATATATATATATATATATATATATATATATATATATATATATATATATATATATATATATATATATATATATAGCTATTCATCAGAAGGCGGATATATGTATATATATATATATATATATATATATATATATATATATATATATATATATGTATAAGGGATTTATACATTTATTACTATAATTTATTAATCTTTACTATACTTAAGTCTCATTTAGGCCATCTTATATAAGAAGAAAGAGGGAGGTAGAATAAAAGGTTCCTGAAATTTTCTAAAAATCAAATTAAAAGGGAGTACATTGATTAATGTTTTTATAAAATGTAATTAAATCAACAAAATAATGATATTGCAACAATATTTAAATATATTAATTAAATATTAGTAATTACTAAATTTAGCAAACACTAACATTTTTTAATACAGCTACTAATTGTTAATTTTATACGATTTCCAATAATTTAGGAAGTGATAATATCTATCATTGCTCCAGTGTATAAGTAACAATCAGACATATTTTAAATATACCGATCTTGTATTAATTAAAAAAGAACACTAATTTTACAAGTTTTCAAAACTTTATATATGATTAAGGATTATATGATAGGTAATTAAATAAGTAAATATAATATACACACACGCATATATGTATAGGCATATGCATATGTATATATATATATATATATATATATATATATATATATATATATTATAAATGGAATAGGGCTTAGTAATTATAAAATAGGTATTAGATAATAATTCAATTTTTAAATGATGGTTAAGTTGAAAAATGTATCTTATGTCCGAAAAAAATATTACTTTTAATGAAATATCATATACAACATTAATAGTTATTACTTTGATTTCATTTTGTCCTTTTTTAATATTATTGGAAATATTAAATTATTGCAAAAAAGAAAATATTTTTTTTAATTTCTACTGATAAAAATTTTATATTTTCGAGTAAAATTCTTTTATTTACAATAAATTATATATATATATATATATATATATATATATATATATATTAATAATTTATATAAAAAAATATATATAAATTATATAATATTTAACTATAAGGATAAAATATGCACAAGTAATAGTATATAAGTAGATTTAACCAAAAATTAATCTCGATTATATAACAGAATTCTTTACTGATAACTGCATCGCTATCACAATGCGTATTAGTCTATTATTGTCGTAACCAACGAAGTCTACAATAGGTAATTATTGAATATTATAATATCTTATGATGTTGATGATGATAATTTATTTATTTGTAGATTTATTATAAAATAAATTTGCCACAGTTTTCAAACCAATACTATAATAGTAAATGTATATGTAACTATATATCTATATTTATCTATCTATAATATATATATATATATATATATATATATAGATAGATAGATAGATAGATAGATAGATAGATAATTAAAAAATAAAAGTACATTATAAAAATTCTCTTGTAGAATTAATTTTATTTAATAAAAAAAATATATAAACATTTTTAATTAAATAATGTTATTTTGTTCCTAATAAATATATAATAGTTTATTTGAAATTAAATAAAAATGTAATAAAAGTATAAAACAATTATGTCAGTTATGAAAATAACAATTATTTTTATTGATATAATTTGTAAACAAATTAAAACATCACATTGAGTTATAAATCTCATCATTTTAACATAATATTATATTTAGAATTTAACAATAAACAAATACCTTAGGCGAATTTTATATAAAATTTAAATATTAGTATTAAGTTTATATTGTACATCTTGTACCGTATAATACGAATCTTTAAAGTAAATATGGAAATTTTCTCTTCACATTCATCTTCAGAGTATGTAATATTTGTTGGTTATTTCCTGTATAATATCTTCCGTGCTCCTTTTTCGCAGAAAAACATGAATGTTATTTTTTAACTATAATAACATCGACTGTTGACATTTGAATACTCCAAGGTATAAATGGAAATAGAATTTTTATATTTTTTACTATATAATTAAATTCATTTGATAATTTAAATACACAAAAATGTGTTTGAATAATATCCCACTTTTCCTTTGTGCACATGAAATATGTAATAATAAAGAAGTTATTTAATTTAAACTGGAAAAAATTAAAAATTGATGAGTAATTAAATACAGAAATAATTTTATGATAATTTTTTTTAAATAAACAATACGAATACAGTAAGAAATTAATTACTTTGTTACAGTAATTGTGCACATTATATATATATATATATATATATATATATATATACATATATATATAGAGAGAGAGAGAGAAACATTAATAAAAAATGTTTGTGTTAAATTTTTATTAAATTTACAAAAGTTTTTCTTAAATTGCTATTGAATACTTCTACATTTTCTTTGTGAACTTTATAAATAATAGAAAACCAGCAAAGCACTAGAACATGTTAAAGCAATTCCTTGTATGACCTTCCTACAAAAATAATGTGTTCGTATGTGCTGAAAGTTTCAACAAGATAAAACAACTTAAATTAGTCCTAGTATAATGAATTGCTAATATAACATTTTATCTTTTCGCTTCATTTAGAAAAGCTTTTAATGTTTTTTATGTATATTTCGTTTTATTGTTTTAATATTTATTATCATATTAATTTACATCACACTATTATATATATATATATATATATATATATACATACAAATACAGTTTTTGATAACGACTTCATTTTTAAAGAAGATAATGTCAAATCCTAATAACCAATACTTATAATTAAATATAATCAAAATTTTTAATTATATGGATTATAACAATATCAAAATCCCTCAAAAAGTAGATACGTTTGATTTATCAATAGATAAAATTTCATCTTATAACTAGATTTTATAATATTAAAAAATATTTATTTATACCTATCATTTATACACTTATTAGATAAAAAACGATTATATTTAGATATACATATATTTTATTTATAATTTTTTTTTATAAATTTTTTTTAGTAAAATAATAATCTGTAATAACAAAAATTAACACAGCGTTTTAAAATGAACTGATAAAAGAATGTTATTTATTTTTGTTGACATTAGACTTTAAAATGCAGCACTCTGGCGATTCCATCGGAATCCTTATCAGTTTTAAAACAGATAAAGTCAACAATAAGTAATTATTGGACACTTTTATTATATCTTGTGGTATTAGAGTGATAATTAATTTACGTTAAATTTAATATTTGTAACTGAAAAAATCATTAATATATATTCGTATTTTTATTTCAAATAAAATATTATAAAAAAAATAATAAGACATACCTAAAGTAAAAATCTCAATATATAATTAATTAAAAAATGATTACTTAAACAAATAATTTAAATTAGGCCAATTTTAATTAGAAAATTAAGTTATATTACAGTAAAAACTAATAATACAAACCTAAAATAAAATTTTATTATATAGATAATTAAAATATGATTACTTAAAAAAATAATTTTAATTAGGTCAATTTTAATTATGAAATTTAGTTTTTTAATTTTTTTTTAACAAGTATAAAATTATTCATTCAATTTCTTATAATACTATACAAATTTCTTACAAATGTATACTAGAATATTTATTTTTAAAATTAAAATACTCATAACCAACGGTTATTTATTTTGCAATTTTGTAGCCATAAAAAATAATTAAACAATCATAGTTAAAACTGATGATAAATAAATTACTGGGATTAAAATTAGAAGTATTTAAATGAACTAATTAATACACATTAATAAATACTTAAATAAAATACATTAAAATTATATCTTGTTAAAAATGATACGTTCAAACAAATTAATTTTTAATTAAAGTTTGATTCAAAGATGATAAATTACTATTTAAAACATTGAGTAATAAATTATAGGTTAATTACTAAATACCGCAAAGTTTCATGTAAATTATTTCAAAGATATAATTAAGAACTGTATACATAAAAACATATTCGCAGTTTACGAATAAATGTTATTATAATATGTATATGAATAAATACAGGAGGTAATTAATTTACGAACGTGTATATGAAAGTTAAGGAATTTCGTGTATCCCGAGTACGTAATCAGTACAAACTTGAATTACAAATTTCTATACGTACTCATAAGGGTTGTTTAGTACATACGAAAATTAACGAACCTGAAGTTGAATAGAAATCTCTCTCGTGTATTCAAATTAAACTTTACCACATCACACGTATACATATTTTGAAATAAACGTTTTTTTTTAATTTTTTATAACATTTAATATAAAATCTCTCAAAGTTATATACATTTGTACATATTTACAGAAAGACATTTTATATTATATATATATTTGGAAGACAAAAACATAAAATTGGTTGAAGTAGAAAATTTTGGGAAAGACTTTCATTCAGCAGTCGATAGGGAGAAGCTGATGATAATGATATATGTGATGTATATATATATATATATATATATATATATATATATATATAAATATTCACATATAGATAAATAAATTTAGCATTATTTTTTTAAAAAAATATTATTTTCCTATATGAATTCGATCACAGTAAAATATTTACAAAAATATACAAGTAATGATCAGCTGTAGATTTTTTGATAAATTATTCATAAAATATAAACAACTAATTGAAACTCATTCTTATTTATATCACTTTTTAATGAATATTAACATTATTTTTAAACAGTAATATGACAATATTATTTAAGTGTTAAAATGGCTTGTTTTTATTTTTGACAAAGAAATCAATAAATCAATATAATAAATATTATTAAAATGCATCTCCATTACTTATTTCCTACTCTGCATTTCTATACGGATTTTAATTAAAATTATATTATCTGCACAATGTAGAGATATAAAAATTATGATTGTTTATAAAGTTTATAATAACAGTCACGAACTTCGAAAATGAATCGCTGTTTATCAGATCCTTTATACTTGATCTGATGTTTGAAATAAATATAAAAATCATTATTTAAACAAAACTTGCCGAATAGTTGTAGTAAATAGTAATTTAAGATTTTTGCTTTAGAATTCTATTAAAATTTTATAATCATTACTAGAAAAAAAATTTTTCAGAAATTCCGGAATTATTTTATAAAATTTATGAGAAAAATGTTAATCTAAGTAAAAATGTTATTTCTATGAACCAATAAAAGGTATATATGAGTCTATACATTATAAAATTAAATATACCACATCGAATAAATATTTTAGATTTTAAATATATTTTTGTCATATATTTTAGAAAAAAATCAATTAAAATGATAATGTTTAATATCAAAAGAAATTTACGTACTTTGTAATTTAATTAAATATGATTTAATTAAATCTATGTCGTATTTAGTACTATTTTAAGTTGTAATGTAAAGTGTTTTTATACTGTATATTTTATGACTTCTTTCTAATTAAATTTCATATTTAACTTTTATATATTTACCATTTTAAATTAATTTTTAATAAATAAAAAGTCACTTTCATTTATAGATCATTATATTAAGTATTAAATCAAACAAATTAATATTTTTTCATATTTTCCTTATCTAAAATTATTTATATATTTTCATTATTATGTTTTCTGAAACTGTTTATATTTCATTTCAAGAAAGTAATAAACGTAATTTTTAAACGAAAATCAGTTCTATAGAAAGGTATTATATTTAACATAAGAATAATTTCATATAACTGTAATTGAAAATTATTATACCGTTAAATGTGTTTTTTTTTAAAAAAAAATTAATAACATTTATATATATATATATATATATATATATATATATATATATCATCTTCTTTTTATCTATGAAGACCTCGCTTAAAGGTTTTTATTTAACCTTCCAATGCGTTTCTCTTTTAGTCCATTCTAACAAATTTCTTAGATTCCTATTCCATTTATCTATAAATCTCATGCTGTGGCTTCTTATATATTGAGGTGGTAGGTTACAATCAATAACTTCCTTTATCAATGGGTGGCTCCCTCTTCTTGCCACATTTCTATTTCAAACTTCTTTATTTTGCCATAACATTTGTAATTTTACTCTTTTTAATTCATTCATTTCTCTTCATATCTTTTTGTATTATTTCTAATATACATCTTTTCATATTTCTTTGCGTTGTTTGAGGTCGTTAAATTATTCTGACATTCAAGACTTTTTAATCATAGAGCAATATTGGAATGCATAATGTATTAATTTCTTACAATTTTACACTATCTTATTTTCAATTTTTTGTTTACTTTATCTATTAATGTTCTTTTATTGTTAATAATTTGTTATATATATAAATAGTTTTCAACATCTATTCATCTTCCTTTTAGAACATTTTTTTCATCTAAAAATTCACTGAACAATAATTTTGTTTTGTTAAAGTTCATCATAAGACCTATTTTTTACTTTCTTTATCCAATTTTTCTATTATTTTTCCAAATTCACCGGAGCTTACAAAAAATAATATTATGAGCAAATCTTAGATAAGTAAGTTTTACTCCATTTACGTTTATTTCATTATTTTCCTAGTTTAGTCTTTTAATGCAGATGCAAATAGTTTTGGTAATATTATATCATCTTATCTCACATATTTTATAATTTTAATTTTACTTGTGTAGAGGATGCAACGTTTCTATAAATATTTCCTAAGAATTCAATATATGATTTTTCAATTCTTCGATTTTGAAATGCATTTCAAATCGCTGTCGTATTGACTGAGTCGAAGGATTTTTCATAACCTATAAACCCAAGAAAGACTGGTATTTTATACTTGTTACATCGACTAATAACTTCCTTTACTACTTCAATGTATTCCATTATGTAAAATCCAATTTAAAATCTTGCTTGTCTTGTGAGAAATCCATATATATATATATATATATATATATATATATATATATATATATATATATGTATGTATTTGTATATAGATAGATTCGTGCATTTATATATTTGATTTATAATCATTGGCAACAAATTTTAAGTAATATTTTTAAATATAGATGAAAAAACTAATTAAATATTGATTTAATTTTTAATTACTTACACTGATACACTAATAATATATAATATTATTAGTTATCAAATAAAAGTAGTAAATGAAAATTTAATATTTTAACTTTACATTAATTAATATTGCGTGTTGAAGCGGAAATACATTTTACGATATTCGGAAGGCAACATTCACACCTTAATAAAAATTAAACATTAAAAATGCAAATATTAACATTCATAACATTATTTATTTTACACTGTATTAGGATCTATTTTTAACTTAATTGCTATACAAGTATACATGTGTACATCATTGTAATCATCATCAGCCTCTTTCTCTTCACTGCTGGATAAAAGGCTCTCTTAAAACTTTATACTTCAACAAATTCAAAGCTTTTCTCTTCCATTTCATTTCTAAGAATTGTCTATTCATTATATTTTCCATATTCACATTTTCACTGCCTCTAGTTGCTTGTTTCCTTTTAATAAAAATTATTTTTTTGTAAATAATCATACCGTAAACAAATCGGAAAAACCACAATATATATATATATATATATATATATAAATATATATATATATATATGTATACAATTTTTTGGAATTTCTATATTTAATTAAAATTATTACACTAATATAATATATTATGTATTTTTCAATGTAATATGTGATTCATGACATATACATTTAATTCGTGATAAAAAATCGTTAATTAAAGAAACTTCGTCTTTTAAACTACACTTATTAATATTTGGAATTTAATGTTAAATGCCTGTCGAATAAAATAAGATAACTGAATAATTTTAAAAAAAATATTATTATTTAAAAATAAATAAAGAAAATAATAATTAATTATTAACTTAAATTTTATCTTGTAGTTGTAGGGTGATATTTTATTTGTGTTAAAATATAATGCATGTTAATTAAACAGAAATAAAAAATGGTTCAATAATATAAATTTATATTTTCAAAGCTCGAAAGAAAAATTTCAAACGTCATGTAGTTTTTTACTGGCACATGATTTTACTTTCAAAGTTAAATTCTTACATCAATAGCATGTAATTAATCATCTTCCACATAAATACATATATATATATATATATATATATATATATATTTATGCATAAAAAATATATATGTACGCATGACAATTTATAGTTATAATACAAAGAAGTATTCAATCAAAAATCAATCATTTCCAAACATGACAAATAACTACATTTTCATGTACCGTTATATGTTCAGCCTATAAAATACATTAAAAAATCTTTTGAAATCTACGTGATGTAGTGTAAATAAACTAACCAAATAACAGAGTTATAAATTATTCACAATAACGATTTGAATAAATGTCCATATTATAAGAAAATTTATATCTTTGACATTTTTCATGAAAACCAATGTGAATATAAACATGCTGTTAACACGTATTTTCTCATTGTTCGTTTAAGAATATGTGCAGGCCAAAGAACTTTTATTTGTCATATATTCAAAGAAATTCTTATAAAAATAAATATTCAATATATATATATATATATATATATATATATACTCAAATAATATTTGTATAATGAAATAAAATTATATAAAAGCATGAGAGTTCTATTTATTTATACAGACACGATGTATTATTGAATGTATATATGTATGTACATAAATAACTAAAATAATATAAATAAACAGAAATATGAAGAATTTGAAATAAATAATATTAGGTTGTCAAATATCTCCCTTCCGCCTTTTTGTCTTTTAATTTATGTTATTAAAAAAAAAAAAAAAAAAAAAAAACCGTTTAGACAACATAATATATTATTATAATTATTTTATGTTATTAGTTTACTCCAATTATATAATTATAAGTTATATATATTAATAATTCTAAAAACATATTTTAAATAAAAGCACATGATAGTATATTATTTTTTAAAGAAAATCTTGAATATGATCTTCATTATTATATTTTTAACGAGACCTTCTTTTTAAAATTTAATTTATTGTTTTTTCCATAAATATAGGGTGGCCTAAATAAGTCAAGAGTTTAAAGTTATATTTACTTGTTTATTATCATTTACTATCCTTCGGTTATATTTACCACCCTATATATATATATATATATATATATATATATATATATATATATATATATATATATATATATATATATATATATTATTGAGAACTTTTATAAGCATGGTATGATTCATATGAATTATTTACTGATATAAAAATATACGTTTCTTTAAAATAATAAGCTCTAAAAATACGTTTATTTATCAAATCTTCGTCTAAATTTTAATTATGTTTAAAAATATAATATCTATTTTAAAATTTCATATTGATTTGTAACACAAAAATAATTGAAAAGAATTTAATTGAAAATTGAGTATTTAAGATTATTGAGTATTGATTTTATTTTAATAAAAGTTTTATTATATTTTTTGCGAAACATAAAAATTCTATTATTGTATTTAATGTAACATTTTCACTTTTCAGTAATTAGTAGAGGTGTTTTCTATTATATACACTTTACAAACAACCTTACAATATTTTTTTGTAGAATAAAATACAAACTTATTTAATAAGTAAAAACAACACAGTAAAACACAATATGAATTTAAATAGGTAAAAAGTAATGAAATGTGTATTGAGAAGTAAATAAAGAATTAATATATAAAAATTAAAATTTAAAATAAATTGTATCATTTATTTTCTTACTATCAATTGAAATATATTAAATTCCAATTAAGTGAGAATAAAAATTACATTTATAATTAAAAAAATGTAGATTTTACAAGCTCAAATATATAATTAAAGTAATAATAATGAAAAATCAATTTAATAATCAGGTAAAATATGTTAGCAATATCAAACAACTTATTTTCACGGCAATAATCTGATAAATTTAACTATTTGATTTGGATTTCATTAGAGTTCGACTTGACAATTTATAAAATAAACTGATTATTTTACCTTTTTTAATAATATTTTGGTTTAATTTTAAAAAATATTATATTGAAATATTCTTTCACTTTTTTAGAATATAGTGTTGTAAAAATATATTTAGATAAAAAGTTCTATATATAAAAAAATCTGTAAAGCAAATAATTTGTATAAAAAATATAAATTAAGAATAATTTGAAAATAAAATTACTTCGAATTGTAGTTATATAATTAGAATAATTATGTATTAACTCTACTACTAAATTATTAATAAAATAATATATTTAAAAATTAAATAATCTACAGCTATTGTTAAATATTTATTACAAATAAAATTTTATTTTTAAAATAAATAAAATCTTTAATTTTATTAACAGTACATATTTTAGAAATCAAAGATTTTGTAAAAGATGCAGTAAATATTTACATACACACATATACATACATACATGTATGTGTATGTATGTATGTATGTATGTATGTATGTATGTATGTATGTATGTATGTATGTATGTATATATATATAATTATATATACACATGCATGCATACATACATACATACATATAAATATATATATACCGTATATAAAATTATGTCACGCATATAAATATTTTTTATGTATACACCATTTCGAAATTAGTATCATTACATTCGTTTGTTAACAAGTTTTATTATAATAATGATACAAAAGCAAATAAATAATTTAGTTTTGATTTAATATTCTACAATACAGCAACGAAATAATAATTTAACAATAAAAATCTACATAATTTAGTAAACTATCAAATATTTAAGATTTTTTTCATAATACATATATTAACATATATACATATACAGGGATATAAATACATATATATATATATATATATATATATATATATATGAAATACACACTTCAACTAGTTTAAATAAATTAGAAAAGAAAATTTTGTTTAGATGTTAATAAAATTCTTTAATATGAAATTATTTTATTCTAATTCTACATGAAATACTTTCTTAAGCTATTAAAATGTAAAATTTTTAATCAATATAAATAAAATATACCTAAAATTAATTAAAAATATTTTACTTACTGCCTGTAAATCATTTAAAATTGTTAAATATTCTGAAAATCGTTTTATTTTAATTAAATTTTACTATAAATAAATATTATTAAAACATATCTACAATGGATTATACAGCAACCTGGCACTAAAATAAAAATTTAAAGAACTCCTAGTCATTATCATAATAATTCAAAACACGTCCTTTAGTTTCTCCTTGCGTTTAGATCAATCCAATAATCCGTTTATAAGTTACAAGAGGTAGCAGGAAAGACACGAGTCTCTACTGTATTCACCAAGAGACAAACTTCTTGGAGGTGTAAAGGGGAAAACTTTAGAAGTTCAGTATTACATATTGTCTAGAATAGTCAATTAGTAACAGCTTTGACACATTGTTTTCAAAGCTATCATTCAAAGGTATTTGATACATCAAAGAATATTAATAATAAAGAATAGTATTGCGGGTTGATAAATATCTATACAATTAAATATATATATATATATATATATATATATATATATATATTACTTTAGGGGATGATTAAATAGAGAACTTATAATAATTAAACGCTTTGTTCGAAATAAAAGCTTTTGGCAATATGAGTTGTAGAGTTATGTAGGCACATTTGTGATTATTATTATAAAATATTCA
>CP092087.1:30432786-30482786 GCA_029203775.1 Neoneuromus ignobilis
TTGAATCCCAACTAAAATTTAAATTTGATAAAGCTTTTGATCTTTATATCATTTAAATGTTTTATGAACTGCAAAAATACATATTATTCATTTCTACTATACGAATAATATTTCTACTATAACATTTTATATATTCATTTGCTTTATCTAACATCTTTTGATTTATACAATGTATTCAGTACAATGCAAAATAAAAATATATTTAATGTTTCCATATTGTGTATTCAAATTGGATGAAATAGGATATATAGTATATTTCCTTTCATACAAGGTTATCGTTTTATTATATACCAATGAATGAAGAAATCATCTATTGAAATATTGTTGCCATTGTCTTTAGAAAAAATGAAATAAATTCAATTGAAATAAAATCAATCTTTCTAGTTTTATAACAACAAAATTGTTCATATGTATACACTACGTATATATATATGTATATATATATATATATATATATATATATATATATATATATATATATATATGTATATGTGTGTATTTATAATCATTTTATTTGAACTAAAATTGTTTGTGACTTTTTCTGCTCAAACATTTTTTTTTATTAAACTTTAAGTCAATGAATTCAAAAAATTAAAACAGAATTAACTATGACTGAAATCTAAAACTACATATATACAATTAATACAGAAACTAAATACGAGAGTTGAGTGACCTTTCAACTTTAAGTTGAACTTTATTTCAAACTACAAGTTACTTGGCAGTTCATTGCTTCGATGTGAAAATACGTTTAATAGTAAACTATAATATAATAATTATATAAACAAATTAAAATAAAAAAATATTATTATTTTAAAATTTGAATAACTTCTTAATAATATTTTTTTTATTATTTATAATAAAATATTTAAGAAATGTAATTTTGAAAATATATTTTTTGATACAATTTTTCTTAAAAAAATAATTTGTGAAAACAAATCACATCTACAATGATATTATTTAAAAGTAACAAAAAAATAATAATGATTACTAATCAGTCATTTATCAGAAAAGTAGTGAAATATGTTAATGAGTGCCTGACAACAAAATATAAAACTATAAATAAATACCGATAATACTATTTGCTTTTTTAAATTTAATTATATAAATACAAGTATATAGAATTAATAAAAAGTTTTTGAATAAAAAAATTAAAACATGAAACGATTTGTATTAAAGTAAAGTACAATAGATAAATAATTGATGTATAATTTTAGTAATAAATAATTTTCAGAAAACTCAAAATCAATACATAGTGTATAAACATATATATATATAATTTATCAAAGTAAATCTCTTATAAGTTCACATACTTACTACACTTGCACAAGTTAACAGGTTGAAAGAGGATATTTTATTATTTATTGATAACTGTTCATCAATAATGATTTGTAATAATAATTAAAGACCGCAATCATACAATTGTCCATGAAAAAAAAACTAAATTAGAGTCTAACGTCATTTATAATAAAATAATAAACTTATACTTCATTAATCTTAGTATTAAATAGCATATCAGAAACCAGAAATTAATATTGTCAAAAGGATAAATTCGTAATTGTCGTTAAGCAGGGTTTGTAATCTTCTATTCAGGAACTTTTAATCCTATAAAATAATTTGTATTATACAGTGGCATTGATAGCTTATACATGGTGTTAAGCGTTAATGTTATTATGTCTGAACGTTTATTTAATAAGAGCAAATAATTTATGAAATGTTTAATTACTTTATAACAATTAAGGTACATTTAAATTTTAACTTTTGTCAAATATCTGAACTGACTTTGATTTGATTTTTATGTTTATTTAATTATATTTCATTTCATTTCAATAATAATATAAATGTGTAATAATGACGATTTAATTTTTACTAGTAAAATTAATTTATAATTATCTATCCTCGTATATTAATGAAATTACATCTACCAACAGTTTATCTGATTTGTGATTAAAAAGATTAAAATAATTTAAACATTTACATAATTTGTAATAATTCTTCATATTTTTAAGGAAAAATAGAAATTGTAAATACTTAGTATAATATTAAAAATAATATTAAAAGTATTATATATATATATTTATATGTATATATATATATATATATATATGTATATATATATATATATATATATATATATATATATATATATATATATAAGTGATCCCTGAATAAAAGATCCTCTTCCAATCCTCCTACTCAGCGTGGCGAGTATGACTAAATATCAGTAAATGATAATATTCAATGGGGCTCTCGTAGAGCAGTGGACAAATTTAAGCTGATATGATGATAAATATACAAATATATATATATATATATATATATATATATATTTAATATTTCTTTTTTATAAATAGTTAATATTTTGATATAAATATTATTTTATCAATAAATCCCATATTGAATTTATTTTATTTTCACTAATTTATGTTATGGATATTAATGTTTACTTTTCTTATAAAATTATAGTAATATTTTTCGTAATTAAGATAAGCAAATTATTTTAGATTATTGAAACACTTGTTTGTTTATTAATTAATTAAGAAAAATATGCCTAGAACTAATTACAATGCTTTTTTAATAATAAAAATAATTATTTACGACGAACTATAATTTCAAAAAGTATTATAATTTTTTATTGGAAATATTATTAACATATTTTTCGAATATACAGGAATACCTCACATAGTTCGGCTTCGATTAGTACGATTTCATTTAGTACGATTTGAAATTAAAAAAAAAATATGGGCATGCACACATTATACATATTATATGCACAGTTCTAATTTTGTGGTCTTTTTCCTTTTTCTATTAATTTTCGATTCGTAACTCTAAAGTAAAGTCGATTTTTTGATAATTGAATTTTAATTGAAAATGAATTTAAAATGTATCTAAAATGAATGTATAAACCCCTGATTTTGTTTTGTTGATACATACAAATATTTGAATACATTACTCTCGTTTTATTTATTGAAAAACAGGAAAAAAATTTGTTTGGAATCAATTAACGTTTTTTATATTTAGTTAATGTTTCGATTAGTCCGATTTCAAATAGTCCAGCAAATCAGTGGAACTAATTAGATGTACTATGGGAGGTTTTCCTGTATATATATATATATATATATATATATATATATATATATATATATATATATATATATATGTATATAAATACATTGTTCATTATAATATATATTTTCAAAATAAATATAATCAAAACTTATGATTAAAATTAAATGTCATTTAGTAACCACGCTCACAAAACCACATTGTAGCAGATAAAATTAAACGTCATGTTAAATGCATTAATAGAACAAAAGTAAACTGTGATACAAATAACATTGCATTAGTATTTACCTCTAATACTTTTCTTAATGTACTGTCTAATATTTGTACGCATAAATTGTTCCATTTTACAGCATTATAAAACATTACACACATAAATATAACTTTTTATATATACATATACATATATATATATATATATATATATATGTATTTACAAATGGTACACAGTTTTCATAATTCATAGTGTTTCATAATGTAGTTGATACATGAACATTTATATGAATCATTATTTGTTTTGGAACTGTGATGAAATCACTTTCACCTAAATGAACTATTACCCCAACATTGAAAAAAAGTTCAATAATACTTAATTGTCTAATTTCTTTGTTTATAAACAAATGTGCATTTTGATAGCAATTCTATCTTCATCAGAAAACAACGTTATTATATGTGGAGGTAATATTTATACAGTTTTTTGATGACAACATTGCCATCGAAATAAGCATTAGCTTATGAACAGAGAAAGTAAATAAAAAAAAATATGGAATATTTTTTAATTATCTTGTGATGTTGCTAGATAATTTATTTGTATGAAATTAATTTTAATTTTATGGTGCTATTACTCTTTTAATAGACAGAAAAATAATAAATAATTCTATATTTTCACTAAAAATAAAAAATGTAATGTAATAGTAAAATAAAAAAAGGAAGTTGAGTAGATTTTTAATTTTAATTAATATTAATTTTATATTATCTATTGTATATATTTTTAGAAAAGTACTGTAATAAAATAACTTAAGTCTCTTTAACAATAAAATATCAAATGGTTTATTGATTGTATTTTATAAAATATCAATAGTGTATAAGTCACCATCATAAAACCTGTTTATATTTGAACAAGAATATTAAATAATTATTTATTTTTACTTCCAATTTTTTTAGTAACTATCATTTATCTAATTTTAAGAATATAGTGTTTTCATTGAAATATACCTAGAAAATTAAGATGAATAATAAACATTAATCAAAAACTTATATTTTTTATCTGAGATTGTAATTTCAGTAAAAGCAAATTTTGACAGTAAAAAAATATAATTTTACATTTTATTTATTATTTTTTAGAAAAATATTCATATGCATTTTTATATGAATATTTTCAGCCATTTTATCATTATATTGAATTTTGTACATTAAAAAAAAATTATTATTATATCTCAAAAAGGTTAAAGTTACATAACTTATAAATATTTATTTTTTTAAAATTGACTTAAAATTCTGTCGTTTTAAAGTTAAATATATTATTAAGTTTTGTTTTATAATATTAAATTATAATTTGTGTTATAAACATAATAATCTTTTCAAACTACTAAGCGTATTAAGAAGAGTAAAAAATGTTATATTAGTTCTAAATCGTAAAATTCTAAAAGAAATAAAATAAATATTATGAGGCACATGATATTAGATATATATATATATAATGTGTGTGTGAGTGTATGTAGATCGATAGATAGATAAACGTTATATAACTATATTGCAAAATCTATTACAATAACTTTATATTCCTTTAATATTGTTTAATTTATTTAACACAGATTTATCTATTGTATCTAAAAGTCAAGTATATTAAAAAAGACATCAGATAACAGCTTTATTAAAACGTATCATTTTACTGATAAAAAAATAATGAAGCTTTCAAAATTATTTAATTAAACGAGTAATTACTTTACCATCCATATCAAGTCGCGGTCAAATTTGACGTAATCTTTTTACTTGTCAGTATTCAATAGATTATATATTATCGCGAGAGAAAATCTTGATAAAATAAAAAAAAATAGTAATTATTCTATAATATTATATTATTTATATAAAGTAATTAAATATATTTATTTTCTCATATATATATATATATATATATAATATATATATATATATATATATATATATATATATATATATATATAAAGAGTCGTTTGATAAGTATGGTAAAAAAGTAGGAAAAACTAAATTGAAAAATTGAATTAAATTAATTAATAGATTAAATTAATCAATAAATAAATCTACTATACTTATCAAACGACCCTCGTATATATAAAATATATTTAGGTCTTGTTTAAAAAAATCCACTGATTACTTACAAATGTATTTTCCAGTGTAAATATTTTGCTAAATTAATCTTATTAAGTGGTGGTCTTTATTAAATTATTTTACGAATATTAATTATAATATTAGTTATAATTATTTCAAAAATATAATTAATATTCTTTATGAATATTTGTAAGGATTATGCAGAGATATGTTTGTTCAGGAATTCTCTTTCTCTTTCTTTCTTTCTGTCTCTCTCTCTCTCTCTCTCTCTCTCTCTCTCTATATATATATATATATATATATATATATATATACACACACATATGTTTTAAAATAAATTAATTAATAATTTAAAAAACAATATTGGAAAAGTACATATTTTCTTTTCAAATAATATCTTTTTAATAAAAATCGTTTTCCGCAAATAAATATCTTCGAACTAAACACCTTTTCAATATATTCACAGAGGAATATGTATGTACTTAATTAGAATTAGAACAGTTGAGTGCACTTGTATAACAAATTAAATTCATTCACAGATTGTCATTCATTATAATAACGATCAATAGCTTAATTCGTATTCAACACTTTTATATAAAGTAAACTTTCAATCATTAAATTGAGTTTAGTATAAAATTTCAATTATTTAAAGACACTTTAATAATAATTAAAAGAAAATAAATAATTAAAGAACTATTGGTATTGAGGCACTAAATTGTGTGATATTTTCCACAATATCAAAATCAGAACGTAATGAAAATTCTCACAATGTAAGTATTAAGGAAGTTATTTCTAAAATTATAACCAAATTTTTGGTGCCTGAATAAATTTTAGAAATATTTTATAATTAAACAATTTATTTTTTTAATTTAACATTATATTCTATATTATTTATTTTTAACATTATATAGTATCATTTAAATGTGTTGCCTAGATTTGTGTTTTATTAAAAAGAAATTATATACATGTTTCCCTGTACACCACCCTATATACATGTTTTTTCTAATAGTTATATATATATGTATATATATATATATATATATATATATATATATATATATAATACATATGTATGTATTTTTCAAAGTCGAAACCTTAAATCAAATAATAGTAGGAATCTATAATTAACTTATACTGTTTTATATTTTTTTTATTAATTTTTAATGAAATAAGTAAATAAATTTCTTAATTTAAACTAGAATTAGCGTCACATTTATAGAAAAAAAAAGATTCTCTTGAAAAATGAGTAGAAATAAATGTCAGAAATGTATGAAAAATAAATCACTAATTGTAAAATTTTGATTTTTTTCAAGTAACTAAAGAAATAAATTTATGTAATACAAAAATATTTCAAGATATATGATTATTCTTCTAATTGGAAGTAATTAAATACTACAGAATTAATTGTTTTGCAAAATAAATCAATAATACGTTTCATTTGGTTTCATAAATTCTCTTTCTATTTAAAAAAAGAATGGTATACTGTCTCTAGCATAATGTGAAAATATTCAGTGTGATGTTAACATTTTTTTTTAATTTTCTCGATGCACAAATTGTTTGAAATAATAAAATTAATCAAAAAGGAAAAAAAATATTTTGATGCAATTTTTTCGGACAAAACAAATATTAATTTTATTTATATTAGATTTAAATGCACATAAAACCACCAATCTAAAATAATATCATTTACACAGAAGAAATAAAATAGCTTTCTAAAAAATTTATTTTTATAACTTATTTATATTGTTAAACAGAAACGAATTCGTGGTTCGATGAGCAAAGCGAATAAAGAGCAGTGCCCCTTGGTATTCTTTTGAAAAAAATTAATAATTATTGATAATTGTACATACCCCAAAATTTTTTCGTTAAAAGGACTCACCTGAAAAAGAAAATTAGTATATATTATACAAATAATTGTAGAATTTAAATTCATTAAACTTTACACAATCGTAACAGATACATACGTACACACACACACGTATTAATATATATATATATATATATATATATATATATATATATATATATATATATATATATATATATATATATATATATATATATATATATATATATATATATATATATATATATATATATATATATACACGCGTGTACGTGTCTATATGTATTTTTTACTGAAAATATGTCTTAAAAATAATCAAAACAGAAATATGTTTCAAAAAAGTAACTATAATAAATATGTAGAATAATAAAATATACAAATTGAAAAAATATAAAAAATTAAATATATTTGAATTTGTATACTCAAATCGAATATTGCTAAGCATATTTCAAGTCAATTAATTTCATGAAAAGTCAAGATAAAAATATTTTCAAAATAGAAAAATTTTTATAACATGATTTTTATAAAGACATAATGTTAATTGAAAAAATATATAAATAAGGTAAATTATTTTAAGGGGAAAAAGTATTTTTGGTATATCCCAAAAAAATGAATTATAATTTTTACATTGTAATTCAAATTTTACGTTCTTAAAACACTTATTTACTGTTTTTTTTAAAAAAAACATTTTAAATAAATAACTAATCATAATTAAAAAAATTGTATGACTAATCAAATGTTATTAATATCTTTATTAATTTATTTCTTTTTATTTTAAATACAAAATATTATTACAAAAAGGGAACATAAATATATATGTATGTATGTATGTATGTATGTATGTATGTATGTATGTATGTATGTATGTATGTATGTATGTATGTATGTATGTATGTATGTATGTATGTATGTATGTATATATATATATATATTTATATATATAGGGCAGAGATTTATATCTGAATGATTATAAAATCTGAATGATCATATAATCTGAATTGATTTATGTCTGAAGAGACTGAAAAACAACGGCAATTTTTGGGAAAGATCTTCAACTAGCAGTTACTAGAAAGAAACTGATAATGATAATAATTATTATATAATATAATTACGTATATTTTTAGATTTTTTTTAAAAAAAATGATATATATATATATATATATACATATATGCAAAAATGGACTTTTAAAAATTTAAATTTTGTTAATTCCTATCAGTTTCATTATTATTTACATTGTTTAGTATTAAATTTAAAATATGAATTTCATCACATTATGTCAGTATTTTAATCACTCAAAACAATAAAAGTGTAAATGAAATAACAATTGAAATACAATCTCTTTTGAGTGATTTTTAATTTAAGTAATGTGCATATAAAATAGTTGTGAGTTGCGTCTTAATGCAGCTTAAATATCACGTTTATGTTTAACAATAGAAAAACACAATCTTGATAAAATGTCAATATGAGATTAAGAATTTCATTGAAATAGTATCAAACACGTATTTAAAACACGTCTGTGTTTCGAATTCATTTCTATATCGATCGTGTTTTACTTATTAATAAATATAACGTTATGGAAATTGGAATGGAAAAATTTATACAAGAATTAGAATAAACAGGACACGTGATACGTACTCTGTCAGCAAATATTGTCGTAAAAACACGATCAAGACTATGCAATAAACTAATGGAGCAGCCTATTTGCACTTTATATGTCGCACATGCACTTAGCATATTGCCACGACGGCATTACTTTTTAGGTCGTATCTATCACGAATGTAATCCTAAGAAATGTTATGCAATGTTACTTTCGAAATTTATTCATCAATGATTTGATATTCAATTTTATGTCTGCTTTAAATGTTTGTGTATGCACTTGTCATTTTATAAGATATTTTTATGTAAAGTTATTTGAGTCAAAAGAGGAACTTATAAGTCATTTATTATTTTGATGTCTTTAATAATTCAATCTTGAAATACGATTCTCTATCTTTCTTTCTTTCTTTCATTCACACTAATATACATACACACAGACACATATTATATATATATATATGTGTGTGTGTGTTTGTATGTATATGTATAATATCACATTAGTAGCAATTTCTCTCTGTTTACTTGCTTGATCCTCCCCCCCTGAAAACAATCTAATTCATGTTTACATACACATATAGATTTAAGTATATATTTGAAAGCAAGATATTTTTTTACTGAATTAAGTATTTTTATTGTTTACTGAAAATAATGAATGTTTATTTTTAAAACCTTCGATAAAATATTTACTTACTTCTTTGGTTAAATATTAATAAATAATTATTAATTAATAAATTTTTAATTTAATTTTTATTTCTTCATAATTTTATGCATATGTTTATTTATTTATATAAGATGACCCAAATGAGATTGAAGGATTAGTAAAGAATAGTAAATGTTACTAAGCAAGTAAGTGTATATTTAAATTTTTCAGTTTTATTTGTGCCACCTATACATTCGATACTCCTGTATTTAACTCATCTATAATATTAATTTCTATTCTTACTAAGAAATTATATTTGTTGAAATATATGGACGCAATGGGGGTATTTACACTAGTCAACATTCTACAGTATTCACGGCTCATTACCGCTCGTCTCACACGCTCTTACCTGAAAACTAATTTTTTTAGGTGGGGGAATTTGGTGATAAGAAGGTGTGAGACGAGCGGTAATGGGCGTGAATACTGTATGAATGTTGACTAGTGTAAATACCCCCAATCAGTTTGATTTTATGCACATTGAACATTTAATTCTTTTTTAACTAATGTGCACATCACTATGTTATCATAGCATTATTTTATTTGTGATATATTTTTTTAATAAACAAGTTCTATAGCAAATTATAAATTTCTTTCAATGATCAAAAATTTAATCATAAAATATTGCATATATGCATGTACATATATGTTATTATTTTACTATAAAAAGCATTAATACAGTTCCATAAAAATTAATTAAAATTTCATTAATATATAAATTGAGTCATTTTTATATTTATTTATATTATCATTTTCTTGGAGTTATTAAAATTGATTTATAATAACAATTACATTTGTTAAAATAATACTTTTACATATTCTGATTTTTACATATTTTAATTTTCATAAATAATACTTTCTTTATTTTTTCAAAAGATTATTACGAAAATTTGTAAAGTTTGAATTTATTTTTAATGTTGTTTAATAAATATTTTAGATAACAGTTAAAGTTTTTTTTTCGTTATTCAAAACTCTGAAGTATTTTTTATCATTTTCATGCTTCATAAATCAATACACAAAATGGAATTTGGAAAATTCGGATTCAGAATTTGTCATTTAATGTCAATTTTTTAAAATCAAATACTGTTTTAAAAATGCTGATAACATTCATCAAGAATGGAAATATTATAAAAAAATGTTATTTTGTCAATTTTCAATTTAAACATATAAAATGCTTCATATATAAAATATATTAACAAATGTGATGCTCACCAGCGACAATGAATTTGACATTGAATATCGTATTTCGAAATCAAATGGTAAAAAGTCTTGAAAATATAATATGACCTTTTATATATTTTAAATAAGTTTCCATCTGATTACCACATGAGGTAAATATTAAAAAAATATATTAATTAATATTTTTACATTTCTGAATAACTAAAAAATCGCCTTTAAATTTTTCACGGATTTTTATTTTCGAAATAGCGTGTTTAAATATATATATATATATATATATATATATATATATATATATATATATATATATATATATATATATATATATATATATATATATATATATAGTTTCGTTTATTTGTCGGTGAAACCAGATTTTCATGTAAAAATGTAGATTTTCAGAACATGTTTTCTTGTCATTTCATCATATCAGAGATATATTAAACGAATATGTCACTAGCATCATCCTTCATAAAAATCTGCTAAATACATATCTGCAATAACGACAGAAGCATTTAGTTTATTTTCATATTTTAAAACTTATTTCAATTCTAATATTTGAAATACAAAAAAAAAAGAAAACAAACTATTAATATATAAATATTCACAAATAAATGTCATGAAAAATAAATTTAAAAATCATAATTTCAAAAAAGTTTGTATTTCATTAAAAAATTATTGCTAACTAATGAATAAAAAACTAATATATTTTTCATTTTAAACAGATTTAATTAAATATATATTATTTACGTATTTAAGAGAAAGAATGTAGATACCTTAAATAGGATACAAATATATATATATATATATATATATATATATATATATATATATATATATATATATAAGGTGGTCCAAATGGGACTGAAAGATTGAGATACACATTTTCTTACTTACTATAATTTATTACTAACTTTCTCTCTCTCTCTCTCTCTCTCTATATATATATATTTGTATATTACAAAAAATGATCTTACGATATGACTTCAAAAGAGAATATTAATATTTTAGGTCAAGTTGACGGTTTAGATGAAGAGTTTGACATGAAAAGCGCATAACTTGATTTAAAATGAAGAGGGTAACGTTCGTTATGAATATTTAAATGCTGGAATACTCAAATAATCAACATCGTGTTTACAAAATTCTGCCTTGTCAAAAATCCACAGAAACAGCAAACATTTAAATAGAGTTTTAATATTATGAACAGGAGACATGTCGACGGTTTTAATTAAATTAAATTTGGTCATTCGAAAATAAATATATATTTTATAAACAAACACACACACATACATACATACATATATACATACATACATATACACACACACACACACACACACACACACATATATATATATATATATATATATATATATATATATATATATATATATAAATGTTAATCATTTCATAGAAGTTAAAATATTTTTCTTACAGAAAAAGAAGATTAGGAGTAGAAATGTGTTAATCTGTATATTATTTAAAAGAAAATTATTATATTCAATTATCATAAATACAGTAAAAAAATAATAAAGAAGACAAATGTGTTTATATAGAGTAATAGAATGATTTAGCCTTTTACTTTAATTTTAAATATTCATATTATATATTATAAATACTAATTAAAAAAAAAACATAATCATAATCATTTTGATATAAAACCAAATTATACATTAATTTATAAATTCAAATTTTATATAAAAATGTGTTATCATTATACTTTACATATAATTATGTACGTTACGAATGATAAATTAAAAATAATAATTAAATACTATAAAATATCTTATATAATACATATAAATATATATATATATATATATATATATATATATATATATATATATATATATATATGTATGTATAGGATTTTTTTATATTTCAAATTACAAATTGATTGTAGGTAAATATATTAATATTAAAAAAGAAAATGGAATAAACAATTGTATGTTACAGGTAATTTAGTTTATACTACAATACTTTGAAAATGATTTTTTATAAATTCTATACTTGAAATATTATGAAATTTTACACTGACATATCAATTTATGTAATTAACAGTGACATTAAGTTACACTGTTTCATATTTGATAGATTTATATTTCCGAGAATTATCTCCAAATTCATTTAATTTAGTGAGAAATTAAATTATTGTGAATCTTTTATTTCTTAATCATTCCAAAAAGTTGTTTACTTAAAAGTGAAAATACTAATATTTATGTATTAAAAGATATATATTTATATATAATTTTTTTATTTATATTCAAAACATATAAATATTAATATATAATAATAATAATGAAATAAATTAATTTGGATATGAAATAATTGTTTAACTTGTTATTGACTAATAAAGAATAAAACTTATTTTAAGTAAAAAATAAATTTAATATCAATTTGAACTTAAAAGAACTGAAAATACTATTTGACTATTTAAATATATTTTTATCTTTCATTAACATTATTTTCCTATCTACTATCAATTGAACCTTTTTATGGAAATTTACATTATTAATGATTCCATGCTGTGAAAATAATATTTCAATATTTCATTTATAACATCTTAAATTTTTATATTTAACTATCTAATAATTTGATATTATCGAAAAATTAACATGATATATTCAAACTCGGTTTTAAAAGAAAACAAAATAAAAAATGTCTAATAAAATTTTTACTATAACAATAGATGAATTAAAATAGGAATAAACAATCTTAAATTCATACGTCATAATTTTTTTATTTATTAAAATTATAAATAATTTACAAATTGAATGTAATTATTAAATATGCCAAAATTATGTTACATACATCAGTTTTTGAAGAGTCTGACTTTTAATTAAAACATTATTTTCTTTAATTCTATTTTATATACAAATAACAATATTATACAATATTCACATTAAAATATATTGAAATTGAATGGAAATGATAAATAGAATATATTTTTAGTTATATCTGTATTTCTTTTCAATAAAAATATAAGTTAAATACGTAATAATATCTTAGAAAAATAACGTAAATTCCAAATATCAGCTATTAATTAACATCCCGTCATTTAATTTCTGACCTATTATAATTTTTAACACTACTTTTCAATAATATTTTAAAAGGGACTTCAAATATAAGTCAATCGAAAAAAAATTTATATATATATATATATATATATGTGTGTGTGTGTGTGTGTGTGTGTGTGTGTGTGTGTGTGTGTCAACAAGAGAAATTATTGATTGAGAACATAAAAATATAAAATAGTTCAAAAAGAAATTTATGGATAGATGGGATAGAGGCGACTAAATTTATCAGCTTGGGATAAAAGAGGCAGACATTAGATTGTTAGAAGTGGAGTTTTTTCCAAGGTACTTTCATTCAGCAATCGATTTAAAAAGCTGGTTATATATATATATATATATATATATATATATATATATATATACCGACTGGGTAGTACAGTGGTTATCACCGCGTATATCCTCGTTTTCATCGATATCTTGTAAAAATAACCAGTCGAGAAGGAGTAAACCCGAATAAAAAATCTTTTACCAATCCGCCTATGGTGATATATATATAGTGGACTGATGTGGGCGTTATGATGATGATGATATATATATATATACACCAGTAGGTTAATACTATTTAATGGGATTAGTTAAACTGAAAAATTTAAATACTTTACGTTTTTTCAAACTTAGTATTTAAAATAATATTATTATATTTTTAATGCTAAATTTTAATTTACTTTCAATAACAAATTACAGAAATATTTATTTATTCTTATTATACATAAATTTATTATGGAAAATTTTATATATGTGATATTACACAAAAAAAATATTTTATTTATTTAATATTAATATAGGGTCATCAGAATGTTTCGCCTAGATTTGTGTTTTATTAAAAAGAAACAAAGGAAACTGTACACATGTTTCCCTATACAGCATCCTATGCATATGTTTCTTTTTAATAAAACATACATCTAGGTGACACATTTAGATGACCCTATACAAGTTCAATTTGAGCAAAAATATTTAATTAAAATATTTAGAATTTTGAAGACATTTTTATATATTAATAATATCAATTTTTATATGTATAATTTTGAATATTTATTTATATAATTTTGAATGCAGCGATAACACTCTGCATTTGACATCTCAACTTCTCTTAATATTGTCATTTACACGTTATACATTGTCATGCTCTCAGACTGCTATGAGATTCATCATAAAATCTCTCTCTCCCTTTAGATTTAATGTGACATTTTATTCTATTATCAAATATTGTACCAACAGCGATATTATTGTTCATTTTATCATATGTTTATTTGTTGTTTCAAAAATATGATTGAAGTATGATTACAAAATTTTAAAACATTAATTTTATTCATGAAAAATATGCATTTTTAATTCAGGAAAATTATTGAGTAACTTAATGTACTTATTATTTGTCATATCTTTTTGAACAATATCTATTTTTTGTTAAGGAATTTCAATTTCATTATAAGAATATACATTTAAAAATCTTTACTATAGGAATCTTTACTTTACTTTAAAGTTTAAACGATGCAACAATGTTAATGAATTTAGAAATCATTATTTTTAGAAAATAGTGAAAAAATCAAGTACAAATTATATTATTTAAAACATATTAAGGAAGAGATAGAGAAAAATATTATGTTTCTTTAAATAATGTATAATAAAAGCTTTTTAAATTTTTCTTATTCAATCACATTTAAATATAGGATTATTACTTTAATTTCGAATATTATTATGTATAATAATGTAGTTAGTTTATGGTCATTTGTAGGTTTTATTAATAATTTAAAGAACCTTGACTTAATTTATTATTATATGAAATAAACACATTTTATTGAAAATTCAATTATTTATTATTATACCATATATATGACTAAATATTATTCATCAATAAACAATTATTCTTAAAATTTGCTTCTGATACTTTTTAAATGAATAAACGATATACTGATAAAATAATAAAAGAATGATAGCAATCAATATAACAAATAAATACAGTGTGTAATATAAAATTAAATTTCTTGGTTTAAAATTGTTTAAATTTAAAATTTAGTTGACTGTTGAAAAATTATCATATAAATTATTTAAATAAATTCAAAAGAACATTTAAAATTTTGTTATATACAATAATTAAAAATACTGATAATAAATTATATATATATATATATATATATGTGTGTGTGTGAGAGAGAGAGAGAGAGAGCCTTTACTATTATTAAAATCAGTCATTTTTATATAAAAAAAACCTTTTGTAATATCAACATTGTCATAATATATAATGATGTGTGTTCTCGTTTTGCTTAGAAGACAAGTACATTTAAAGTTTCATTTTCAAAGCTGGCGAGTACTTCAGGCATAAAAAACAGTGAAGTGCACGGTCATCATTATGAAACACTCGGAGCATTCACGAAAACTTCACTTTAGTTATGATTTTTTTTTTAATGGTTTCCGAAAACCATTGTATGTTTTCATCATTGTGAAGTTGTTGAAACGTACAATATATTATATTTAACCAGTTCATAAAAGAATCGTGTTATATTAATAAAAATGGAAATTATTTCTACAGAATTTCATTCATAATACATTTATTAAAACTTACGTTATTTATATGTAATTCAATCCTTTTTATTAAATAACTTTTGATATAATTTTTTTTTATAATTTTTTTGATGTTTAAATGTATATATATATATATATATATATATATATATATATATATATATATATATAAACGAGGATCGTTTGATAAGTTTTGTAAAAAAAAAAAAACTAAATTGAAAAATTTAATTAATTAAATTAAATTAAACAAAAATAAATTTACCATACTTATCAAACGATCCTCGTATATATATATATATATATATATATATATATATATAGAGAGAGAGAGTGAGAGAGAGAGAGAATATCATTGAAGTTCAATTTTTTATATTTTGAATAAAAATTATTTTATTGTAACAAAATATTTCATATTAAAACTAAAAGTACTTTAACTAAATAAATAATGTAAAATAATAATAGCGAAAATTCTTTTCATTTCATTATATTTTATTAAAAGCAACAGAATATAAAATCGATATGCTTAATTTACATTGCAAATTAATGCATCAGCTGTCTATTTAATTCACTGCATAAATGCGAAAAGATTATATGGTTTGATATTTCATAGCTTAATTATGATTAGATCATATGAGTGGAATATTGTTCAAATATTTTGATATATTTCCATGCAAGCAATTTAATCAAATTAATTCTGTATTCACGTGTATCAAAACTAAACATGACAATTGTGACATTCTCAGGATAATGACAATAAATGATTTTAGATAAGTATAACTGTTGAATTATTAATTGAAAAACAACTAAAAAAATGAGTTACCAATAAATAATCAGTTACATGTCTAATTATTTTTGAATTATTAATATATGAAGACAATTATTGTTTTCTGTTTATATTTTTTATTTTACAATTTTTTGTTTGTTTTAATTATTTTGAATATTTTTTATATTCAAAATAATGTGTAATTTATTTTTTGCAATAAATGATTTAAAAATAATCCAATTTAATTTTATTGTTTTCAGCAGCTATGTGGAGTAGTATATATGTATATTATATATATATATATATATATATATATATTATATATTTTATTATTACAAGCAGATTCTTTCAATTAATTGCTTGACGAAGGCCTTTCCCAAAATCTTTCATTTCGATTTATTCAATGTTTTCGTATTCCAGTCCATTCTGAACAATTTTTTTATTTTTCTGTCCTACCTATCCATGGGTCTCATCCTGATCTCTATATATATATATATATATATATATATATATATATATATATATATATATATATACTTTTTTTATTGTAGTAAAAGCAAACATAAATTAAATATAAAAACTCGAATAAATAAAATTGTATTATAAAAAAATTCTATTTGAGTAAATGTTAATATTATTTATAAACTGAACTTCAAAACCGTAATTTTATATTTCTCTTAATTATTCAAAGTGAAATGAAACAAACACATAAAGTAAATACGGTAATTATTTTAGATTCAGTCATACTAGTGTGTTAATCATAACACGCTGAATAATTATTAATGTTTTAGTGTTACAATAATGAGTATAATTACAAGTATGTCGTCTATGACGTCATACAGGCATTTGTATTGTACAAACACACCTGCGGTACAAAGTAAAATGCCGCGCCATCATTCTGTTTACATTTGCGCCAATCCAAACAAAACATAATAGCAGATACTGCCACTTTCAATGCGACTCATTTCTGTCTAATGAGAAAAGGAAATTGTCGAATTTATTTCTGTGGTATACACGCATCGTCTGTCCGAAATTTTAATCAATTGACTTAATGAAACTCCGCACGGGACACTTCGATAATTATGCCGGTGTTGCTATGGTAATGGAATGATATGAGTTAAACACCACCACTTCAACTTAGATATAAGGGTATATACTAGCCTATATTTATGATACCTGTATTAAGTGAATATTCATTAAGGAGTACACAAACTAACACTCACGGATGTATGATATATCTACATATATATATATATATATATATATATATATATATATATATATATATATAGAGAGAGAGAGAGAGAGAGAGAGAGAGAGAGAGAGAGAGGAGTTGTAGATGAAAATAGGCAGACCATATAGTGAAAATCAAAAATTACTGATGAATGAAAGAAATTTTGATGGAAAGAAATAAAAAGATCAAACTTATTTTTCCAATTTTAAGATTTTATGTTCCTTGAGTATTCAATTCTAAAAAATAACATGATTAAAAACAATTATTATTTGTAACTAGTAAAGAAATACTTTTTTTATTCCATATATACGTATTTTTTTGTTTAAAAATTATGTTATATCAAATTCAATATATAATAAATAACATATAATAACACACTAATATATAATAAACAATAATCTATTAATAATTTAAGATAAACAATACTAGTTTCGAAATCACAAACATGCAAATAATTACACACACACACACACACACACACACACATATATATATATATATATATATATATATATATATATATATATATATATATATATACAGTAATGCCTCGATTAGTCCGGTTTCACTATAATCCGGTTTGAAATTTCCCAAAAAAACATTTTACTTGAAAAAATCCTACTAAAAAGTTTTTCTTGAAAAAATCCCAAAAAATTAATACATAAAATTATTTTTATACGCAAATTTTCAAGTTTTCCCCTTTATTATGAAAACATAATAAAAAAGAAAACCGAAATCGTATATGCACATTATGTGCAGTTCTAGTTTGGTGTGTGTTTTTTTATTTTTCTATTAGTTTTAGATTCGCAACTCTAGAATGAAGTCGATTTTTTGATAATTAAATTTTAATAACCCATTTTAAAATGAATGGATAAACCCATGATTTTGTTTTGTTGATACATACAAACATTTGAATATATTATCCTCGTTTTATTTACTCAAAGACAGGGAAAAAAATTGTTTGGAACCAATTAACGTTTTTTGTATTTAGTTAATTTTTCGATTAGTTCGGTTAATCAGTGGAACCGATTAGCCGGATGTATATATATATATATATATATATATATATATATATATATATATATATATATATATATAACAACAGCTTCTTTTTATCCATGGTTAAATAAAGGCCTATTCCAAATATTTTTACTTTCAACTATCCAAAAATTTTTTTCTCCATTTCATTCCAATGAATGTTCTCATATTTCTATTTCATCTAACAATAGGTCTATTCTTGAGATTTTTTATTATTTTTGGGTTCTTAGTAATATATATATATATATATATATATATATATATATATATATATATATATATATATATGTAAAATAGTATATATAAAATATAAAGTAAATAAATAGTAATATAAAAAAAATTCCAAATTCGTTGTATTAAAAATGTTACCAACATCATTAAGTTTCATGTCTGACATTTATTAATAACCTCTATCTATAAAAATATTATTTTACATGAAAATGTATACATATATTCGTTCACAAATAATATTTCATACAAATTGTCGCATTATTTCTAAATACAAACCTGTCCTATTAAATTTTAATATTCAAATTTGAATTTAATTTACCATATAATTACTTACATTATTGATACTAGAAGTGCTGATTATTAATTTATATTAATATCTGAAAGATTATCAAGCACAAATTACTATGTGAATTATGTGCAATAATAAATTTACTCTTTATTTGTATTTATTTCATCTTCATTCTTGTTGTGTTATAAAGCTCAATGTCTATATAAATATTCATTAATGGTTTACATTACGGTAGGCAGAAGTATATTTCATTAACTCTGAATTATGTTGCGTAGCAGTTTTATGAGTTGGAGAAGGCTTTAGATTTGCTCAAACAAAGTAATAAATTGTGAATTTTCGTTTCACATATGGAAGTAAAGTACCAGAAAATTTTGTTACTTTTATAATTTCTCTTATAAATACTATTCTGAATATAATAAATTATATTAATCTTTTATTTTTTGACAGAACACGTGCTTTTGTAAAATTTTGTTGTGTTTATAATTTTAAAATATCACTTGTTTGTATATTTATAAATCTTGATTAATAAATGCACATATTTATATAAAATTAATAAAAATACTATTTAAATAAAATATTAATCTACTATCATTATTTCGTTACTTTTTAGTAATTTTATATTTAAAAACTCACATATTTTTCAAATAGAAGATGCATATATGTTTATTTTTATAGTAAATGTTTTTTTAGTTTATGATTTTCAAACGCAAGTTTTAGTGTTTTGTCAACAGAATATGCATAAAAATTGAATTTGAAGTTCGCAAAGTATCAATCATCCATGTCCTCAAATCCACATTAAACGATAGCGATGGAAGCGTTTACAATCCAATTTCACAACAAAAACAGTGATGTGTCATGTCTGCGTAGTTTGCCAAGACAAACGACTTTCATCAAAGTGCCCTTATGTGATGGCATATGTCAGCTCATGGGCGATTCCGTTTGAGACGACCCACATAACAGTTTTAGGCTTGTTTAATAGAATAATATACAATCCATATATACAAGATTTTAGAAAATATACACAATTTTATGGCATGTATCTTGTAAAATAACTAAAACATGGTTTCTTTTATAACGTAGAAAAAATCTAAAAATAATCTTCTTCAATTTCAATTGTCTTGGATTGTGAGTGGTCAACATATAAATTCTATATTATTTTTTTTTATAAAATTAGTTTCTAGTTACATACTTATTTAAAATTAATATATTTAATTCTTTTCACTCGTTAATAAAATGTATATAAATTACTATAGTATTAGAAATTTTAATTTCTAATATAAAATTTTATATAATTTCTCATTTTTATATGAGGTAACCAGGAAATATTTTTAGATTAAAATAAACACGCTTGTTTTTTTACTCAAAATAAGTTTATTCATTAAATTATCCTCCTTTACATTGGAATACACTTTACCAACGAGAAGATAATTTATAAATTATTTTTTTAAAAAACATAATTTTTATTTAAACAAAATTGAGAAATTTCTGTTATTAAATCTGTGTCACTATTAAATTCTTTACTACGCATATGGTTATTTAGAGACAAAAATAAATAGAAATTGGATGCAAATAAATGGAATTTCACTTTTAAATATATTAAATATTAATAAAAATTGTCAAAATAATACATTTTAGTGATATAAATTTCAAATCTATTCATGTAGATAAAATTGGATTATTCATTGAATTAATATTTATGAAATAAAAATCAATTTATTTCTTTTGCATACACATTCAATTTTTCAAATGATAAAAAAGAGATATACAATTTACTGCGAAATGATATTCATCGTTTCAACAAAAAGTAATTAATGTAATATAAGTTTAATAAGGCAATAAACTCAGTTCTTATAGAATTCAATAAATATTGAATTGAAGTGAATTTTCAATTCATAACCAAAGTCTCTGCAGAGTTAATCAAATTTCGTGCAGTTTATTATATTATTTTAATATCATATGAAGCGCAAAAATGTTATTATATATTTTGATTGCTATGAACAAAAAATGTGTGTATTAAAAATATTTCCAAATCCTATAATACGAGTAAATATATTACGCTTTATGGAAAATTGAATGTTAATATCATTTTTAAATTAAAAATTTATTGAAAATAGGCGTTAAGTGTAATATTCTCATTTTATATATAAAATCATATTGAAGCAATTTTATAAAAATAAATTAATTGTATATATTAATTTTTTAGTTTCATATATATTTTAATTAGACACTAGTATTTATGTTTATCTATTTTTTTAAAAAAATATTACTTAAATATTAAAATTAATTAATTAATTGCATTCATTATTTAATATAAAAGTAAATAATGTTAACGGAATTGGTAATTTTGAAATAAATAAAATTTATAATATGTGGCTGGTTGATTCGTATTTAACTAAAAATATAAATTAATCAATTATAAAAAGTAGAACGTCCCATAGATAAAAATGTTGGTAGACTTGTAAATATTAAATAGGTCAGTAATTTCATTTAATGCAAACTCAATATAATTTATAAGTTACATGAGTTAATTTAAATGACATAAAAATTGTGTTAGTAGATAACATAATAAACTCTTTAAAATGTTCATGTTTATACTTTAACAAATTAGAATTTTAATTTTCTTAAAAATTACAATTTAAACTGTTTATCCACACCATTAAATACATATTATATTATATATAATTTAACTTTTTTTCTATATTTCAAACAGTAAGAAATGATTTAATAATAATACGTTATTTTAAACAAATTATATATATATATATAATATATATATATATATATATATATATATATATATATATATATATATATATATATCATAATAATAATAAACTAACATGAACTTGAAAACATAATCGTAGAATTGAACAAAGTAAGTTAAATAATTAGTTTAGTAAGAAACCACAGAAAGATAAGAACATTTTTCAATGAATTTGTAAATAAAAAGAAAATCGATGACATCGACATGAAATATAAATAAAAAGTCAAATATTACTCTATGTTTAAAAAGTAATAGATTAAGGTACACTCTTGCTTTCACATAGTAGTGAAACTTAGATTTTAAATAATTGAATAATTCAGCAACTCGAGATAGTAATGGGAAGATTTGCTAGGAGAATAGATATATGAGGAAATTCGAAAGCAAACAAAAAAGTACGAGGTTTAAAATACAAAGATCATAAATAAAAAATAAGGTCGCCGATTATAAACAGAAATTATTTACTGGAAATTCATAATATAAAAAAAAACAAAAAGAGACCAATAGAGAGATATGAAAGACACATGAGAAAATGTATTGTGTGAAATTAAAAAAAAAAATGGATTGATAAAATCAATATTTTTTTTGAAATGCCTTTATACAGTAATGGATACAGAGACGCTGATGTATATATATATATATATATATATATATATATATATATATATATACATACATAGGGAATTAATTTAAAAATATATTAAATATTACTAACCAAAATGTAGTATTTTTTATTAGTAATATATTAAATATTACTAATAAAAAAATCTATTAATTTATTTTCAATCTGAAATCATTACGTGTGATAATTAATTATGTAATGTAAAAAATGGTATAAAGGGAATTTGACTTAAGTTTGAAATAAAATTATTTTGTCATTAAATTCAATAAACAACGAAAGTTAGTTTCAATTAATATTTTATGAATTTTTTTGAAAAAAAAGTTGTGAATTCGTCATATCAATTCACTACAAAATACTTAAACGAAATTAAAACACTATCTATTAGATTTATTTTTATTAAATAAAATTTATATCAGTATATTATCAGATAATTTTAAATTAAATTTACTTGAACAACTTTTTTAACCTTTCATTTCCCGTATAACCAATTAATTTAACAAAAAATTATTTATAATATTATTTAAAAAGTATCAACAAAAATACTGCAACATAATTTATTACGAATATATAATTTAGCTAAGAACTAAATATTATTATTTATTTAGAACAATCATTAACTTGAGTGCTTTATATATAAATAAAATATAATCAATTTCACTGATTGCAGTCTGGTATTTATCAATGTGATTTTATATGAAATTGTTATTTACTTTAAATGAAGTTTTTACTATAGAAAAATAACAATAATCGTAAAAATGTAACTTTCCACGGAAATTTTATTAAATGTTATATTTATATTCTGAATAAATAACTGAATTCTGTTAATATAAAATTATACTTAAAATGTAGGAAATTAACGACGTTGCATTAATTTTTAATAAACTTAGTAGAATGTGTATTTATATTTTCATTCTTAATTTAAAATAAAATATTTCTAGTGTATTTTTTTATTTTTATTTAATATTATGCACTAAGTACAGATTACAGAAAACATTTTTGACATTATATATATATATATATATATATATATATATACAGACACACACATACTCACGAGAATCAGTCAAATACAAATCGAACTTTTTTCCTATTATTGAACAAGGGAACGTTCGCTGCTGAGACTGAATGGAAATATTAGTGGGAGCATTTAGACTCCCTCTTTGTAATGCGCCTAACTTCTCATTCATTTTTTAGTGACTAGAATAATAAGCGACCAAACAGTACCAAATGCTGATGCATAACGCATTATAATTAAGTTTTTAATGAAACGGCTAAGATTTTGATAAAATTCGGGAGTAATTTATGAATGAAACTATTATCGAAGAGGAAAGTGTTTACATGACATAAGACATTTGCTGATGGGAGTTATAATGTGCAAAACTTGACAGATCCGCGTCGTCCTAAAACAAGCATCACGCCAGACAACATTCAAGTAGTTCGAGATCTCACTGAAGGAGACCCGTAGTTAACAGTTGACGAAATTTGTAATGAATTTGGGTTAAGCCATGGTAATATGCAATCCATTATTCAGAATGAGTTAACATTTCGGTACGATGATTTCTTATTCTTATTCTTTATGGATATAGATTTATTATAAGAATCATATGATAATATACAATCACTGTAAGTATTAATATATATTTTTCACCATCATTTTTTTTCAAAACTGTTTATAACTTTTCACCAAGTCGTATATTAAATGTATTTAAAAGTTTCTATCATTAAATTTTAAATAGTGTTATATTAAGTAAATGAACATTTCTATTTTTATTTGTTAGTTTTGGAAATAGTGTTAAATTTCAATAAAAATAGATGTACGAAAGATTATTATTGTTAATATAAACAAATTCCTAGTTTATTCAACAACATAATAATAAAATGAATATTCGTCACTATGTGTTTTTATTTACTTAGTATAAATCAGAACTCACCAGAATAATTTATTAAACTTATAATAATAGTTATATAGTTGAAAATTTTGTCATGGGGAATTTCGATGTTTTAAAAATAATAATTTTAACTTAAGAGGAAAGAAATAGAATTAATATTAAAATATTGCTGCAAGAAAATTCTACATTATAAAGTATATAGATTTACATAAAATGGAGTGATCTAAAAATATGAAATGAATCCTATACGAATTATCAGAAAATATTATTGTTAACTGAATCAACACTTGAATTTTTATGCTCAACCACTATTGACAAAATATTTTTTGTTCCGAATAATAACTGGTGATAAAAATAAATTTACTATGACAACTTGAAAGTAAAAAGTCATAGCTAAAAGCTCGCTGAAGCCTTTACTTCAATACTTCAATGGAATATCCCATAACACAAAATAATCCTCTTATGTATCTGGTGGAATATGACATTATAACCAATCCGATCAGAGAGACGCTACAAACAGTTATAATTAGCAACTGAGCAACTGAACAAAGCATTGATTCTAAATTGAACACATTTTTCGAAAAAACGAAATAAATTAATTCTCCTCCACCATAATGACATATTGAATATTTCAATGTTGTCCTTGGATACTCTAACTTAGCTATAATGTAAAATCTTTTCTATCTTGACTTATTTTCTGGATATTATTTCATTTTATTTCCACTTGTTTCCTTTAATATAAAATGGATCTTCTGATACATAATTCAGTAATTTCAAGAAAGTATAAAAATTGATCGATAATTTTATTTATTCAAAAGATAAAAACTTATTTATCAACATATTTATCTTATGCCTAAAGAATGATAAGTAGTAAAAAAATCTTGAAATTTTTTTGATTAAAAATACTATTTAATTTTTAAAATATTAATAAACAAATTTGTTTTTAAAATTATAGAGAAATTGTCATTTTTCTAATATACGCACAAATATATATATATATATATATATATGTACAATATATGTATCTTATATACTATACAGACTGTATCACTGTATAATTCTAAGACCGATGGTATAAATTTGTTACGCGCTGTTTCATCAAGAAGCGAGTCAAGTCTATAACTAACGTTAATAACTATAAAACTAACTTTAAAATAAAGCTGCACAAATGTTGAACAAACATACATATATTTTTTTTGCTAAAAAATATTTACAGTTCACAGTCATTTGAACAGACTTTAAATAAAACTATTTGAATTATTGTTAAAATATATCCTAATATTCTCTATATATCCTGTCATTTAACCAACCCTCATTATAATACAACAACCAGCAAAAATACTATACTTTCATGTAAATAAATATATAAAATATGTTCATAAAAGGAACTGTTTCGATCAATTTAACAATATATTTAAATTTATATTTTTTTCACCGTTAACATAGGTCAATATTATATCAAAAAACATTCTATATAATCTCTTCGGTAGTTACAGATCATTCATCTGTAAATAATCGCGAGTGCAGAAGTCTGTAAAATATAGCGAGAGGCATCAGTAATCAAATATATACTACACATATAAGAGGTCCCTATAGCGTAGGATCATTCCTATTATATTTGTTCAGAGAATGTTGTTTCTGTATAGAAATGTGCCTTCTATGTAACAAATTTGCTTCGCAGATATACTTGAAATTACCGATAAGTGAAATATATGAAGATACCTTTATTCAAATATTGTCATTCTCTCTGATTATCTATGTAAATATAGTACGTAAATTGCAATAGTTATTGAATTTATATATTTGGAAATAAAAAAATATTTTAGATACTAGGAAGATATTTATTAAAAATGAAAATTCAAGAAATAATTACACACACACATATGTATATATATATATATATATATATACATATGTAAATACAATGAAAGAAAATGTATTTTATTTAAATATTAAAAATGATTTTATAAACTTTTATTGCACATGATCTGTAAAAAGCAAATTTAATATTATAATTTTATAATGAATTATGTGAGCGTGAATTTAAAACAAAAATAATCAACTTCAATTTTCCAGTTATATTTAATTGATGTTTAAATGAATTTAATTTGTAATAATAATTTTTATAAATAAAATACTTTTTATTAGATATATATCTTTTTCTATGATATCATTGAAAACATAACTTTATTGTTCAATAAAAATTACTTTTTATAATTATTTGAATGACACACACACACACACACACACACATATATATATATATATATATATATATATATATATATATATATATGCGAGGGTCGTTTAACACTAAACCTACCGATACTTCATGTATACCTATTCCTACCACAGCGGGGTCAAATGACCCCTCTTTAAAATGTTATATATATTACTATGTATAGCGAAAAATATATCATTTACCACAATTTGGTATATGAATAAAACAATTTTTTTCAAATAACGATTCAAAATTGTTTATTTATTTATTTATAAAACCTATTTGGCACCTTTTTCGCATTTGCACATGAGAATCCGAACTTGAATTTGTTGACGTTTTCTGTATAATTTCTTTTTCTTCCTGTTGCTTATGTTGAAAATCTTCGGCAAGTTCTTCAGCTAATTGGAATAAAAATTGTTGTCTAGAAATTTTTTCGCCGGTTGTTTCTCTGTATAAAACCCACGAGTTGATTCCAGCCAGGTCAAGAATATTGAAGAAAATCTGCGCAGGCCATCTTTGCGATTTCGATTTCACGGAGTATTTTCTTGCCATTTGATCCGTCATGTCTACACCGTATTTAGTATTATTGTAGAATCTGATCGTTTCAGGTATACACTTACCGTTTTTTTCGATGCTTATAGATTTATGCTTTGAGCTTAGTAGAAGCACTTTTTTGTTTGGCTTACTTTTGTAAATGGTAAGTGAACAATGACTCGATTTATATAGTTTTGTTGAGAAGCGTGGCATACCATCTTTCGCCTGCTTGGCGAATTTTGGTAGTTCTCTTTTATTTCCGCGGATAGTTCCAACAATAGTGGTTCTTTTTTCTAGTAATTTTGCAGCTAGTGATGCGCTCGTAAAGAAATTATCTGTAGTGACGCTTCTTCCGCATCCTGTGAACGGTTCCAGTAATTTGAGAACAACGAATTCCCCAAGCGGAGATGAAGCTCCTCTATTTTCATCCTTTCCCAAATATGGAAATCCATTTATAATATATTTGGTGCTGACGTCAGATGCTAGCCAGAATTTGATACCAAACTTATCCGGTTTGTTCGGCATATATTGCGTAAACCTACACCTCTCTTTGGTTGGGAAAAGCTGTTCATCGATAGTTACATGTTCCCCAGGCTTGTAACAATTTTGGCTATTCTCGATGAATTTGTACCATATTTCAGAGATTAAATCCAATTTATCTGTTTGTAAACGCTGGCTTCGTTGACTTGTTTATCGCTCGCTTGGAGTAGAGTGAAATTCGCTATTCATTCGTCAGCCAACAACAAATATAACGCAATACAGCAAAATATATGATGAAATAACAAAAATGTATAATGCAATGGTTTTGTATCACAACCACACATACAAATCTTCATGATATCATATGAATCTTTGCAGGGGTCAAATGACCCCGTTGCGGTAGTTAAGGCACATTACATTTATTTCTCGGTAAAAAAAATAACAAGAGAGGAGTAAATATTGAAAAATGCATTGTATGTAAATTATATTAAAAGTCATAAAGTCAATTAGCGATGTGATAACGCTTTATGTGAGAAATTTTGAAAAAAAGTTTAAAAAGGGTCATTTGACCCCTCGCGGTAGGTTTAGTGTTAATAAGTATGATAAATTTATTTACTGTTTAATTTAATTAAATTTTTCCATTTAGTTTTTCTTACTTTTTTACCATATTTATCAAACGACCCTCTTATATATATATATATATACATATATAATGTTTGTTAATATTATTTATAATATTTTTTCTGATAAAAGAAAATAAAATCTTTTTATAATAATAATATGTTTGTAGAATCTTGAATTTTCTATCCATTACCAATTCAGAGTAATATACCATCTGATAAATAACTTAATAATTAATTATTATTCCATAATAAAATATTCTGAATGCATTTCGGTAATTAATAATATTTGTACAATATTTCACTAAACTTTATAGTTAAGTGATGTTTGAGATATCTATAATAACAAGACTTAATTAAACACTATTTGTTGAAATGTATAGTTCAAATATTACTTATAATTCTTGTCAATATGCAATTTCGTATCATTGTATACAATCCAATATCAATCAATAATTCATTGAATAGTAGAATTATTATTAAATTTAGCTAAATCAATTTAATATTCGATGAATACATACGAGAATATATATATATATATATATATATATATATATATATATATATATATATATATATATATATATATATATATATATATATATATATATATATATATATATATATATATATATATATATATATATATATATATATATATATATATATATATATATATATATATATATATATATATATATATATATATATATATATAACATATAATATTTAACTTAAAATTGATATAAAAAATAAAAAATGACATCCCTGACAACTATAAAAAAATATGACAAATCGCTTAAAAATCTAAAAATTTATTGTATAAAATGAAATTATTTTTATATCATATCGACAACAAAATGAATATACAATGATTGTTTATAATCTATAATTTATAAACGTATGTGTTGTTTAATGTATTTTAGTATTTGATAAATTATCATGAGCAAAAAGCAACAATTATTTTAATTATTATTTAAAATTAATTTTTTTATAACATAAAATGGCGACGAAGTCAGTTTTGATATGTTACTTTGCTAACTGCCTCTATTCTGTTACTTTCTTTAATCTGTTTGTGAATATCTTAAAAGATACCACAATGAAACTTGTTATTTATTTTAAAATATCTGCTAATGTTTTCATAAAAAATATTTGAGATGTATTTTCATTTATTCATTGTGAAAAATTTTTATTTTTAATTTGTTCATAAAACAAATACAACATTTAGATAATTTTCAATTTAATTAATTTTTTAGTAAGTTAATTAATTTTCTAAATGATTATCTTATTTAAAGTAATGTCTAGTATAAGTAAATGTTTTTATATATTTTATAATATATATGATATTTTTGAAACAAAGGAAAATAATTTATAAAATGTAGAAATAATAGTAGTTTTGCTCTTATCTGATATTTTTTGTAAGTAATGATGATAATGTACATATTTTATATATATATATATATATATATATATATATATATATATATACATCTATATATATATATATATATATATATATATATATATATATATATATATCATTAATAGCAGTCTAAATTTGTTGTTGGATAAAAACATCTAAAATTTTCCAATTCGACAATCCAATGCCTTTTCTTTCATTTCACGCTAATAAACTTTCTCTCATTTCTATCGCTATCTATTTATAAGTTTCTTTCTGGTCTGTCTCTTTTTGGTATTTATAGATTCCAAATCAATAATATGTTTTTCGTTAGTGGTTTTTTTATTACTACGAGTATATAAGTGACTCTTTTCCATTTTCAACTTGTCACTCTTGTTTTAACATCCATATCTCTTGTTTCCTTTTTTAAATTAATTCATTCTTCTTTTTATTTTTACAAGTTATCTTAACATGTATATTTTTATTTTTATCTGTGTTGTTAACATTTATAATTCATCTTTCACTACCATAAATAAAAACAAGAAAGATGTGGTAATTAAAAACTTTTATCTGTTTATTTCATACACAAATGTTTCTTTTATGTTAATAAATTGTTATCAATATATTTGTTCCTCAACTTATACGAATTATATTATTTTTTTCGATTTTCTAGTTTCTTACAGTTTAATTTTCCAGTTTCTGCTCCATAAATTGGAACACTTAAAAAGACAATTAATATAATTATTATTTAGTATCTTTAGTTAGTTTCTTTAGCCATTGGTTTCATTCTTTTATCTACATAAGCTTTCTTTAATTTACTTTGAAATAAATATCACTAGTATCTTCAGAATAAATTGTTAGGTATAAATATTTTACACTCTCACATCCGTTTATTTTTTCCCTTCTGTCTAAAATTTTAAGATTCATTTTTCAACTTCATATATATTGCGTTTTTTAAAAGTTCATGGTCTTCAGTTATTTTTTGGGTCAAATATCCAATAATCTCTCTATCTAATTTCATTACTACTCAATATTATTATTATAAAATAGTGTAAATAATACTTGTCCATTAACTAAATTTTCACGTAAGAGTAATTATCAGTGAATTTGGAAATTCACTGATAATTACTCTTATCTTACTACAGTTCATCATAAATATTTTTTTTAATTTGTTCAGTTTTCCAATTCTTCGCATTCAACTTAGTCATTAACAAATCTTTCTCTCTCTCTCTCTCTCTCTCTCTCTCTATATATATATATATATGTGTGTGTGTGTGTGTGTATGTGTGTTTATGTATATGTGTGACTATATAGGTGTTTTTTTGCGTGATAGAATTTTCAATAGGCATTCAATTTAAAGTTCTATCATGCTTAAAACTCTCTCTCTCTCTCTCTCTCTCTCTCTCTCTCTATATATATATATATATATATATATATATATATATATATATATGTTTATATAAATTAAAAAGAATAATGTGTTTTTTTAAAAAGAACAAGTTAGATTTGGTACATTAAACGTTAATTTGAAATTATGTAATTATTATAATTTTATTTTTATGCATCATCGCCTGTGATGTGGAAAATTGCATTCGATCTTTGGTCGAAGAGTCTTCTTTATTGGAAGTTGGGCACAGAATTGATAATGTTATTTTGTAAAAAAACATAATTATCACGAAATTGTAACATTATTAAAGAATCCTACTACATTATGCATCGAGTAGCGTGGATTAATGTTTTAAACCGATTATAAATAAAGGGATAATATTATATTTATATCAGCAATGTGTGTTTTAATTTAATATTAACGTAACATTTTTAAAAAATATATAAAAATCATGTATAATTTTATTAAAAGACTGTTTATTTTTTAAATATCTTGAATAATTTGATAAAGTATAAAAACAATTAAAGATAAATCTATGAAGATAAAAATTATCACTTCAGGTTTAATACAGAAATATTATGTGTGGAACTGACTCTTGGGAATTTATTGATTTCTTATCGCTTTTATTTAATCCATTCCCCTTGTCCTCTGACAGCAGGTAAACGTACAGAGTTCTGGATAATTGCGCCGATAGCAAACGTCAAACCCAATTTAAACCTTAGTGACGCATGCCTGTGTTCTGATTCGCACGCCATTGGGATTCGCTTCACTTACGCGGACGCCAGCCCAATTCGAAAACTTACTCAGGTGCGTTACTTCACTGTACATGTCTTATGGACCGAAGGACTATTTTGTAATTCTTTCAGACACTATTGGATTTTTCTTAGAATATATATTTTTAGATGTCAATTTAATGAAAATCTTATATTTTATAATTAGTGTTTATTTGAATTATTATTTCCCTTAAATCACTAATTTTTTACAATTATTTAAATCCTATTTATTAAAATCATTTATTTTTATTTTAAAACACTTTTTAAATTCCCTAATAAAACAAAATTTAATCGAAATAAAATATCATTTGAAATAATTTCTATATAGGTAACTTACTGATTTAATTTAAATAATACAGGACAAATCAAATTAGCATTGAAATAATTAAAAATAAATAAACGATTTACTATAAATTATCGGACCATTTAATATATACATTCATGTAAAAAATATTTTCAATAAAATTTTTTTATAACATTTTTTTTAACCCTTATGTGCGCACCCAACTTTACCTACGTTGTTGCGCACCCGGGCACCCGGGTACCCACCACTAGTTTTAATTAGTTTTTAAGCGCAGGTGTGAACGGATACGTGTGTAATCAATTTTGTTTATTGAATAAACATAAATAAAAAGTATTTAAGCCATTTCCGAGGCTTCTAGCACGGTTTATATACCACAAAGAGCAGTCGAAAATTTGACTATCGACGAGCAGCTTTATCCTTATCGCGAACATACTAAATTTACTCAATACATTCCGTCGAAGCCGGCTAAATACGGTATCAAGATTTGGTGGATTTGTGATGCAGAGAATGCTTACCCGTTATTTGGAATTCTTTACACTGGTAAAATTGGCAATATACGCGAGAAAAATCAAGGAGAAAGAGTAGTAAAAGAACTCGCAGCGCCGTTTCGAGGAAGCGGCCGTAATATTACTATGGATAATTATTTCATCTCTCTACCTCTTGCTAAACATTTATTATCGGAAGGTTTAACGATGACTGGCACTTTGAGAAAAAATAAACCTTACATTCCAAAAGAAATGGCAGCTGATAAATCTAGGCCAGAGTATTCATCTCTGTTTGCTTTTCATGAAAATAAAATCACAATTTGTTCTTACGTGCCAAAGAAAAACAACGCTGTCATTCTGCTTACGAGTATGCATAATGATGCCGCCGTAACTGATGATGAGAAAGAAAAACCCCATATGATTTGCGACTACAATAAATATAAAACTGGTGTCGATACAATGGATCAAATGGTGAGTCGATACACTACACACAGGCGAACTCAAAGGTGGCCTCTGGCCATGTTTTTCAATATGTTAGACGTTGCTGCTCTTGCAGCTTATGTAATCTATTATGAAAATAATAATATGATCCAAAAGAAAACTAATCAAAGACGTATATTTTTGAGGCAATTGAGTGAAGAGTTAACGAGGCCTTTGATAGAAGAGCGATTTTCAAAAGACCAAGTGATGCGAAATCACTCTGCAAAGACCGCAATCGAAGCTGTAGCATTGCAGCGCACACCTCTTGATCCTGCTGCGAAAGATGATGGGCCTCGAGATAGCTCTCTATTGAAAAAAGTAACTGGCTCTTGTCATGTATGTAGCAGACTTGTCATTAAAAGACGCAGAAAAACCCGAAAGTCTTGTGTAAAATGCGAGCAACCTGTATGCGATGAACACTCTGTCACAAATGTAACATGCAGCGAATGTAACAAGTAAACAGCGCCATTTTGTTAAATCACTAATTTTTAAAACAATTATTTAAATCGTATTTCTTAAAATCATTTATTTTTATTTACAAAACACTTTTCAATTCCAATAAAACTTGTTTTTTAATCAAAATAAATTATCATTTGAAATAATTTCTATATAGGTAACTTACTGATTTAATTTAAATAATACAGGACAAATCAAATTAGCATTAAAATAATTAAAAATAAATAAACGATTTATTATAAATTATCGGATCATTTAATATATACATTTATGTAAAAAATATTTTCAATAAAAACTTTTTTAAAACATTTTATTTTAATACAACTGGTATAGAAATTTTAGTTAATGGACAAGTATTATTTACACTATTTTATAATAATAATATTGAGTAGTAATGAAATTAGATAGAGAGATTATTGAATATTTGACCCAAAAGATAACTGAAGACCATGAACTTTTAAAAAACACAGTATATATGGCGTTGAAAAATGAATCTTAAAATTTCAGACAGAAGGGAAAAAATAAACGGATGTGAGAGTGTAAAATATTTATATCTAACAATTTATTCTGAAGATACTAGTGATATTTAAATTCAAAGTAAACTAAAGAAACCTTATGTAGATAAAAGAATGAAACCAATGGCTAAAGAAACTAACTAAAGATACTAAATAACAATTATATTAATTGTCTTTTTAAGTGTTCCAACTTATGGGGCAGAAACTGGAAAATTAAACTGTAAGAATATCAATAAACTATTCAATGTAAAAATCAAGAACTAAAAGAATAATGAAATTCAAGAAAGTATAAAGGTGTATGAAAATATTAGAATCTTAATTGGCATGGACACAGAAGAAAAATGACAAATTACTAAAAGGAATATTCGAATGGATGGCTGAAGTTGAACTTTAAAAAGGAACAATAAAATGGTAGTTATGGATGAAATTAAAGAGAAAGATAAATATAAGAAGTAGAAAATGATCGTGAGAGATGGCTTTTAAAAACTGACATAGATAGCAGGAGAAAATCTAGGCATACTTACATATTTTTAAATATAATAATTTGTTATTAATTATTTGTCAAACTAATTTTCAATGAAAGTTTTTGTACAAAATTTTTAAATATTAAATTACCTATGTTTAATAATGAAAATCAATAATAATGGATAATATTATATTTATTTATAAATTTGAATATTCAATTTAGCGAAGAAATAGTTTAATCGACTTTTTTCAATAATGTGTATTCATTAATCGATTTGCCTGATTTATAAAATATATTCATGTTATAATTTTTATTTTATCCTGTACACCTAAATATAAATTTCAGATACAAAAAATGATAAAATTATTATAATAAAATACATTGACCTAAAGTGCTTTTTTGTAGGAATTAAATATAATAAATTATATTTAAACTTTAAATAAATAAAAAGAATATATTAATTTTAACCAGTATTTATTTTATCTTATAAATGTGAAAAATAGATTAATAATTATATAATTTTATAAATAAAAAATCACAAGTAACGTAAGTGATTTGTGATCTTATTTTGTTACTGATTTTTTAACTTCAATGATTTTTTTACTAATCAACATATAAAAAAATGTATTATATTAGTTTCAAAAATTCATACAAAAATGTATACAACTATATAAAAATAGCAATTTTAATGATTTCAAATATTTTTTTATACAAATACATCTTTGTATCTTCTTACATTTACATAGTTTAAAATTTTTCCATATAAAAAATAAATTCAGTTAATTAATAAAGGAATTACACTAATCTGGCACGAGAGGTAGAAAGTAAATCACGTAAGTCAGTTGACTCAAAGATTTATTGTCTTAATTTACTACGGATTAAGTAATTTTGTCTAATCCAAAACGTGCTGAAGGAATTCTGTACTAGAGTACAATTTAGTGTAATAAGAAATAAGAACGTAATAGTAACAATACGTTCATGGAATACTAATTAGATTGTTCTGGAGATTTTTCAAAAAATCTTTATTTCAATCACATTAAAAAAAATTCTACATTGATTTTTTTATAGACATAAAAGATGACGCAGATACTATACATATATATATATATATATTTGTTTAATAAAAAGCATAAAATTAATTACAACTTAGAAGAGGCATTAAATTGTCGGTCATTATAACTTTATATTATATACAATTTCAAAACTAATAACTATAATAATAATTTTACTGCAATTAAAAATAATAGTTATCTAGTGTACAATAAAAATTATGTATATTTAATGAATTAGAGTTTTGTGAAGATAACAATAATTTAAAACCTATTTTCGTATATGAAATATTTTCATTTTTTCTACAACATCTTTACAAGTTAAAGAAATAATTAAGCTCTATATCTTCAAATAGTTATCATAAATCTTTAAATAATGTTACTATTTGTTTTGATTTATGTCAAATTCACTTTAACACAAAGTACGAGGGTCGTTTGATAAGTATAGTAATAAGTAAGAAAAACTAAATTGAAAAATTCAATTAAATTAATTAAATAATTTAATTAAACAATAAATAAATTTACCATAATTATCAAACGACCCTCGTAATTATCTCCCCAACATCACAAAATATTATAAAAGTACTCAATAATTATTTCAACTTTATTTATTTGTAATCTAATGCAAATTTTGATAGAGATATCATTATCGTCAGAGCAGTATATTATAAAAATTGTAACATTTATATTATCGTATTGTATTGGATTGAAATTCAGTTATGTTCGAGTATTCTATTTTATTATCCTTATACACTAATTAGAATAAAAATATGGTTTGAAATTATTCGGTTTCTTTCAAAAGCACATACAAGTACAATGAGTAAATGGTGTATACTATTTAACAAATTATTTACTGATTAGGATTTTAAGAATTTTACTTTCTATGTACGAATATATTACAGTTAAAAATATCCTCGTTTAAATTTATAAAAATAACAAAGTGAAAAAATATTTTCATCAAATAATTTATAAAAATATCATTTTTTTATTGCCCAATTGCTTATAATATTATATTTCCTTAAAAAATAAAACAATCTGTAGACCTTTTAAACAATTTTTCTCTATTAAAAGAGTTTGATTTTTATTTACATGACATCAAAGAAACGGAATGTTCTTTAATCCTTTCTGTTAAAGTGCTTCTTTTATCTAATATATTATTCATTGCAATCATTTCATTTTATGTATACTAAATGTTTTTATTTCTTCAGTTTATTTGAAAAATTGCAAATAAAATATTAAATATGTATATATATTTACATACATATATATATATATATATATATATATATATATATATACTTAGGTAAAAGGTAAATTTTGGTATTTAACTAATTTATAGAAATTTAATAACATGAAATATTTTTTTTATATAAATATTAATGAGTAAAAAAATACAACAAACAAACAAAGGTATACAAAGACAGAGTAAAAGTATTCAGAAGAAAATTTAAAATTACTACTTCTATTAAAAAAAAAAACGGTTCGAATTTTTCATGTCTACATACCAATATATTTAAATAATGATCGTGTAGAAAGAAGCTGAAGCGATTCGGTTGAGGACAACCGAGACGCTTCATTACCATAACTGGTCCTTTGATATAAGATTACTGGAAAGAAGTAACATTACCAATTTTTTTTCATTTTCAGTAGATAGAGTTAAATTATTCAAATAATGATATTGTTCCTAAAAAGACATTTGGAAAGTAGGAGAGTTACTAAACATGTGTATAAGATTTTAACCATAAAAAATATACAAATAGCTGCGTATTCATATTAATTTTGTAATAATAGTATTTATGTTAATAGTACGTAAATTATATTATTAATTTAAGAACATCATAAAAATAAAATTTTATAATAAAGTATATATACAAGGGTCGTTTAATAAGAATGATAAAAAAGTAAGAAAAACTGAATTGAAAAATTTAATTAAATTACAAAAGAAATAATTGCATACATACACACAATTATATATATACATATATTCAAAAATTATATGTTTATCATTGAAATGCTCATAATAACTTTTCAAATAATGAAAAAATATAAAGTTATATATACATTTCTTCAATTTATTAGGTTAAACTAAAAGGTTATTCAAAATTTATTTCAAAAATCAAATTCGCATGATTAATAGTAATATTCAACTACATTCAATTATGCATTTTTTTATTTAATTTTAATAACTTTCAATCATCTTTGAAACATCATTATTGCATTAGTGTAGCATTTGAGTGAATTTTTTTTAAAAAAACATCTCAAGTGAGTTTTTGATGATTCTTTTCAGTGTAAAATTCTTTAAAGTGACCAGAATAAATAATAATCCAGAGACTTAATATCTAGAGACTATGATGGATGACATAAGACATGTCAACCAAACTATAAAAATTTTTGACAAGTAATTAAAAACCCAAGTAGTTTTGCATTATCATGTTGAAACACAAAACCTTTATGATGATCTAATTCTAGACATTTCTTATTGATTGTTGTCTTCAACTGATACAACTGGAAATAATATTTTTTAGAATTGATTGTTTGATACTTAGAAACAGCTCACAGTAAAAAAATATCTTTTAGTTTCATCAAATAAACAGCATGCTTTTTTCAATATAAATCTACTTTAATTTAAGGTAACGAAAGCTTACGGATCTTCTGTAAATATTGTAAACTATCCATTTTTGTCGCCTGTCACTAATCTTTTTAAAAACAAATCATTTCTATGTTCTATATAAGATAGCAAGTAAAAATACAGTTTATGTTTTTTTTATTTATTTTTTTATTCAGTTGATGCAACACTCAAACACTATATTTACAACTGTATAATGTTTTTTCTCTGGATTTCTATAAGTTATGTTTAAAATATATTAACCTTGTCAAAAATGTCTTTTGTGATATTTTGTTGATTAGTTTCAATTAATGATACAAGAAGAACGTTTCTGATTGTAAGGAATCTTTCAAACAAACTCTATAGATTGAAATTCAGAAAACCACTTATGATACGTTTCATTCGCAATAAAATCTTTCCCGTATAGAAAATTGTAATTTGTGGTATGTTTTTTTTCTAGACATAAAATTAAATTAAATATTGAAAATGTAATTTTTGGTTTTTCATTTTTAAATTTACCAGTTCAAATTTCATTTATTAATCAAAAAGTTTGTTAAACGTACAATAAAAATGTCAAAGAGATAGCATAACATTTATAGGTTATGAATTACGTACGTCAAAAAAATCGCTTATGAAGTCATACATTAAACAGATCCAAAACGACTTTTAGTTAAACTCAATGAAATAAATTTTATTGGTTTCAATAACCCACGTCAGCAATTTTGCCGTTACTCACCCTTGTTCTCAAAAATGTCTTTTACTTCATTGAAATGGGTGTTAGATAGAATCGATATTTTTTAAATCACATCTATCAATTTCAATTTTTTTCAGTCTTATTTTAGGATGTTAAAAACAGGCATAAATCATAGAACTGAACAATAAATAAACACAAAGAGCAGAAATATTATTACATTTTTGTTGTATAGTATTAAATATATATATATATATATATATATATATATATAAATATATATTGAAATTATTACAAAAACTAAAAAAATATTATTTTAAAAAATTTTAGTAAATAATTTTCAACATCTGAATAAAAATGTACACTTTAAAAAAATACTGAAATTTTATTTCACAGTTAGTAATTAATTCTAGAAAAGTACTTTTTCGTTTTGTAAAATATTAATTCAGTATTAACTTTTAATAATAAACGTCAAAGTATACAACTTTTTAAAACGTATTCAAATTTACTGTCGATGCGTTAAAAAACGATTAAAACTTTGTTGAATGATTTTAATACTTTTTGTAAAATATATACATATTTATTGAATACTAAGATATAATAACTCAACTTTTTAAGCATGACTTGATAATTTAAATCAATAATTATTTTTCTGCACAAATATTAACAAAAAAAATAAACTTCATCTTTATTTCATATAAGGTTTTGATATTTATTAATAATTTATATAAAAATTATACAATGTACATGATTTTTACAATTGTTGAAGAATTTTGATTTTCTAATTCTATGAAAATAAACATTGTTATTTGATTTCTAAACCAACCAACAAAAAAAAATTCGAAATATAATATAAACCTATAACAACGTAAATGTAGAAATAATTAACATCATTTCAAAAACAAATTTTTAATAAATTTCATTCAAATAATGAACAATTAAATTTAAATGAGTACCAATAATGTTCATTGTAAGTATTTAGTTCATTAAATACTGCTAAGTACCGCTGTATAATATTATTGAACAATAGAATTCGATTCACTTTTTATTTTATTTTCGTCCGTTTTTCGTCGTTATAAATCTTGCCTAAGGCCAATTCAATGAACCGAATACCGTTGAGAAAACATTTATTTTACAACTGATAAATTAATTAACGAGTACATTTTTATACCTATATTTGTTTTAACGAAATTCTGTTTATGTTAGAAAAAAATAATAATGTATTATTTTTTCAATCTCTGTAGTATATTTCACAGTACTTGTTTGTAATATATTTTTTTAGGTTTCTTAATTTACAAAAATAAATTTATATATATATATATATATATATATATATATATATATATATATATAGAGCACTCTCGCCTTTTATTAATCCTGTTTAGGTTATATTATCGAAAGTAGTGTACAATAATAATAATAATTCACCCTTAAGTAAAATTTGAATTGATAATAAATATTTAGATTTTATATCAATTAAATGAACATAATATCAAAAACATCATCTAAGTGATTTTAGTAAAAAAATTAGTACAAAATTATAATTAAAAAAAATAAATATCATTATTGAAAAGCTATAAGGCAAAAACATTGAATATTTTTGGAAAGAGTGAATGCAGTTTCATTATAAAAAATATTTATTAGTATATACAGAGAACATTTGTTAAATTATTTAGTGTATGTATAGAAATTATAGACTATATAGATTGTAAAATATGTAAATTTATAATTCACTAATGTTATAATTGTATAGTTTTACGTTTATTTAATAATGTAATATGTTAAGTTGAAATATTTTGTTCAGTGATTTTTGTCGATAATTATTAAAATTGAATGTAATGAAAATGTTCAGTGGATATCTATGTATGAAGAAAATATATAAATTATTTATTAAATATTTATATAAATAATATTTTTCATTTTAGAATCAAATATATCAGTACAAAAAAATTTATATTCAACATTTTAATTTTATGATTATGTATCGTTTATATTATTATAAAATATTGATTTATTATAAAATACTTATTTTAATTAACATAAATCATATTATTATTTATTTAATAAAAAATATATTATGAATTTTAAACTATTAACAATATTAAATTATACATATATATATATATATATATATATATATATATATATATATATATTAGGTTGTCAAATATCTCCCTTCCGCCTTTTTGTCTTTTGAATTTCGCGGCTATGTACAAAAAAAAAAAAAAAGCGGAATGGAGATACTTGACAACATAATATAAGTGTGTGTGTGTGTTTATATGCATGTATCATTATCATAAGCATCCTTTTTTATTGCTAAATCAAGGCCTTTCCAAACATTTTCCACTTCAATTCAATGCCTTTTTTCATTCCAGATCTACAAATTTATTCATATTTCTGTTCCATCCTTGGGTTTCTTCCTGGATATTTTTATATTTTTAAGACCTAAATCAATAATTTATTTTGTTCATCGCTGGTCATCTCTTGTTGCTTTATGACCTATTTTAAAAATTATACTTTTTTTAACGTCCCTATCATTTTTTTTTCTAATCTACTTATTGATTTTTTGTCTCTACGTGTTATTCTTAACATTTTACGTACCACTTGTGAACGGAGTGAAAACACACTACCAATCGATTTATTTTTGTATGCATACACTGTTAGTACCAGATCTTAAATTCTTTAGTTTCATTATCTAAATTCTTTTCAAAGGATGAAAATACAAAATTCTCTGATTAAAAAGTAATAAACATTATAATAAATGACTGTAAAATTTTGTCTTTTAATGGAGAGTGTAAATAACCACTGATAGTAAAAAACTGATTAATAAGCTCTCGATTAATATATACTGGTGGAAAAAACACTGATTAATAGGCTAATGGTTAATAATAATTGCCAATAAAAAGTCTAAAAATAAGTATTAAGTCAATTTAGTGTTAAAATGTGTTGATTAAAGTTGATGAATTATTTTAAAATTTTAGACTTCTACTTAATATTATAAGTGAAAACTCGTAGAATGCAATTATAAAAAAAAAATTTTCAAATGTAGAAAAATATTCAACTACATAATTAAATAAATATAAATTTAATTTTTATTATTATTTGTTATTATATTTTTATTTACTTTTTGGAATAATAAAAGTTAATTAGTAATTATTAATTAAAGAAATATTATTTAAAAGAAATATCAATTTTAGAAAAATACAAAAAGTAAGAATTAATATCCAAGCAGTTAAATAGTATGTAAAAATATTATTTTTAGGAATATTTAAACAAATATAAAAAGACTATTGAATTACCTTGTATTAAAGTAGTAAACGTAATTTTTATACAAAATTTTGTTTATATACTTTACACTAAAATAACACAGAAATAAAGTAATTACAAATGAATTTATTTTAATTTACTAAAATAAAGAACGTAAAAAAATTCATACGAAAATTTTATACTCGTACTGAATGAGTCTATGTTCAAATTATACTAAACAACTGTTAGCATTGTGCATAAAAATAACTATAAAATGTAGATCTGTACAATTTATACGTCTATTTGATTATCTTAGAATAACATCTATTTTAAGAATTTATCATTATCTCTCTTTCTAATTGTACATCTAAAGTTAATAGATATTTTATAATAAAGTAATACATTGTATAACATAATAGTTTAAAAATAATAGATTTCTACAAAAAATTTTAAACTTAAATATTTATGAAAAATTATTTCAATTTTTATTTAGTTTTTACTTATGAACAATTAAATAAATATGAATATAGAATACTTTCATAAATATTTCATTCATTATAATTTTTTATCTATCTGTATCTTCATTTATTTTTTTTTCTCTTCTACTACTTTTCAGTTTATATATATATATATATATATATATATAGAGAGAGAGAGAGAGAGAGAGAGAAATAAAAACAATAAATAGATAGCTAAATATAAATAAAAATAAAAGTTGTACGTGTAACATTTTATATAAAATAATCTTTATCAACATCAAATACGATCAGACAATATTTCGACTGAACGGTATATCTACAAATCGTTTCCCATCTTTTTCTTCATAACAACACCACAGAACCGTGCCTTGGTAGGGTTTATCATATCAGCATTCGCGCTTTTGCAGGAAATTGCACTATAACAATGTTACCAGCTAAGGAAACATTCATTACAGGAAAATATCAGTCAGTAACCGGATGAGGCAGGCCCAATATTGATTGCGTTTTCAATTGCAATCAGAAATATGAATTCTCTGTTGGAATCTGCAGTTAGTATCACTCTAATAACTTATTATTTTCGAAATAGAAAACTTTTATTCTGTTAGTAAGTAACTTAAGAGAAACCAATTTTTAGTGTCGTCTTTTTTCCTGTGTTATTGTTTTTTTTAAATTGAAAAATGGCATCTTTTTGCGCTTATATGTGTATATATATACATACCACATACACATAAACATATATATAAACATACATCTTGTCTACTTACATACACATAAACATATATCTTGTCTACTTGACTATAATTTACATTTTATGAAAATTACTCTCGCCTTATTTCATATCAAAATTATTTAATAATTAATATTATGTTAGTAATAAAAAATGTTATAGAACAAATTTAAATATGAATAAAAATATTATAACGATTAAAAGCATCTCATACGATTTTCGTCCTCACTGTAAACGATGTCAAAATTCATCTATTTCTGAATTATGACAATATTTACAACGATTTCGAATACAAATACATTCATCGCATTAAAGCTGTACATATATATTTACTTGATATTTGACAGCTTATTTATAAAAAAATATTATGAACAAGGATTTTAACATTACGTTTATAATTTCACTGCAATCATAAAACCTTTTAGTTTATGAAAATAGCATGGTTATTCAGTAGATAATTTTAATATGTCAGATTATTAAAACCGATGAATCTACTACGCAAGATTATTTTTAATGCATTTTGTAAACGAGAATTTATGCTAAAAATAAATTTAACATCTTATAATTGAAGTTAAACACGTCACTAGCATAAAATGTGAGAATTAAAAATTGTTTTTATCTTAAAAAAATTTCATTTTTACTTTAAATACAAGCAGAATAAAAGATGGATATAAAAGTATCGTTAAACAAAGAATGTAGTTTTACTTTCCAGAAAATACATTAATTTAAATCAACAATTAATTAATTATCCGGAAAATTAGTTTTTAATTCAACTTTCACAGTACAAATTTTATTCTTAATACATAAAACGGATGATTAAAAAATGCAAATTATATACAATACATTCATAAATCATCAAAACACTGTAGGGTAATTTATATTTTATGTTTGTACACTTCATACGACCAAAGCAATGAAGTAGACAGTTAGTACACCAAACTGGGTCGGATGAACAATTTGTTATAACCCTTGTAAAAATTAAATCCTTATTTTTACGTGTTCACACAAACATAAACAAACAATGCTCATAAATTAGTTCAATGTTTAAATATGGTTTTGTTGATTAATATATATATATATATATATATATATATATATATAAGATATGTATTTTGTAATTTTTTTAATGTTGAAATAAGGTACAGAGAATTTTATATAGGATCATCCAAATGTGACGCCTACATTTGTGTTTTATTAAAAGGAAATAAAGGAAACTATACACATGTTTTCCTATACAACACCCTGTACAAATGTTTCTTTTTAATAAAACATAAATCCAGACGTTACATTCGCATAATCCTATATTTTATGTATTTTGAATTATGTTATATAATATATTATACTTTGGGTATTTTTTTAAAAAAATTATTGTAAGTATTTGTAATGTAAGACAAAAATATTTTTCATTTAATTACTGTGAAAATTCTTTTTTAGCCAAAATTTTAAAGTTAATTTAATGATGAACTATATTAATATTAGAAGAATAAAATACATTGCATTTTATTGAAATTTTAAAAAATGTATGTCTATGTACTATTTTTTTTATTTTTTATATCTTAATTTGGACGAAAATTTAAAAAAATACTTTGTCCTAGATTTTTGTTTATATACTTACATATATATATATATATAAATGGTTTTTCGACTCTGGCGTAATGTGAAAATTTGCGGAGTGCTGTAAAAATTTTTTTTCCAAAAATTTCCCAAAGTTTTCCGAAAATTACAAAGTACAAATATTATGAAATATTAAAATTAACAAAAAATGGAAAAAGTAGATTTTTGGGTAAATTTTTCAGACATATTTTCGGGCAGTTTTTCTAACAAAATAAATTTTAATTTTATTAGCATTAAATTTAAATGCACATCAGATCACCAATCTATAATATACATCATTTATAGTTTTCTAAATGTATTATTTTTCATAACTTATTTAAATTGTTAAACAGAAACAAATTCGGGGGTCGAGCAAGTAGGTATAATAAAATTATTAAATTTTAATACAATATTACTCAATTGTCATTAAATCTTTCTCTATATTGGGTCATTTCATAACTAATGCTGTATTTTTTTACGTACACTAGTAGAGAAAAATCCTAGTTTAACGATGAAAGAATTAGCTGAGCAGCTCCAGTTGACCTATTCAATGATCTATCGAAATATAAAAATGATTGATAAAGTTTCTGAAATGAGTCATTGGTTTCTTATAAATTATTGAAGCTTAATCTAAAACAACGAATGGACATCTGCATTCCTCATCTCTGTAGATTAAAAAAAAGCCTTTCCTAAATGGAATTGTCACTGGTAACAAAATGGATTGTCAATGAGACACCATGTTCACAACCGAAGAGAGAACTTCAATAAAGGAAGATTATGCTGTCAATTTCGTGAGATATGAATTGAATTATTAATTATAGACTACTACTAGACAATCAATTCATCACGAAAACGTTATATTGTAAATAATTCGATCAACTAAAAAAAAATTCCACCACTAGTCAACAGATAAGGCGTAATTTTTTACCATGACAATACTCAGCCTTAAATAGTACGAGACACGCTCCAAAAACTGAGGTAGTTTAAATAGGAAATTACGATACATCTGTCGTATTTTTCTAACCTAGCATAATTAAATTATCGTCCATTTCAAAGTCTCTAAAACCGTATTAGTAGGAAACTGTTTAATATGGACGCTGATGTGTGAAAGAAACCTGATTTATTCTTAAACGTGAAACCAAGAAAGTTTTATTGCCTGGGTAGTGAAAATTTAAGATTGAGATGGAAAAAAGCTGTAAACAATAACAGAACATATATTTTGGATTACAATTTAAATGGTATTTTTTTCGTTATACTTCAAAAGTTTCTCTAAAAAACCGCATTATGTATGGGATGACCCAATAAATATATAAATTTATTTATATATATATATATATATATATATATATATATATGTAATAATTTAGATATTATTCTATATTTATTAAAACCATCAAAAAAATAAAATAACACATATGAACTATTTTATTAGATGTTGTGGCATTATTTTAATGTAACATTTGATAACATAATCTATATTGTAATATTAAAACAAGCAAACAACATGGTTTTAATACAATTTGAATGGATGTTAGTATATAATAATAACAGAGTAACGAATTTATAGTATTAAAATAGCATCGAGAAAATCATTATTCATTTTGTATACAGAGATACAAATAATTTCCATATTTTGATGAAGTTGTAATTTAATTGCGTCCACATGTGACATATTGTTAGCTAGAGCATGCATGTTGAATTCTAATATTCACATTTTCTTTTGAAATTAATTCTACGAAAATGTGTGCCAATTTATTTAAAAGCAAGATTATTGATTAAAAACATGACCCGGACAATAGATAAACATATAATCATTAAATAAACATTTGTATATTTAGAAATACGTATATGAGATATATAGTTATATTTTATACATAAAATATATGATATGTGTATTTATTATTTAATTTTATTCCTTATTTGATATATTTTAGAAATTAAAAAGATTCATATATGTATTTGCTGATTTAATTAATAATTTCGTTAATAAAATGAAAAATATTATATACTATTTATTTTCCTAGAAACATAAGTTTTTCAAATGAAAATTAATATTTTTATTAATAAAATTTTAATTTTAATTACCATCACCAACATAATTGTTAGAAACGATGGTATATATATATTCAAAAATTAAATACATAAACTATTATTTTTCAATATTTACAATACCTCAAGGAATTTAAATTAAAGAGTTATTTTATTTAATCCAGGTATAATTTTTTTTTTTAAAATATTTTTATCGTTATAATAATTTAGTCTATTATTTATTATATATTAAGTTATTTTTAACACATTATTTTTTTAATTATTTTAAATTTAAATAAAAATGAAGTCATTCTGTATTTATCATTCATTATTAAAATTTGAATTTTTATTGAAATTATGTATTTTGTAAATAACAAAATATAAAATATGATACTTGTATGTTGAAGTATAATATACGTAAATATAAGACAATGCATAATTTGTATCATTGTTTTAAATTTATTTGAAACATTATAAAAATTAAGTTTTTACAGAATAATAACTGATTTTTCACAGTGATGTTGCTTAAAATAAAATTTGAATCCACAAGAAAATCATAAATAAAAATTAAATCTTTACATTAAAAAAAATTTCAATTAAGATTTTTCAGAAATAATATTATATATTTTAAAATTTATGATTTTTATTGATAATTTTTTTTTATTTCAAAACAAACTTAATTACCGTCCAAAAAATGAAAAAAAAATAATCTAAAAAATGAAAAAGTTTTAAATTCAATGCTGAATTATTATTTATATTTTAAATGTATCTCACTGTTTCAGCATAATTTTTTATTTCGAATAGTTAATTCCAAGAATCTACAAAAATTTATTATGATTTTTTTAAAAAATGTCAGATAAAATGAGAATGAATATTTTAACATTATATATATATATATATATATATATATATATATATATATATATATATATATATTTAGAATATTCATTCTCATTTTATCTGACATTTTTTTATAAAATCATTTTGAATTTTTGTAGATTCTTAAAATTAACTATATATATATATATATATATATATATATATATATATATATATATATATATATATATATAAAGACAAAATAAACACGACAAAATCATAAAGATAGAGATGAGTTAAATAACTAAAAATACTTATTTAACACATTATTGAAAACATAAAAGATATATATTATTAAGCTATGTACTATGAATTTTATATCTTAAATAAGTTGTCAAGTACATATCGTAAATAACAAAATGTCTGATATTTACTTCTATAGTAAATAAATTGAAATAATTAGTAATATTAATGAAAAGATTATTTAGTATGATTTTTTAAAGAAAATTATGTACATAAATAACATTTCCTCGTATTAATATAAAGGCATAGTTGACATTCCAGACAATACAAGTGCTCGACTAGTATAAAGGATCCGGAAGTACCTCTGTATGAGCCACTCGAGACAAAACACTTGAACCGGCCGACATGGCAGCGAATATGGTGATGTAATTATTTTTCGCGCAAACGTTTGTTAGGGACGCTTGTCGTCTAAAATGTTCCTCGTGTTAGTAATTAAAAGTAAAGATGGAACTTCGTTTAATGGAACTGGGTTTGTTTGAACGCGATCCTGTTTTATTTCAAGTAAACGTTTAATATTTTTAAAACGAAAACATATTTTTTTGTATTTTTTAATTAAAGATTTATCTTAAATTTTATTAAATTCATGTTATTAATTTTAGACGCGCTAATTAAATTCATATTCGAGTAATGATTAATGAATGCTTTTTTTCGCAGAACGGTTTTATAATAAATTAATATCTACATGCACACACACAAACAAACACACACACACACACACACACACACACACACACACACACACACACACACACATATATATATATATATATATATATATATATATATATATATATATGTATGTATATGTTGTTGAAAAAAATATTTGATATGCCTTATTGATTTGAACATTTTTTAACAGTCATTCTTCTGATAAATTAGATATTTGATATTAATCAAAATTTTAATATGTAATACAAAAATTTTACCACTAATTATTTTTCAATAAATATATTTATTATTTATATTTTATCTTAATAATTAACCATACATATATATATAATTATTAACACAATAAATTTAATTATTTATGCATTCATATACAATTTCATGACAAATTTTTATGACAAAATATTTATGCATTCATATACAATTCATACAAATTTTTATGACAAAAATTAATCAAAACATGATATTCTTGTTTCAATCAAATAACGTAAATACCTATTGAAAAAAATCATAGATAAAGGATCATCAAAATGTGACGCCTAGATTGGTGTTTTAATTAAAAGAAAC
>CP092087.1:30490286-30530286 GCA_029203775.1 Neoneuromus ignobilis
AACACTTTTATTTTCACAAAATTTCATGAAGACATTATTAGTTTATAAAAATCTAAAAAAGTTTGTTAGTAATTGATTATTTTGGAACTGTAGTTGATTCACTTTATCACAAATGATTTTTTATCCCCAACAGCACAATGGTTATAAAATGTATAATTATTTCTTATATTATTAACGAAAGCAAATAATATAAATGATATCTACATGTCTAGAAAACTAGAAGAATATTTTAAAGTAAATTATGAAGAATAAACCAACTTATCATATTTAAATTGTAATCTTGAACTTTGTGTCAGTAGTTGACACTAATAAACTAAATATTTTATATGGTGATATAAGAATAATAGTTCAAAAAATAAAAAATAAGTAGCATTTTTACTGAATCTCATAATAATGAATCTCAAAAACCAAAAAAGTTTAAGCAGATGCTGTTAGCTTGGAAAATTATAGCCGCCATTTTTTTGGAGCATAAAAGAGTCTTTCTCATGGATTTTATGACACAAAAGATGATCATAAATTCTGAGTTGTACTGCGAAATACTCAAAAAATTACGGCTGGAAATTCAGAATCCTTGACGTGGGCTAGTGAGTAGTAGAGTGTTTATTGCACGATAACACGCGGTAATACACCAGGGTCCATTAGTCCCTATTACTGGAATAATTCAGATGGGACATTTACGAGCATACTTCATATGCTCCAGATCTTAACAATAGTGATTATTACTTACTTTTTTCTCGCAAGAGATTTTTAAGTAATCAGAATCTGACAAGTAATTAGGAGACAAAATACATTGTGTAAAACTAGTTAAAAGTTTCGGCGATTATCTTTTTCGACGAAGGAATACAAAAACTAGTTTTACGGTACGATAAGTGTCTCAATTTACATGGCGATTACTTGAAAAAGTAGTATAATGAATACAATAAATACATTCTAAAAATGTCTTTCCTTCTTTTTTTACATCCAACCTGTTCTTTCTTTCTGGACGCGCATTGTAAATAACATCTTACTTAAAAATACTTTTTAATGAAATAATCTGAATACTTCTTTAATCAGGTGATTAAAAACAAACTTATTTATTTAAACATCAATATAAACATATTTAAACTAAGAACAAAATTAAAATATGATTTTTTAATAAAATATTTTAGCCAAAAGAGTATTTGTATATTTGTATGTCTATATATTTTTTTTACATGCGCACGTGTTATGTATTAATTCAATTAGAAGTGAAATATTGATTCGAATAAATAATATTACGAACTGAAACAATAAATTTGTATTGCTATTTTCAATTACAGTTTATTAAAACACAATATGTCACAGCAAAATATACAAACTATAGAGATTACAGAATGATTTGTTGACAAAATGTGTTGAGCAGTTGGTAATCATTGTGGATTGTTTGTGATCCTCTATAGTCGGATTTCTGGATGCTTTGCGTACGCTATTATTGTACCATCAACTCAACTGGCTTATGATTTATGTATTATCGCGTTACGCGCTGTTAACATTATTTTGAAATTTAATATTTGTTTAATAATTCAATCATTCAGTGTCGTTTCTGTTAAATATAATTTAAAGTCTGAATAAAATAATGAAATGTATATCATAAACTGAATGACACATTCACATGATACACACACACACACACACATATATATATATATATATATATATATATATATATATATATATATATATTAAATATTTAACTTTATATATTCATATACTGAAATAATTTTATGAGAACAAATTGAAGCAAACTAAGATAGTAAAATTGACAAAGAATATTTAGAACATGTACAAGTAGTGATGATGTCCCAATAGACTATTATTTATATTTATAATGATAAACGAACACATATAATTAATTTCTTATTATTATTTAACATATTTTCGATAAATATGTAAGTGAAATAGTATCTTTTTGCTATGTCTTATAACTTAATAATTATTTTTTACTAGCTTTGAATGCTGTATAACACGATTTCTTATAACACGAAATTTGTTTAGGAATCTAACCATCGCGTTGTACGAGGGTTGTTTGTATCCAAATATATTTAAATCTTATATTTATTCAATAAATTAATTGAAAACGTTAATATTACCAAAACTTCTAATTAATATTTACAAACATATTTATTAAATTTATAGTAAAATGATTATATATATTTATATATATATATATATATATATATACATATATATATATATATATATATATTATTAAACATATCTACATGAAATAACAGAAACATATATTTCATTAGCACTTAAATATAAAATATATAAATAACGTTACATACCAGCAAAATCTGAATGTTTTGAGATAATGACTTAATAAAGTTGATTGTGGAACTCACCTGGAAAATAAGATTTTTATTAAAATATTGAATCAAATTTTATATTACATTTAAATACATTTAGAGTGGAAACAACTAAATAAAACACTTCGTGTATATATATGTAAATTCTTATTATAACTGGTGTGTATTATGGTACAAATTTTACATAAACTAAATATTTAATGTAAATATAATGTTATTTCTATCATAAAATTATAATTAAATACACAGTAAAAAAGACTTCAAAATATAACTGTTTAAAATTTATTTTATATTAATTTCAGCTAATTAATAATATAATTAATTAGAAAGGTGTTTATATATATATATATACATACATACATATATATATATATATATATATATATATATATATATATATATAGAAAAAAGAGAGTTAATAAACTATTGAAACTACAATTTAATTCATAATAAATAGTAAAACCAAATTATATACTCTATTAATTTCTCAATAAAAATCAATGTAAATGATGTGCAATTCATTATCTAAAAATACTATTATATTTACATTAAATATAGTATTAGTTTTTAAAAGAAAAGTACATTAAAAATGAATCACATTTAAAATATTCACTCCTGAGATGATTATCATAAAAAATCATTGTCAACAAATTTTATTATTATACAATTATTTAATTATTTTCTTCATGTAAACAATTCATTTATTTATTTATACAGACAGTCTACTTCTTGCACTTATAATTAAAATTTTGTTACTTATAGAGATATATAAATCAAAATTTTAATTCAAGAATACAAATTTTAACAATACAATTTATGTATTCATTAACTTTATACTAATTCAATTATATATACATATGTGTTTTATAAGAACAAGGTAATTTTTATATTATAGTAAAGTAGAATAATAATATCCATGAAAACAATTTTTTTGTATATCATAGAATATTACTTTACACACACACAGAAACACCTATACACTTTACTATATATATATATATATATATATATATATATATATATATATATATATATATATATATATATATATATATACTTAGAAAATCAGGTACAAAAACTGCTGGATGGAGTATACACAGATATTTGAAAAAAGTGTTTCCTTACAATTTTAACTAGGCATAGGTTACATATAAAAAAACTGCTATTGTATATTTATATGTAACAATAAATAATAAAAATATAGCCTCAGAGAAAATTGAGTTTTCATAACATATATATATATATATATATATATATATATATATATATATATATATATAATAGGTCAAGATTATTGTATAGTGGAATAGGTTGATCTCAAAAACATATGAACAATCACAGTAAATCGTCTTGCAGAGGTTCAATCGAAACAAAGTGTGTCCCACTTGGCACAAACATTTACCACTGACAAGAAAAATCGTTATTAGAAACGAAATGTAATAAACGCAAAAAATAAACTTTTGTTGACTTTTTGTGTTTATATATATATATATATATATATATATATATAAATTTATATACTCTCTCTCTCTTACACACACACACACACACACACACACACACATATATATATATATATATATATATATATATATATATATAAAATAATATAACTACAATATATTAATTTGAATAATATTATTCGACTACATCATTTGATATTATTTGTTTCTATAGAGTCATCCAAATGTGACGCCTAAATTTTTTTATTGAAAAGAAACATGTGTATAGGGTGGTATATAAGGAAACAAGTGTAGAGTTTTTTTTTGTTTCTAGATGAAGTGTTGAAACACAGTCCAAAATCGAACATTTACTAAAAAATTAATTGTGTCTGTTTGGTGGTTCAACATTAATATTTACTGTAGTCTCATGAAACCTGGTCAATCGATTACAAAGGATGTCTACTGCAACCAACTGAACGAAATTATGCGAGTGCTTGCAATGAAGCAGCCGCGATTGGTCAATAGAGACAGACCAATTATTTAGCAAGGCAATACTCGACCACATGTCGCATAAACAACGCTGCTCAAGCTACAGGAGCTACACTTGGAAACTCTCTGTTGCACTTCGTACTCAACGGAGGAACTTCTGGTACTAAGTGACTGCCACATCTTCCAGACATTGGACCACTTCTTGCAACGAAAAATATTTAATTCTCAACAAATTATAGAAAACATTATTCACGATTTCATCGTCACTCTCTTTCCAGGATTCTTCGCTCTTGTCTAAATAAGTTACCGTTAAGATGACAATACTTTGTCTATAGTTTAGGCAAATATTTTGATTAATTGTGTTGCTTCTTATCTGAGATATGATAAACCAAATTTTTGACTTAAAGTCAGACATTTCATATTCAATGATCTAATTATATATATATATATATATATATATATATATATATATATATATATATATATATATTTTTATAATATTGAAAAATAAATATTAATATATAGTATATATTTTTTTAAAAAAAGTTAATTTGAGTAACATTATACGAAATTTTATTCTTAGAAAATTAATAAATAAATATTTTTTGTTCATTTTTGTTTTATCATAAAAATATATTTACTACAGAAAAAAATAAAAAAAATCATGAAATAAGCCATAAACACTGTATATGTTTAATATTTATGTAAAGTGAAGTGTTAGTAATTTATACATTTTATATATTCACATTTTAATTTATTTTGCAATTCAGTACGTGAGAGTCTGTGATAAAAATTTAACATTGTTATCGGGCGTGAAGGAAAAATGTTGGTAAGAACAAAAAACTGGCATTATTCTTTTAATAAAATTGAAGAAATTAAAAGCAGACTTTTTTATTCATTGAATGGTCGCTTAAATATTACTACTCCTACACAAATTACATGAATGAAAAATTAGTTCTATTAAAAAAAAGATCGAGTCGTATCAAAAATTATGGAAAATATGATAAAAGAAATATAATTATTCAACAAAATAGAATACGGAGTATTAACATGATAGCTTATTATTTATTTATCTAGTAGTTAATATTTTATTAATGACGAACTTTATAGGAAAATATTAAATTCTACATTAAAATAATATTTTTTTTATAAATTGATTTTAGAGATAATTTTTTTGACTAATAAACTTAATTACGTTAGAACTTATTATTTATTTAATTAATTTTAACATATAATTTTATTATTTTATTAAAAATGTTATTTTGGAGCATTTAATTTTAAGAAAATAAAAAACAGAAGATACATATTTAATAAGGTTAAATAGATAAGAATTTCGTAAATATTTCCAACAATAAAAATATTCTCCATCATAAGTACATTTAAGAAAAAAGTAAAGAGAAGACAAATAATTTACAAATTTCAAAAAAAAATTTCTTAAATTGTTTCAAGTGCTTAATTTTTTTTTTAAAAAAAACTTAACATATATAATAGATATGTTATAAAACCAAATGATGAAATTGTGTCAAAAGGAAAAAAATATCGAAATACTTTTGAACATATATATTTAATGTTTTTTTTCTAAAAAATACTTTTTATAGTTGATAATAAATCAGTATTGTTTTAAAATATCGTTTCCATAATTTTCAAATAGGTCAATTAAAATTGTGTGTCAATGTTCAGTTTGGTTTTTTATTTTTGTATATAAAATAAAATTGAAAGTTTTCATTTTTGCGTCAGATATTTTATTTATTTTTTTTTCTTTACTGTTTACCATATATCCGGAAATGTGAAAATAGCATCGTGACTGATTCTTGTAAGTTGAACAACATTGTAATGCGCATTCCGAATGAGATATCAAACATTGACTTCTCGAACGTTTCCGTTAAATGGAATTTAAATACGTAAATATACACAAACGGCGCGTTGTTCAAATAACAAATAAAATATTTCAGAACTGAGTTGCCTTTAAAAGAACAGTTTATAAAAATGTTTGAATTAAACATATCTAAACAAACACACATGTATATACATACGTACATATACATATTAAATTCATAAAAAATTGATAAAAATTCGTAAAAAAATGTTATCATAGAAATATTTTTATTATATTTTATAACATATTTTCTTTCTACTATATACTTAATTATAAGTTGAAATCAATTACTAAAACAACTTACTTTCCTTTTGATAACAATATAGAATTAATATCAAACATTAATAAAGTGATCTTCTTTGTAAAACATTTTTTTTAAATAAATAACCTATAGAAATAATCAATATATACAATAATTACAATTTAAAAAAACATGTGAGGTGTTTTCATAACAGTATTTTCTTTTTAAAAAAAATGTGTAATATGAAATCGATATATAAAAGCTTTAAAATATTAAAAAAATCTGGAATCAATCTGTGAATGTAATCTTATTTTTTATTATTGAGTATATTGGGATATTTAATAACAATTAGTAATTTTTTAAGTTATTTGTTAATTATCATTAATAAACAATAATTAAAACTTTTCTTCGATAATTTTGCGTTTACCAAAAATAAATTCGTTCTTTTCAGTACAAATGAGCTATCATCCCAACATTGCAAAATGTAGAAAATGTTCAATAATTATTTATTGTTCACTTTATTTATTTACATGCTGATGTATATTCGATAGCAATGCCATTATTTACGACAATTAATTTTTTCAGTAAAAATTCATACGACGAAATTATGAAATGAATTCAGTAAATATTTACATTATATTTTTTATTGCAATCGTTTAAATAGAATTTTTATACTGAGAATTTTCTTCGTTTCAAAAATTGTACTTTTAAGACAAGAGTACATTTAACAATATACTTAAAAACTATTTTTAAAAAGCATTAACTATTCAATTATCATTCACATTGTATAAAATAATACTATATAATAACGAAATAATAATTACTATATTTTATAATTTCTATATATTTTTTATTAGAATTTGTATACCTCCATTATTTCAATTTTTAATAAATTGTTATATGTTGATTATTTGAAATAAAAATTAAAAAATAACCAAATTCTACTTCTATATAATTAAAATTAAACTAACAAATGTATTCATATCTTGTTCATGTGTATAATAATGTTAGTAGTAGTACATAGAATATTATTAATTTATTATAACCAAATCAGAATTAATGTAATAATTTTCATGAAAATATTTATTTAATTTTTTTCATAATTTTATTAATTGTCTATAACAAAAATGTTTGTAACTTATATATTTATTAAAAGGTTCTTCTGATATTAATATTCATTTTATTAATGAAATTTAATTTCCAAATTTAAAAATAATTTGATAACATAAACAATGTATAGAAGTCAATAAGTCCCATTTCTTCATTTACGTACATTATAGAATTTTCCTTAATATATGTATAACAAAAAAATAAACATTTTAAAAACCTCAGTTTACGAAAATATCGGTATTGACTTGTAACTAAAGTATAATTTTATCGAAAGCATCTCGATTGAAGAGCTTTTTTCTTTCATGGCCAAACTAAATCAACCGCAATGCGTACAAATTATCATTTTCCCATTTTAGTATTGTTTTTTATTTATTATTTGTTCCATAATATACGTAAAGATACTAAAAAAAATTAAATTTAATTAAGAATTTTAAATTGATTTGTACAATTGTGATTTTTAATTGTTATATTTAAATAATAAGAAAGTAATTTATTATTGGGCATTTATATTATTAATTTATATCTGCATAATATATATATATATATATATATATATATGGTGATGTTAAGTTATTTAAGATTTTCTTATGACATTATTATTTTCTCGAAAAGCCTTAATGAACTAGATAGAAGAATAGAGGAATTAAATAAATTAGGTCAAAAATTGGTCTTATGATCGACACCTCAGTAAGATAAAAGTATTGTTCAATGAATATTTAGATCAAAGAAAAATCGAACTAAAAACAATTTTAATAGAAGAAATTGAAAATTATGTTCATCTAGAGTAACTTATATACACTAAAGGAACATTAGAGATGAAGTAAAAAGGAGAATAAAAATGAAGTAGTGTCAATTCGGAATAAAAATCACATATTATGAAATAAAATATTCTATTCTCTGTTAAAAAATGAAATTTTTTGATCACTATATTCTACCTGTTCTTACTTATAAAATTGAAATATGGATCTTGAATGCCAAAATATTTTTTCGACTGCAGACAAAACAAAGAATTACGAAAAATTGCATACGTAGAGATAAAGAGAGAACCAAGTGGATCAGAAAGAAAATAAACATTAGGAGCATTATAAAAAAGTGAAGAGTTTGAAATTGAAATATCGGTCATATAATAAGAAGTGAAGACCACCAAAAGATAAGAGAAATTATTAATTGGAAACCTAGATACATAAAAATGCACAGTAAGAGACCTATGGATAGATGGGACAGAGATAAATCAAAATTCGTCCAAAAAAACATTAGATCAAACAAAGTAGAAAATTTCAGGGGAGGCATTCTTTCAGCAGTAGAACAAGAGTCTAATAACAGTGCGTATATATATATATATATATATATATATATATATATATATATATATATATATATATATAGAAATAAAAAATATTAAAAATTTAATATTAGAAAATTTATTAAAATTAAAAAAAAATGATTGAAATATTTTTCAAGTTGCTGAAATAATTCGTTATTACTCTTTTAAATATTTCTTTTAAAATTTATTTTTATCAATTGTTGAAATGTATGATATAATTTCCATTGGCATATATTTAAAATTTATAAATTACATTTGATGAAAAAACTGTATGAATTTATTTACACTTCACAATACAGAATACAAAGAATGCGTCAGAGAAACAAGAGGTATGCATAGTGTTTTTAAAATGTTGAATTCCACATACAAACAAATTTTTATACAATACTTTATATTATACATCGTTTTAAATTTTTGTTTTTACATTTGTATATTTTGTTGGTTACAAAGAATTATATTATTCAGAAGCTAAAATTTTTATAACAAAAAACATATTTATATTTACAAAGGAATAATAAATTTCCACAGTCTAGTATAAGTTTTTCAAAACAGAAATAGTTAAGTGAACTATAATTTTATCGTGAAATGAAATCGTAAATAATTTTATATTCACTAAAACAAAGCAAATAGATGGAATACTAACAGATAAAATTAAAAAAATAATTAAATTTTATAAATAATATATTTACAAAATATTTTTTTAAGACCGTAATTTTTATTATTATTAAAACTCCTGTTTTTTAAATTATATTTTTTAAAAAACGTTTTTAAAAAATAATAATTAGTAATATTTTTTACAATTATTTTCATATAATCATTTTTTTCAGTAAAAATTTAATATAAAGTAATTAAAATATAATTTCCTTTATTTTTTTGTCTGCAAAAGGAGAACTTACAATAAAGAACAAAACTGTAAAACAAATATTGAGATATCTACAAATCATATATTTTTAAACGAAAAAATATTAGAAAAGTTGTGAGAAGAGTTCAGGAAGTAATGACCGACGTATAATTAAAATAAGGAAATTAATATTTCAGCTTCATTTTCATTAAATTCAAAAACTAGTTTGATCTGATCGAATAGTATCTTACTTTTAAATATAAAATAATTAAAAATAGACAAATATTTGAATCTGCTACAAAAATGTAGCAGATTCAAAAAATATCTTAAAGTATTGTTTGTATGCTTGTATTTAATTTAAACTTTACAGAAATGAATTTTTACCCCAACACCACAATAATTTAAAGTGTTCAATAATCCCTTATTATTTATAATTATATAATCTATAATTATATCGGCTAATGCATTTGAAGCAATCGAATGCAATCGAAATGTATCAGCCGATATAATTATAGATTATATAATTATAAATAATAAGTGAACAATAAGTGATTATTGAACACTTTAAATTATTGTGGTGTTGGGGTTAAAATTCATTTGTATAAAGTGAATCAGCCACAGTTCCAAAACAACAAATTAATTTAAACTATTTTTATAATCATATATAGTGGTAACAAAAAATATTTAAAATAATTTCCAAAAATGATTTATTCTATTATATTCAAAATAATTACAAAAATTATTTTTTAATTTATTTTATTAGAGTAAATCATATCATTACACCTGACAAATATGTATTTGTTTAAATTATAGTCAAGATAAGAATCTTAAAATATTATTTAAAAGTCTCAGCGTTCACATATTTATATTTCCCATTTAATCACTATTGTATACATAAATTTGAATAAAATGCACAGTATTGAGTTTATGGAACGAGTTTTCCAGTGATATTTATAAATAACTCTTCTAAACCGATGGTGGGTAATTTTATTTTATAGCAGTAAAAATTTAGTTAAAATCAACATTTAAATAATTTATGAAAATTTGTGTCAACTTAAAAAACTTTTAAAAAATATCAATGCTGAGAGTGATAAATGTGACGTTACATATTTACAGATATATAACTTTGTTATTAGCTACATTTAAATGAAATTAAAAATATTTTTTGCAACTTATTTCTTAAATTATTATTGTAATTATGTCCAACATTTGTTTGATCTGATTCTTCTCTGAAACTTTTTTGTTAGATATTATACTGAAATTCTATTTCTGACTAACGATGTTTATCTTTAAAAGATGCTTAAGTAAGACAAAAACAATTATGTTATATATTTTTTTTATAGAATTAAAAGAAACTTTATATTTTCAGATTAATTATTAGTGATTATAATATAAATTAAATTGATATTAAATATTAAAAATTTTAAAAATATATTTTTTCCCAAAATGTGACAAATTTATTTTTTTACAAATGAATTATCACTCCAGTACCATACGAAATTATAAAAATGTTCAATAATTATTTATTGATAATTTTATTTATTTATAAGTTGATGTGCATTTCGATGACAATTCTTCAATGCATCATTTGTATGAACATTTAAGAAGTTTTTTAATTGAATATATATATATATATATATATATATATAGAGAGAGAGAGAGAGAGAGAGAGAGAGAGATCGAAATACTATTACATAAGAAAATATCGCATAATATAAAAAGTAGATTGAGTTCTAATATGATTATTAATTTATATTTCATCTAATCTATGAACACAGTCTCGTTTATTACAACTACTGAAAAACTTAATATAATGTAAAGATGAAATTCGATAAAAATCTTATTTAAATTTTACCTCTGCCGATTGATGTACACTAATGGACAAACAGTTTCGCGTTCGTATTACAACGGTAGATAGATCTACGAAGCTACTGAAAAACAAGGGATGCAATAATGTATGTTTGGTTATGGGGTGGCCTTGGTACAGGATAAACTTTCCCAGTACCACATACAGTACGTGTTCACACACAGAGACTGATGTATATCAGACTCCCGGGAATCGAGGATATCAAACGATATCATGTTTATGACAACGCTGCCGCGCCAGACGTGACTACATCGCACGAAACGCTAGTGTTCTTTGATTGATCCGTGTCGTTTGAGAAGGACTAGCTTGCTTCCCGACGATATGTGATACGAGTAACAACAGGGTATCCTTGATCTTACTTCGGGGTAATATACAAAGGGCGCAGAAATGGTTCTCCCATTCTTTATTTTTTTTTTGTCTATAATACACTCACACAATATAGTTATACATATGTACATTTATGTGATATATATATATATATATATATATATATAGGGTCATCCAAATGCAACGCTCAGATTTGTATTTTATTAAAGAAAAACATGTAAAGGAAAATATGTGTATAGCTTTTTTTGTTTCTTTTTAATAAAACACAAATCTAGGCGTTACATTTGGATAACCCTAATACAATTTTATACTCGTTTAGTACCCATATGCGTACACACACACACATGTATATATATATATATATATATATATATATGTAGAGAGAGAGATGTATTTACATACACGTGATGTCTTAAAAGATATACTTTTATAAACTAAGTAATAAAATAAAAAAATGGACTAATTTAGTACAATGTCATCTTCCGCTTAGAAATGTCGATAAGATTTGTCTCTAGTCGTAAATTTTATGTTATTTTTTATAGCTCATATTATTTGAATACATACCAATGTTTACATACAAATAAATAAACTAGTCCTTAAACAAAAAAAGTTATTATATAATTCTTCTGAATTGCCAATTAAGAAAGTCAATAATAATCGTCTTTAAAATATTTATTTTTTTAAATAACAGAAAAATGTAAACTATTAAAACAAATTTCATAAATCATGGAAAAAATTACAGAACGCGACCGTTTTTATTTTCATATCTTCCAATAAAAAGTATTTTAAATGCAGATTTAATCTTTGGATAGAGATAAATGTTGATAGAAATTAGGTCAAAGAATACAGAAGATACTAAATGTGTTTTTTAAAGTTTTTAACCAAAATGTTATTAGATAGAAAAGATATTAAGTCCGATGGTAAGAATTCCCGTTTTGGAACCTTGAGATTAATATTTTTTATATTTTTTAATCTGATTTTTAAAAGATTTAACTGAGGAAGGTGACGTTTAAAAATATTGAAATGATTAACATTTTAGACCAAATATTTCTATCAAATTGTACAACTTCTATTACTTGTTTTTGTAATTTGACAATTTAATTTTTAGTGTGTGAGCACTTCTTTCATAGAAAGAAGGAAAAAATTATTTTTTTATTAAAATCCTGTCAAACCGGACACTGCATAAAATCTTTAAACATATAAATTAAAATGCAATTATTATTTTATTTTCAAATTCTCTCACTTTAACTGCTCAATCATTTAGCTAAGACTATGTAATTTTAAGTAGTTACAATATTTATCAAATAAATAAGCAGTCATTTCTTAAAATGTACATTTCATGTTTTTATTATTAAATGCAGATCCCATGAATTCTTACAATACTTAAGCAAAGGTTTTCAAGAACAAAATCAAATATAAGTTTTCTTGATTATACATTTTTAAATAGTATATCTAAATCAATATCTTACTGTTAATAAATGCAGGACACGTAAAAAAAGTTAAATTGGATTTGAATTAAAATATATTCATTTCAAATATAGTTGGTAAAGAAGTTTTCGGATCGATTTATTTTCATTGATGTTTTTTGATTATTAAATTTTATATTCTTGTGCAAAAATATCTATCAGAAATTTATTGAAATAGACATTAATTCAAAGGGCTTAATTTATATACATTATTAGTATTGTACTTGAATAAATATATTTTTATTTTATTAATAAATATTATATATATATATATATATATATATATGTGTGTGTGTGTGTGTGTGTGTGTGTGTGTGTGTGTGTGTGTGTGTGTATTTAATTAAAAAATATTTCATTATTATCATCACATAAAAAATAAATTTAATATCTGCTTTAACAAGTTAAACAGTGAATCAAATTTGTTAATAGATTTTTCAACCTTTAAATCTAACAATCGATCGATATTGACCTTTGTATAAGTAAAATTCGTTAGTACTTCTTAAACGTTTAAAAATAAATCTATAAGCCGGGATTTACTTTATTTAAGGATTGACATAAATCTTTCTTGTAAACCCTGTGCGACAATATGATATGAAAACCGTTGGGGTTAGCAAAAAAAATGTAATTGTTATACGTTCATTCTCGTATAATTCTCGATTTATGTGATAGTCGCTTAATCCTATCTATAAAACATTTTGATAAATAGTGTTCACTTCTGGTATTTGAAATAAAAAAGGTTATCTTGTTTCAAGTCAAAGTTGAAATTTATCTACTTTTTTTATACATAACACGTATAAAACAAACTTTATAAACGTACAAACTTCTTAATCTCAATTTCGTTCTATCGGCAGACCTTTGTAAATCTTAAAAAATATATTTGTAAAACATATTGGCAATTTAAATATGCGTTTCGTGATTTGGGAGTATTATTGATGATTGTTCGGAAACAAAGTTTGTTATAAAATGGTCTCTAGAGCACTGACGGAATTTATGTATTAATATTTAAGGAAATTCGTGAAATATCTTGAAAAAGTAAAAAAATGAATACAAAATATAATCTGTTGTATGTATTATTTTTGAATACTAATTTATCAAATGGATATTTCTTTGAAAATAATTTATTACTTTACCTAATAAAACTTTTTCGACTTAATAAAAAAGTTAAATTATAGTATTCATAAATTTATTATTGTACTTTTTTGCATGTAATATATTATTACTTAAAATTAATATAACTTTTAACACACTTTATTGCGCTTTCTCTCAAAAATACGATATAAAATTTTATGAAAAATATTTCCTTACAAATCATTTGTTACATTTTCTTTAAATTTTAGTTTTTACTACACAGACCACCTGATCTCTTTTCAAATGAGTAATTACAGTTGTATTTTTTCACAAAATTTATTTTAAAGAGATATTAAAATAATTTATTATATTTAAGTACATTGTTATTTTCATATGAAACAGATTAATATAGTGTATTATATATATATATATATATATATATATATATATATATATAATTATAATATCTATTAATCTATAACATGTAACCACATTATACGGGTTTGAAGTAAGTTCCTCTGAAGAAGAGATAAAATAGAGAGGAACAAAGCAGTGCAAATATGTTGGTTTGTTGAATCGAATCTACGTTGTGCCGGGCAAACACTAGTTTTCTCTAGACAATGTGTTTAAGAACCGGAGCTTAATCCTTCTCTATTAGAATCATCTGTACGGTAGAACAGAGATAATGTGTAACATGAACGTGCTGAAAATAGTGGCTATATTAAAATAGATTTATTATAGTACATGACGTACATCTATTTCGCGTTAATTCTGAAATGATACAATATGTGTACGTATGCATTACAGACATACTCACTTATACACATCCACCCACAAACACACATTTATATATATTGTATATATGTAAGGTGTCCAAAAAGTTCCCGGAAAGTGGTTATTATTCGTAAATGGAATACTATATTTATAATTAGTTGATGCAAGTGTAAACCTGCTTAGACTTGTGTTATCAGGTATTAGTGACAGTACTGCACAATATTTCCGCGTGGTGTATGTCAGTTTGAAATTACACTTGCATCTGCGAATATGGATTCGGTTAAAATTGAAGTATGCGTTAATATAAATTCCTAGTTAAATTAGGTTGGAAAAACTTGATATCATTAAGGTTATCATAGATGTTTAAAAAGTTGATGAACCAAAGAAAACCATTCTTTAAGAATAAATTAATCGTTTTATTAACAGTTGAGAGAACATCAAAGACGACAATCGCAGTGGGAGACCGTCAATTTTTGTTTCCGACAAAAATATTCGTATTGTGGAAACTTGAGTGAAAAAAAAATTAAATAATAGTGTAAATGATAGCTCAGATTGAAGGTATATCCTAAGGATCAATACAGAGTATTCTGAAAAATAGCCTGAATCTAAGCAAGCTCTCATCGTGATGAGTACTGAAGTTGTTGCTCGAAGATCAGCTAGAATTACGCGTCGACTATTTTTTAAATAAATTCGCTTTAGTTTTTAAATGAATTTTATGCTGATTCCGATGCTTTTCTAAACAAGATTGTTATGGGTGATGAAACTTAGATCTATCAGTTTGATTACAAAAGCAAGTAACAATCAAAGCAATGATTATCAAATAATTCAGATGCTCTCATAAAGGTTAAATTAGAAAGATTAGCTGTAAAGGTAATGACCACCATTTTCCTGGATTTTGATAAAGTGTTGTACATAGATGTTCTTGAAAGTCAAAGGAAAATAACTGCAAGTTATTATAAAACAGTTTTAAGAAAACTGCATGTAGCTCTAAAAGAAAAACGGCCCGGAAAAATCATCAACACGTCTTGATTAATCAGATAACGCGCCGGTTTACGATGCAAGTTCTACCAGAGCAGTATTGCGTGAATATCGATGGGATATTTTACCGCATCCTCCATATAGTCCAAATTAAATCTATCAGACTTCTTTTATACTAAATTGGAAAAAAGACATTGAAATCGTTCGCTGGGAGTCGATAGATAAAGTAAAACGTTTTGTATGGCAGTGGCTAGAATAAAAGAGTACTGATTTCTATCGGAAAAGCCTTGAAGGATGGAAACACCGTATAGAAAAATGTTTTAACTTTAATGGAACATTGTTGAAAAATAAAGCGCTTAATGCAACTTGCTGTTTTTATTTACATTTACCGGAAATTTTTTGGACGCCCCTCGTGTATGTATATATATATATACAATAAAAAACTAAATTGAATTTATATTTTAAAATTTCAAATTTAATATTAAATAAAAATTTTAGTTTTATAAATATATCATTGAAATAATGAGAAATTAAAATATCATAAAATTAATATATCATTAAATTGTAGATTATATACTCTTATTGATGTACTAATTAAATATAATCATTGATACTCAAAAGAACTATAAATGACCATATAAAAATCAATTATTTAGTTGCAATTATTCCTAAAAGAAAAATTCTTTATAATTTATAAATTCAATTTACACAAATAAATTTAACCCCAACACCACAATAATTTAAAGTGTTCGATAATCACTTATTGTTCACTTATTATTTATAATTATATAATCTATAATTATATCGGCTGATGCATTTCGATGGTGTCAATATGCATTCGATGGCGCCATCGAAATGCATCAGCCAATATAATTATAGATTATATAATTATAAATAATAAGTGAACAATAAGTGATTATCGAACACTTTAAATTATTGTAGTGTTGGAGTTAAAATTTATTTGTGTAAAGTGAATCAGCCACAGTTCCAAAACAACAAATAAATTTATAAATTCAAATTTATAAATTATATTAATCATGTAATTTATCTTTACAATTTATTGTTTAAAAATTATATTTGTAAATACTGAAAAAAATCAAAATGAACAAAAATTCTTTTAGTAAATATTGTGTTATTTTATACAAAATTTATTTATTTAGAAAAATATTAATTTGTTTCTTATCATATTTATAAATAGGATATTTATTAAATTGTTATAGTAAAAATTTTATTCAACTATGAAAACTCAATTAAATATAAAAATTATATACAAAATGGTAACAATTTTCGAAATCAAATGAAATTATTTTTCATTTTTTTAATTTTTTTATTGATTTAATCAATTCCAATAAGAAATGTATTTATAGTTTTTTTTTTTTTTTGTTATCATAAGCATCAGTTGGATACATTTATCTTTATTTAATAATTGTGTAAAAAATTTAAGAATACTATTTCTATTAAATTTGGCTAAATAGATTTTAAATTTTTAAAAATGTTGTCTAGTAAATATAGATAGGCTCAATAAATTAGAGATTTATTTTGCATTTATGAAAAAGGGAAGCAATAGATAATTCGACCTGGAATAATTTAGAAGAAGATTTTTCTAAATAGAGAAAATTATATTGTATTATATATATATATATATATATATATATATATATATATATATAAGGATATGTAGATAATGGGGGAGAATAACAAATTAATTATTAAATTATGTTGTTTATTATTAGTTTAATAGCAACGTCATTGAATACGTACACAAGTACATATTTAGTGATTACCATAGAGAATAGAGTTTTCATTCGATCAGAATTTGGCACGTAATTGTGAACATGTAGTGAATCGATAATTACCACAGAAAGCAACTAACTAAACTATTTGTTGAGTTAGTGAAACTTTCAAACTCGCATGCTTATATGAATAGCCTAAGGATACTTCTTTTATACTGTTTGCTAACTCAGTTGTTGATGCGACATTACAAGAAAAGCAGCCATAAATTTAATATAAAATTGTTAGTATGTTAATAAACGTTCATAAAGTTAGTCAACAAAATATTTAACATGACTTCGTTTTAGAAATTTGAATAAATTAGTAAAATATTCATTCACTAAAATAAATACATCATCATATGTTCTGATATACTAGTATTCTACTATGTTAGTAATATATTTATTATTATTATACACCACTGATAACAAAACGTATAATCTTGTTTATACAGTAGTCGTTGGGAATTCATGTTCACATAGAATTACCAATATTTTAACATTTTTTTATGCATATATGTAGAAGTTGAAGGGAATAATTTAAAAAAAAATCATGACAGACTAGCCATTTTTCTTACATTATTTCCATAACAAAAACACTTGTAAACATAAAAAATATCATTTAATTAAATTTTTAATTTGTAGGTTATTTCTGTTGCTAGAATCTTCTTATTAGAAGAGAACTGGATATTATATATATATATATATATATATACATATATATATATATATATATATATATATATATATATATATATAATATATATATATATATATATATATACATGTATATATATACATATATATATATATATATATATATATACAATCTGTCCTAATAAAATGTATACACACTTTAAATGATTGTAAAGTCAGTATTTATTTATATATGGTTCATTTTCAAAATTTAAAATAATCTATTATATATTATATGTGTAAATATATTAAATGTTTCTAAATTTTTGTGACACTCTGTACACTTATATATATACTAGTTATATTACGTAAAACTACTGAATCCTTTTAAATACTATTTGAATCATTATCTTATATAAATAAAACTACTGAGTTAAAGATTCTATATAGTGATTTCAAATTTCTCATAGTCTTGCCTGAATAAAAAAATTCAATGAAAATAATTTAAGTATATCTTCAGTAAATTTTGTTTTTTATATTGTACTATAATTTAAGTGACAAAGTCAAATATGTTGGAACTACAAATACGTAAATAAATTTAATTATTCAATTACTGTTGCGCTCTGGATCTAATTTTATATATATATATATATATATATATATATATATATATATATATATATATATATATCAGTCATAAACTAAATACTGAATTTTTGCTACATTTTTTCCAATCGATAATATCATAAATTAAGGACTAGTATTGTTAGAACATTTATAACATTCATGTCAGCAAAGTTTGAGCTTGGTTAGTTCACATAAAAATGTCATATCGACTAATACTTTGAAATATTGCAACGCAAAAGAAATTTTTTCTCGCATATTTGAATTTGGTATAAAAATCAATTAAAGTTTAAATTTTTTTAATATTTTAGCAATAAAGTCAATTCCATGAATTTAATAAATATTTCAACGATAAACTTTAAAAAATTCTATATATTTTAATTAATATATACGTTTTAGTTAACTAATATTTTAAAACAGAAATATATAAAATATAATGACTGATAAAATATTTATGTATTTATTTTTCAAGATCTTAATTAAAATATGGAAGTATAATAAAACATGTAATAGTATAAATTACTATGAAAACAATTATTCAAACTAATTCTTATTAAAAAATAAAAAGAAAATGTAGATACATTTAAATCAATTTTATGTAATATTTATTCAAAGCTGTACGAATTAATTTAATTTTAACAAAAAATATAAAACATCAATACATCTTTGTAACTTTTTCATGGAAAACAAATTTTGTACTTAGTTTTTCATATGATACATTTAACTGATTTATATTTTTCGTTCTTTCAAACACATTTAGCTTACTAAATCCGAAAACTTATACAACAGAGAAAAAGACAAAATTTAAAACGAACAACAAAAGATTTATCTCATATTTTTATTCCACATTATTGCACATCTGTTGTATTTTATACAACAAAAATATAAATGTATCTGTATAATATTTATGGAGTTGCATTTCAGAACAATTTTACATTTCTAAATGAAAGATTAAATATATGAATTGAGTGAAACTGTTTTATATAATGTATATATATGAAAAATATTAGTTAAAACTTTCAATTTGAATTAACTTTTCGTTTACATACTTTCGTTTTTAAAGATAAATAAGAATATTTTCTAGTAACCTTAAATGGAAACTCATCAATCACTTGCAACGACATCACAAAACCGATAGCGGTGTTTTGCTCGTACAGAATTACGCTTTTCCTGGAGAACGGATGCAAGCGTTCAAAGCCTATAAATAAATAGTTACAAATGCGATGATAAAATGGAAATACGCGAATTACCATATCGCAAACATCCTTTTCACATGTTCGAAAAACGTTCACATTTTATATATACTTGAGTAAAAACCAGATGACGTTGCCGAACGTATCTATATGTATAGGTTATCATATTTTTAACCGATTTATACATCTTATCTGTAACGGGAATATAGAAATTTTGATATTTTCTCAGAAAAACTTACATATCTTTTATAATAAAAAACATAAGCGTACATATGTATATTTTCACACATATATGGAAATAATATAAAAAAAATTATATATATATATATGTATATATATATATATATATATATATATATATATATGTCTGTGTGTGTGTTTATGATTATCTAATTATAAATTAAATTTGATTTCAATTTATTTCCAATGTTTATTTATCTGATTTTTCATGTATAAACTGAAAATTATTTAAATAAATAATATTTTATATTTATGCCTTATATTACAATAATATTTTTTAAATATTAGTTATTAATTATTATAGATAATAAGTTAAATTTTTCTTTTTAAAAATATCAAAACTCAATAAAAATTTTAAAATTAAAATTCATTAAATACAAAACTCGTCTTTATATAAAATCAATAATAATATTTTTTTTAACAAAATGCTATGAAAATAAGTTTAAAAAGTATATATTATTGATTTGATTGTATCCTTTTTTTAAATCAAATTATGATGTTTTAATATTGCCGATTGTTAGATTTCTATTACAACAGTACGTAAAACTTAAATACTTTGTCCACCTTTAGAGTTTATTTGAAATACAACCTTTTTACATTATTGTATACATTTTTGCATTTTGCACTCACTATATGAATCATTTACTTATATATATATATATATATATATATATATATATATATATATTCATTTTAAATACATTCTAATTAATTTTAATATACATTTATAATAAAATTGTGATTTGTAATGTATGAATTGATTTATATTAGAAACTCTGTTTCAAATATTTTCAATTCTTTCAATTATATTTCTTGCAATTTGCTGAAATCAGATAAACAAAATATATGTAATGATAGCTGATTTGAATGTAATAAAAAATATATTACATGATATTTAAATTTTTATTTTATGAAACATTAAAAAAATAGCTTTATTTTCAGATAGCAAATAATTTTGTTTTAAATTGATTTTTATAATTAAATATTTTGGCATTAACAAGGCGTAAGCATCAATAATAATCATAGAAAACACAGAGATAATAGATAGTACAAGAGTAAAATCATCATGAATTAAATTTTAAATTTAACACAAAAAATTAAAATAATATGTAATGTTTGTGAATAGTAAAAACATTAACAAAGTATGATTTTTCTGAATCTTACTTGCATTATTACTGTTTATTAAAATTGATTACACTTTATTACAATATTGTAAATAAAATAAAAATTTGCAATTCATTTGTGTATTTATTAATATTTAATACTGTAAAAGTAGCAAATAACTATCAAAATATAATATATTACTCATTTTTATATTAATTTCAAGATTGATTCAATAATGATGTACAAACTTATTAATTACATTTCAAATAAATTATATTGTACATCGAAAATTGAAAATTGTTTCGAAACTAATAATCTTACATTCAGTCAAGCATACATTTGCAGAAATTTGTAGTTAATTACAATAATATCTATAACATGATAATAATAATATTAGTTTAATATAAGTTTGTGCGATATCGAAATAACGCTTCAGTTAATATTTTGACTGATTTGGAATTTACCTGATACTAATAATGTACAATATTAATTATTCGAAGATAGTGTTTAATTTTAACATGTTCATAAATTCATTCAATTATAAGTTCTAATTAAAGTTATAAATAATAAATTTCATTTCATTTTTCTCAAAAAGAAGTGTATGTAATAATACTACTACAAAGCTTTAACTAGTTAATATATTAAAAAATGTAAAGTATTTGAATGTATTAGATTATTCTTTCATTACATCTTCTCTGTATTTGTATATTAATAAATAAAAAAATGAGAAATACTTTACTGATTAATATAAATTAAATTTTATAACATAAATTATTTATTAATTCATAAGTTCAGAAATATTTTTATCGATATTTTATATTATATATATATATATATATATATATATATATATATATATATACATATATATATGTAAACATTTTTTTATTATTTTAAAACAGTTTCAGGTATACAAAATTTTATATATTTTTTCAAATTTCTTTTTAAATATGTATATATATTAGTACACATAACATTTTCACTTTTTATCAAATTCAATAATTAATAATCAAATTTAAATTAACAAATATTAAATCAAGTTTCATAGATACAATCAAGAAGTTTGATTTAGTGTTTATGATTGTTTACAGTTATCTATCAACGCTTGTTAAAATATACGGTCAAACTTTGAATCATGCTCCTTTGCTATGTAAACTACTTAATAGATCATGTTTATGTATTCTGGTCAGTTGTTTCAGTAACTGATAAATAACATAGACTAGAGTAGAAATTATGAAAATGGTCAAGAAATTAATTTTAATTAATATATAAATTATCAAACGTTTTGTTTAAATATTTTATTTTATATCATATTATTTTTAAATAAAAATCTTGTACGATTTTATTATAAATTTACATGAGTAAACTTTCATAAATACATGATACTTTATTTTTTGACGAATTACAATAATAAAAGAAATAATAAATGTAATAAAATGATACATTATATATATTATAAGGAAAATATAATATTTCCAATATTTGTACTTATTGCATTTTTCTTATTAATATTAAAACTAAAATTAATACATTTTAATAACTTCCTGAAACTATAAACATAAATATTAATTCATTGATAATAATAAGTTCAATAATTCTCGTGATTTTTATATCAGTGGGTGTTCAAACAAATTAAAATAATATTATATATTAAGTGTAATCATAATTTATGTTATTTTGTAAATATATATTAAACAAGATTAAATAACATTATTATAAAATAAACATTATGAATTAATGAAATTAAAAAATAATAAACTTATCCATATATCCTTATAATAAAAATATTCAGTTACGTTATTATTCATGTTTGAACAATCATTGTTAATTTAAGTAACATAACCATAAAAAAATATTATTATATTTAATATTCAACACTATGTCACATATTTTTGAAACTTTTTGCTATGATAAGTAAAATTCCGCTTGACATCGCTGACGATACAACCACATATATGTATATTTTATAATATTTGCTTTGCGAGATACACAGGTATATCCATTCATTCACCCCACATATATACACAAGCATATATACACGCATACAAATACACACACACACACACACACACACACACACACACACATATATATATATATATATATATATATATATATATATACAAACATTTATTTTACGAAATCTTTTTCATCAGTTAGTCTCATGTGTCTTTGTTTAAAAAATATTTCGTTATTAATTTAGTACATGACAAGCGAAATATACGTTCTTATTATTTTGTAAATATATCGACACCGAATTTATATAAATACACATACAAGTGTATATATATATATATATATATATATATATATATATATATATATATATATATATATATATATATATATATATATAATATTTTTATTTTATTTGAGAAAACATTTTCCATTAACTTATTATGTTAAAAATAAATAAATTTCAAACATACTTCTTCATTGAATTGAACATTTAACCCTTATCGGTCGTATGTCAACTCTGACGTGACATTACAACTTTGCTCTATCGGTGGTATGTCACGTGCGAGGTGACAAGACTGAACAAGTAACAACGTCCTTATTGCTGAATGTACACACTGTATGTTTTTACAGTTTAATTCTTACTCGATAGCAGACAACACGTTCTGTCATATTTCAGCAATTATTTTACTTATATTATAATATTTTATTCCTCCAAAAATGAATAAAGAAAACTATAGCAATATGGAAAGTAACAGTGATAGTTGTAGTGAAATATGTGAAAATTTTGAATATTCGGCAAGTGATTTTAATTCTTGCGATGAAGGAGACAGTGATACAAGTGTTATATTTCAGTCAAGGAAAAAAAATGATCTCTATTCAATATTCAAGTGAAGAGGAAAGCGAAATGGAAAGAGAAATTGTTCCTGATTGTGATGAAGATTGGATTTTAATCGACAGTGATGACGAAGACATTTAAAGTGTAAATATAAATATTTTTATGCACAAAACTATCTTTTTATATTAAGTAACCTTAGTTACTCTCCTCTTACAATAAGCATGCAAATATATCTCCGACCTAGCGGAAAGTTAAGTACAAAATGCTAACGTCCGATAAGGGTTAATATTATACAAATAATTGAATGAAATATGAAGACGAATTGTTTAATGAATAAATCAAGTATATGAAATCAAATAATAATTGTAATTAAATTAAATAAAATTCGCTGAAAGTTGTTCACTTATTTAAAAAAAGTTCAAATCATATTATTTATTTTATAATTGACGGAATAAAAAAATCAACTTACTCTGTTAATTACTCTATTTTTTTTCATTTCCATATTAAATAAAAATAAACAATTATATAAGTGTGTGTGTGACAATATCGTCATTATCAGCCTCTTTCTATTTATTTCTGGATGAAATCCTATCTTAATATTTTCCACTTCTAGTGTTCGAATAACTTTGTTTCTATTCGTACTAACGAATTTTCTTATACCTCTAAGATATTTGTTCATGAGTATTTCAATGAGTCTATTTTATATCTGAATTCAGTATCAATAATTTTTTTTTGTCCATTGGTGATTTATTCATCTTGCTATATGACTGGCCAATTCCCATTTTAAACTTTTCACGTTTGTTATAACGTCCGTAATTAGTTTTCTGCCGAATCTACTCATTTTTCATTTCATCTCTACGTTTTATTTATAACATGCATTTTTTCATACTTTTTATTGTTTGGAACCTTTAAATTTATATTAAAATAATAAAGTTATGAAAAGATCGATATAAATCTATAATATATATATATATATATATATATATATATATATATAAATATATATTATAGTAGTATTTTTTATTCATTGTTATATATGCTCATAAAATGCAAAATTTTATACCTGAATAAACTTTTAGTATTTAACTCTTAAAATTAAAAGATACGTATAACATATAAATAAAAAAATGTAATTGTTGCAAAAATAAAATTAGTTTAAATATTAAATAGAAACGTAGATAAAATTTCAGAAAAGCGTTTTAAAATATGCTACATTTTTATCGATATTGGTCCTCTTTTTTTTAACAAATCTCATATGGGATGAACAATAATAAGTGTGTGTGTGTATTCGTGTATATATATATATATATATATATATATATATATATATATATATATATATATATATATATATATATATATATATATATATATATATATATATATATATATATATATATGTATGTATATATGTATTAGTGAAAACTTGAACTAAAAAGTTTAGTAAAGTAGAAGCTGTATCATTTTCTGTGCTTAAAATTTTACTTGTAAAATTTTATGCCGAATTTACTTAAGAAGTATTATATAAAGAAACATATTTGTATATAAAATTTCGTGTAATATCAGATACAAATATAAAACACTAGTATTTTCTGTTCGAAACATTTCAAGTTAAAAAAGAACGATGTAAAAGTTTCATGAATACGAATATTTTTTGTCGTAAAACTTAAGTACTTTGTTGACCTTTAGAGTTTATTTGAAATACAACCTTTTTACATTATTGTATACATTTTTGCATTTTGCACTCACTATATGAATCATTTACTGTTATATATATATATATATATATATATATATATATATTCATTTTAAATACATTTCAATTAATTTTAATATACAATACATTTATAATAAAATTGTGTTTTGTAATGTATGAATTGATTTATATTAGAAACTCTGTTTCAAATATTTTCAATTATTTCATTTATATTTCTTGCAATTTGCTGAAATCAGATAAATAAAATGAATGTAATGATAGCTGATTTGAATATAATATTAAAATATTACATGATATTTGAATTTTTATTTTATGAAATATTAAAAAAAAGTAGTATTTCTTTTTATTGTAGATACTCGTATATTCATCGTTTTTGCAGTTTTAAAAAATTATACTGTTTATGATAAATCTTGAATATATAAATGTATATCAATGAAGATAAATCCAAATGATTAATTTTCTAGTATTATATATTTAATCAGGCACTTTTATTACAAAACATATTAGTATAGAATATTTTTTTATATAGTTACTACCTTGAAGTACACGTTGAAATAGTGTAAATTCCAAAATTATCTACTATAGGATTTGTTTTTTTCTATTTATAACGATACAATATCTTAATAATAAAAAAATGAATAATTTTTAAGACAAAAATAATTCCATAAAAATATATTAAGTTATCTAATAATATTTTTTTTATTTTAAATAAAAATAAGATTACATCTATAGACCATTTATTATATTACTTTCTTCAACCAAAAATGAATAAAAATATAAAAATAATGACATTAATTTCGCTATTATCAATAATTCAAATAAATTAATAATTAAACCAAGATATTCACGAAAACTTCATATCATTAAAAAGATTTTTTTATTATAATATTAATTACATTTTATTTAAATAAATTTTAAATTACTTTATTAAATATTAATATTAAAAAGTTTTCGTCGTAAACAAAATTGTCAAATTATTATTATTATTATTATAATATATATATATATATATATATATATATATATATATATATATAATATCACAGAAATTCAAATTATTACAGTTGAAGTTTCAAACGATGGATAAATCTATGTAGTGTAAAATGATGATTCTTATGAATTACATTAAATGAATAATAGCATATTGTAACTACCAAACACAGCAAATGTAATTAAGTAAACGTAAATGAAAACTAATGTATAAGCTTGAAAGTTTCTCTAATATACAAATTTACTTGCAAATAACCTATCATGCACAATGTTGCAAAGAATTGTAAATTAAACTAATTTCAGTTTTAGTGTTATGCTTTTAATTTTAACAAAACGTGTCTGTATTTTTTTTTATTTAAAATAATTTAATATTTCTCTTCAATTTTTGATATACTTTACTATAGGGATTGGAACATTATAACACATATATAACTTAATTAAGTATTTACTTATTTACCTATTAAAGTATTAATATACATATATATATATATATATATATATATATATATATATAACTTATTAAAGTATTTAAGTGAACAACAGAAAAATAGTATATAAAATTTACGAAAAAAGATTATTTTTTCCTTTTACATCAAAAATAAATTTCTAAAGTGAATTAAAATTCCTTAAAATTACTCCATTTCAATGTAATTTGAAATTTAAAAATAACAGTTACATTAAATTCGACTTTTGAACAAAACTAGTTAACATTTATTTAAATCATAATAACATGAAAAAATGTGTAAAATGTTAAACAATTAATAAAAATTAATTAATATTTTTTATTTTTAGTCATGCAGACAGAACTTTATATGTTGCGAAACATTGAATTGATAAAATAAAATAATGTATTTTACAAAGAAATTTTAATTATTTCAATGATAGAATACATTTTTGTACGTACTATATGTACATATATATATATATATATATATATATATATATATATATATATACATATATAAGTTCCTCATTTTTGAGGGTTAAGCATGAGGCTGACAACATAATCTTGTAAAAACCAATTGTCGAGAAACTTTAACAAGAATGGCTCTATTGAGGTGCATTTTCAGAGAGTCCTTGGCTCTACAAAAGAGCTGTAATGACAGAAAGAATATATATATATATATATATATATATATATATATATATATAACATTGGTATTAAATATCATATATATTATTGAAAAATTACAACTTAAAAACACTTCGATTAGCAAAAAAAGTGATGTATAAATGTTATTTTATATTTATGAGTTAAAAAGATTTAGTTATAAGATATAAAAACTCAAAAATTGCTATATATTTACTTATTCTAAAAAGTTGAATAGTAAATATACTTTAAACTGGTTTATATAATATTATAAAAATTATCAGAATTTTCAAATTTTTGCTATATCAAATTTTCTGAACTTAAAAAATAAATAAATAATTTATATTTATCAATATATAGTAATTAATTATTGTAGTTTAAATAATATGTGTTAACAGAAAAAAGAAATTACATCTAAGAAATTGGCAAAATCGTAAAAATGTTCAGTAGTTCTCTAATAAAAAGGTTGGAAAAACTGGAAAAAAGCATTAATCATGGGAGTTTCCTCATATTACTTCGGTCGTTTATGATGTTTATCATCTTTATTGGTGAATTATAGGTTGTTGACTAGAAGGTCAAATATAGTGCTAGAAAATATGCGACTTAATAAATTCTAAAAAGATTACATTGCCGATTTTTGTATAGCTGAAGTATAAATAACTAAAATTTCCACATTGTTAGCTGTACAGATTATTATGACGCGATACATAAAGCAAAATTAAATGAAGTTTTGCTAAAAGAAACAACAGCTAAAAATCAAAATAGCAATAGAAAATCGAGATGTTCGATAGAGATCATTGTATTCTAAAAATAATTATATCTTAACATTATAAAATTATAAGTAAATAAGACAGTGAAATCCAAAAGAATATTTTTTTATAAAAATAGTGTATCAAAAACTGTAAGGATGCAATATACACAAATAAATAATTTAAACAGTTAATATAATGTTATTTTATAGTTAATATTTTATCAATTGAATGCTAATATTTTGAATATCTCTCTCTCTCTCTCTCTCTCTCTCTCTCTATATATATATATATATATATATATATATAATATGTTTTTTATTACTTTTTGAAGAAAAATAGTTTTAAATATATGAAATCGAATTTATAAACGTACATTAGATACGTATAAATTATACATACCAAATTTTCTTCATTTTCTGATCTCAAGAATTAAATAAATATGTTATAAACACATTAGAAAGCAAAATGCAAACAATACTCTGTATTCTAGTGTTTTCTATTTAATATTCATGAAGTTGTATATGAGTTCATATAATCAAAGTGTAAGAAATACTCTTTCGTACTTTTGTGTACAAGAATTTTCAATTTAAATTGAACATATGTTACAAAATAAACGTTCGATGCATTAACAAAAATACTATAATACTCTAGAAAATCAAAATGGGAAATTAATATATAATAAGAATCTTTATAAAAATTATATATATATATATATATATATATATATGTGTGTGTGTGTGTGTGTGTGTGTGTGGTTTTTTAATAAATATACGAATATACAATATTAACAACATATTGGCATAAGTAAAAAAAATGTAAATAAAAAATTAATCATTGATTTTTGAGTAAATATTTAAAATATCTTCATGAAAAAATGAAAAATATACTTACAATTTTCATTAAGCACTGCTATAGAATAATATGTAAACATTTGGAATATTTTATTTAAATGAATGTTATTTTAGTATACAAAACCGACATCGATATCAAATATTTGAATTATGATCTACTTTCAATAAATTGTTTGAAATTTTATTTATATTTTTTAATTATACGATTGACATATGTACATATATATACATATGTACGTATGTATTTATATATGTATATATATATACATATATATATATATATATATATATATATAAATATATATATATATATATATATAATACAATTTTCCAGTAAAATGTTCTAAAATAAAAATTCAATTAAACTATAAAAATATATAACCTTCTAAAAATTTCAATAATACCAAATAAATGTATATAATAATTAATGTATAAATAATCAAAATCATATGCATTTATATCAGAAATATAATTATATATACAATGAAACTCAATTTTGCATATTTTTAATTATATCGACTAATTAGTTAAGAAAGAATTTTTATATATTTGGTGATCACTTTTAAAGTCTATACGAGTAGATCTTCAAAAGTTCATATGCTGACAATAAAAAATAATATAAGTTTTCTTCTTTATTCTAATTTCCAATAATCATTTCTAATAAAAACAAATAATTGAAAAAATTAAAGATTTTAAATTAACTGAAATTAAATTAATTAATAGTTTTTTAAAGAACTTTTTATTCATAACAAAAAGTTTATTTAATGTTTGAAAAAAAAGTAATAGTATTGTAAAAAATATATATTAAAATCTAAAAAATAAAATTAAAAGTGAGTAATACAAAAAAAATATAAAAATAAAAAAAAACAATTTCAATTATACAAGATTTGTTATATATAACAATTTAAATCAAAAATAAATCCTAATAAATTTGCCACAAAAATGTTTATTGTTAGTATGAATGTAATAAAAGCTTATTAACTCCTCACAAAATATACTAATTTGTTTAATCTTAAAATATTTTTAAATATATATTGAATAATAATCATTACATAAAATATTCGTATTTAATTATAATGACGTCTAAACGTATCTATATATTATATATTCTATTAATACTCCAGTATTAATAGAATTCATGTACATTTATATATTTTACAAATATTTTATTTTTGTTTTAATGTAAAATTAGAGAAAATCATTAAAATTTCAATACAACCAATTTTATTTATTTCACATGTAGAAATATTATTATACAATATAATTACTATATATTTTTTCAAAATAATCTATTGATGGTACACTAAATAAATAATATAATATATAAGTATATTAAATTAAGGAATTAAATATATTTTAGAAATATATACAACCTAACCCTTATGAGCCTTAGAATGGCAATCAAAATTCATCTTAAAAATCACAAGGACATCGTAATTAAATGGTTTATATGTTTCATTCATCAAAAATCGATTATATATTAATTAGTCATATGTATCTACAACATTAATTTATAAAAGATAGATGAAAAAATAACGTACATAGAAAAATACATGTTAATCACATTGTACTACATTTTTGGTATAAAATTAGAACTGTTTTAGTATAGAAATGAAATTATAAAAAATGTAATAAACTACTTCCGATACCGCTTTCTGATATTTATACAGTCATTATCATTGACTACTAATTCTCCCTCTCTGGTCCTCTCTCTCTTTCTCGTTATATATATATATATATATATATATATATATATATATATATATGTCATTTATGAAAACAAAATAAATAACATAAAAAAGAAACGTATTATGATGTGACAACTAGGATTTATATCGATTTACCAATGTATACTACATTGAAGGAAAACGTTTCCTTATTTTCCAATCGTAACACGTAGTTATGGCTTAATAAAAAGATCGTTTGGTTTTATACCTCACACATTTTTATGTTGTACTCAAAATATATTCACAAGTATAAAATATAATAAAATGTTAAGAATAACAACATTGTAATAAACTTAAAGACCAGTGTACTCAGTTGAATTTTAATAAAGAAACACTTTTGTTAAAATGCACTGTAATGAGATTCTGTGAAATCATAAATTGCTCATGAAAATATCTCTTGAACTTTAACAAACATTGTGGTGTTCGTTTTTATTTAGATGAAAATCTCTTGAGTCACAGATTCTCTCGAGTGTTTTATATATATATATATATATATATATATATATATATATATATATATATATATATATATATGTATGTATGCATGTATGTGTATGTGTATGTGTGCTAAGGACGTACGGATTGGTTGCGTTTCATTTCGAGAGAAAAAACGCCTACAGGACAACACAATTTTTATTTACAAAAGAGTATGTTTTCTTTTTCTTTTAAAAGCAAATTTATTACGTAATATGTTTGATTTTCTTTCCATCTTCAATATCATTTTAAATTTATTTTTTTAGTATTGTGAAAATTTTTCGTATATATATGTGTTATATAAAATATAAAAAATATTTTTATAACCACGTATTTAGCAAATACTATAAAAAGTAATATCAACAATTCTTAAAAATAAAAGGCTATAAAAAAATTATTGAATTTTTACAATGCGATAAATAAATTATTATTGATTTTTTACATTTCAAGTTTATCACTTTGAAAAGTAAATTTTCGTTTAATTAACTCATAAATTTTGCAAATTATTTTTTTTTTTTTTTTTGGAAAAAATATTCTAGATTATATATATTAGATATATGTATTTATTTATAATTATACATGCTATTGAATTATTTTTTTTAAATTCACTGAACTTTTTATTCTATATTATTTTTATTTAATTTTATTACATTAAATTGAATTAAAATTCAAAAACATAAACAATTTATAATAAGAATTATATATTTAGCTCAATAATTATTTTTAAATATTTACAATTATTTCGATATTTTTTGTACATTTTTGTATAACAATAATAAATACAGAAAGAATATGTTACTCATAAAAAATTAAATAATTGTTTTTGTTTAATTTATACATATACACATACATTCACAAGTATGTTTCTATATATGTAGGTTATATATATATATATATATATATATATATATATATATATATATATATATATATATATATATTGTTATCGCTACCAGAATACAAATAAAATACAATGCTGTTTTATATACTTTTATTATAAAGTCAAGCGTTGACAGTTATTTGACTTTGCTTGTAAAGAAAATTGTAAAGAATTTCATATAGGAATAGTAGTTACAATATTAGAAAGTATGTTTTAAAATCGTCTTTAGAACATTTAAAAAATTGTTAATCTATAAAAAAATATAACGAAATAATATCTAATTCCACAAATAATACAATATAAATTTTCTTTTTTATAAGATTTCATCATATAAAAAATTAAATTAAAATTTTTATTTCGTAATTTGATTGCTGATAATTAAGGTTTAATTAATAATATTCGTAGAAAAAATAATATAATATAATTACTATAACAAATTGATAGTATTTTAAATGAATTTTTTTTCTAATAATAATACCAAATAAATGGTATTGGTAGATTATTTTTTGTATATAAAAATATATATCTAATAATATTAATATTTTGAATAATTGGAATTTATTTCTTGTAACTTAATTTCTGTATAAATAATCTTTTGATTTTTAGGAGTAAATTTATATTCATGAATATTTACGATCTAATAAAAAAATAAATAATAGAACACTAATTTTTAATAACATATGTTATATTTTTGAAATAAAATATTTTTAATGAATCGTTAATATAGATCTACGTAGTTGGAAAATGTATTTTCTTCGATAAATTATATATGAAACATGTTGGTATTTGTGTGTATTTATATGAACTTTATAATTACTCTTGTAAGCTACAAGCATTAGGAATGTAATAATAAATTCCAAAACGTAACTATTCGTACATCTAGCAGGTAAATGTTTATGTTTTGAGAACAGACGGAGAATTTCAGTATGAAATATTTACTTATTAAAACATTTATCTCTCTTAATATTCTAACTTTAACATTCATAAATAAATAAATAGAGTATTGCATCAAAATAATATAAACATTTAATTCATTAATTGAAATAAAAACAATAGATTTATTTAGTTATTTGTTGTTTTGGAATTGTGGCTGATTCACTTTACATAAATGAATTTTAACCCCAACACCACAATAGTTTAAAATGTTCAATAATCACTTATTGTTCACTTATTATTTATAATTATATAGTCTATAATTATATCGGCTAATGCATTTCGATGGCGACGCCATCATCATCAGAGCTTTTCTATTAAATTCTAGTTCCTATCTAAAACCTATATTTTAACAGAAAGGCTCTGATGATAATGGCGTCGCCATCGAAATGAATTATAGACTGTATAATTATAAATAATAAGTGAACAATAAGTGATTATTGAACACTTTAAACTAATGTGGTGATGGGGTTCAAATTCATTTGTGTAAAACAATAGATTTCCTTAGATTAAAATAAAATATAACTGATTTTAATTTATAATACGAAATACAATATATCCAGCATGAATGTTTTTCACAGCATTGGTTTAAAATTTATAATCTAAGAAAACAAAATTAAGTTTAAAGTAATAAAATGGACATTTTTTTCCGTTTTAAAATTTAATATAAAATACGTATTCTATTCATTCGACAGAAACAATTTACGAACGACAAATTCTGAATAAAGAAAAAGTTCAGTCAAAACTTTGAAAAGTTCGTACTGGACTATATATAAGCTAAGAGCAAAAAAATAAAACATCTTGAAATATCCCAAGCCAATAACTAAACTTACCAATAGTATACGTAGCTCCGTCTATCTGAAATGTAGCACTCTTGCATTTCTTGAAGAATTTGCCGCTAGCTACTTGCCTAGCGACAGCTTGTGATGCTCCTCCTTCGGGTGGTCTGGGTGTTCTACGAGGAAAAACCGGAGGCAAACCCGAAGGCGATGGCATGTCGTCATCGTCTGATGGACTGATGTCTTGCATTTTACTGTACCTTTCCTCGTTTGTACAGGATTATTTTTCAATTTCACACTTTACGAATTCGATTTTATATCGTGTTTATTTCAAATTTACAAATAACGCTCACAGAAATCATAAATACGTCACGTACTTATATACAAATAAGAAATATTTTCACCATTTTATTGACAATTTGATTAATAAATAATTGTTGATTTCTAAAAATACTTTTCGAATTCATTCAATATTTGTATTGCAATTCACACAAATAATTAATACACTAACGATTTGTTTGGTTCTATTTTTCATATTTTCAAATATAATACATTTTATATATAACTAATATTCTGATTATTACAAATAAATCATTGTTTTATTTTTTAAATATGATAAATAAAACATAATTTAATTTTTAAGATAATTTCATATAAAGAAATAAAAAATGATATTAATATGTTTAATAAAACAGTAATGGATTTAAATACTCTATAAAAAAGTTATAATTATACGTTCTATAAGTAAAGCTACTAAGATTATAAAGCTAATAAGATTTGTTATATTTGATTTTTAATCTCTACAAGTTAGTTAATTACGTTAAGTATAATAATTCGTTAAAAGTTATTATTTAGAGTTAAATTTTAAGAAATTCTTTGTGCAATAAATACTATAAAAATTAATTATCGTTCATATTAAAAAATATAAAATATATTTTATATAAAAAATCATTTGTTTCGTAATTTTAAACAAAGTCGTCAAAATAAATTTATATAAGTCACTTTATATAAATATACATATTTATATATTCAGAGTCGTAGAATAATAGTTGCAAGATATTGAAATTTCACACGTCATGGATGTAAATTCTACATTTTGACATATGTCATATTTTACTGAAAAAGACATTGTCCCTAACAATTCGTCTATGGAAGTAAATTATGATATTTCTCATTCTCTTGAGAAATAATAAATATATTTATTAGTTAAAACAATGTCATATAGAAATAATCATTATTATTAAAAATTTTGAAAAGAAATACTTAGAAACATCAATCAAAATAAAGAAAAACAAGTCTCCGGATTATAATAATATAAATTTGTTAACTCTTATTAAGATGTTATTATATACACTATTAAAATATATAAAAAATAGATAATTACATTTTTTAAAAAATGATATTTTATTTAATTTCAAAGGTATATAATAATATTATAAATGTTAAATAAACTTATGATTATAGAATATAATAATATTTTAAATAATAAAATGTGTTTATATGAACTTTGTATTGTAATACAAGTAATTCATTATCTTAACACTTCAAAATTTTAATAAAATTTTCAATAATTACTTATTTTTACTAGTTTTATTACTGTAATAAATTTACTTTAACGCACATTAATTTTTACCCAAACATTAGAAGATATTATAAAAGTGTTCAATAATCACTTAATCTTAGATTTTATAGAACAACTCTTTGACGATGATGCTATAGTTAAGGAAATGCACATCAGCTTATAAACAAATATATTAAAGTGAGCAATAAATAATTATTAAACACTTCTATATCTTGTGATGTTAGAGTGATAATTTTTTTGAATTAAATTTATTTTTCATTTTATTCATTAATGCATTTTTAGATGGAAATTACATAATCAGTGTGTTACATTATAATTTCAGCTTATCAAAATAAATATTATTAGGTAAAATCGCTGATTTTAGCAATTATTAAATACTTAAAAATTGAAGAATAATTATTTATCGTGATTTTGATAAGTGATTTTTAGAAATATCGCTGAATTTTAGCAAATATCGCTGACAATTTTTTAAAATATCGCTGATTTTGTTAATATCATGGTATTTTAGAATTATTTTAGAAATATCGTGATAATTTATTTTAATTTTCACAAAAATATTTACTTAAAATTCTAAAAAAAATATCGCTATTGAGATTAGTTTAAATTGTATTAGCAAAATAAATGCTCTTATTTGATACTATAAGATATATAAATTAGCAAATATCGCTGGGATTTTGAGAAATATTCTTTTGATCATTTTTTTGAATTAAATTTATTTTTCATTTTATTCATTAATGCGTTTTTAGATGGCAATTACATAATCAGTGTGTTACATTATAATTTTTTTTAATAACGATGGGCATCAAAATAAACATTATTAGGTAAAAAGAACAATAAGTGATTACTGAATACTTAAAAATTGAAGAATAATATTTTGTGGTGATGGATAAGTGATTCATTTATGTTAAAATCAATCTATCACAATTTTTTAAGTATTTAGGTTAAACATATTTTTATTAGTTTATATAATTAGTGATAATTTATTTTAATTTTCACGAAAAATATTTACTTAAAATTCTAAAAATTAAATAATATTGACATTAGTTTAAATTGTATTAGCAAAATAAATGCTCTTACTTGATACTATAAGATATATATTACGAATTTAAAATGAAATATATAAACATATATGAATGTTAAACCAATATTTATAATAAATATATTGTATATCATAGAAAAAGTTTCATGTTTTTATTTAAGAATTTAAAATTAAATTGTATAGACATGAAATAACTCTAATACATGAAATAAGAGTTCATAAAAAAAGAGTAATAACATAAAATAATAATCCTAATCTATGTAAATAGTTTCTTTTATATGATCTTCAGTATACTTTTCGAGAAATTCGTTTATTTTTCCGCACATTAATTGCAAATATCTGAAACCCACAGCGTCAATTATATACTACAAACTGCGCCATTAAAGGTTAAATGTATAAGCAAAAAAGTCTACAACGATTTACTCTATTTACATTTTCACCATTAAATATTATAACGTAATAAATATTCAGAAATATCGTAATAAAAACAAAACCTAGAAATATTTTGTTCACTATAAAGTTTTCAAGCATATACATGTATATATATATATATATATATATATATATATGTGAGTGTGTATGTGTGTATACATAAGTTTTGATAATTCAATATCCGAATCACGATTCACTATTTTTTTAATTTTTATATTACTTATTTTATAACTTATACAAAAGTTATTTTATGATTCTTCAACTTGAACAAGAAAATGTTTTTCACAATTTTATTGATTCATATTTTTTAGTTCAAATTTATGATTTCATTTCATATTTGAAAATCCCACAAAATTGAATCTAACTGTAAAAATTAATTTATTTAATAATTTAAAATAATGTACCATGTTTAAATTGTATTTTTTTCAATATATATATATATATATATATATATATATATATATATATATATATATATATATATATATGAAAGAGAAGGAAAGAGAAAGTCATTAGATAGTTTGAATTCGAAAATTCTAAGGAAATTATAATCCAGCAATGAATAAGAATTTAATGGTACTTGTGATATATAATTGTATTTTGTCATTTATAAATTTAATTTACTGTTTACGTTTCGTCTGATGACCTTTTTATTATAATTATTTATGAAGACTATAATTTATCCGTAATAAATTTTATGATAACACTTCCTAAAATATCTACGTATAATAAAAATTAAAAATGGATTTTCTTCTGTAATATTATATAATAATACTGTATCAATAGTTCTGTTTAAGGTCAAATTCTTATCAAACATTTTCAATTTGTAATAAAGTAAAGCATGATATTTATCCATCGTAAATATCAAGCAATTCCTATTCAAACAAGAATCAATATGGACTCAATAAATTTTGTTACAAATAATATCATTTCAATGAAACAACAACTAATTCATTTCTTTCTTCAAACTTTTAAATTAATACATACACACACACTCTTTCTCTCTCACACACAAATATACAATGTTCATGTGTGTGTATAATTTTGAAAATTTAATACTTTATCACAGTTTAACTAATTTATAAATAAAGAAGAAACAATATATTAACTTAAATAAAATCAAATATTTATATATTGTAAATATAAATTACTCTTATAAGTATTGTAATATACTTTCAAATAAACCTCAGAACTTTTATGAAATGTTTCTAAACACAATCATTTTTTTTAGATGAAAATATCAGAATTTTAATTGTCATGTTTTAGGTACGAAGAAAGTTTCATAAAAATACTCATAAATAGATTTCATAGGTAAATTAAATACGTAAATAAGGAAATTGTTGACAATTTAAATAAAAAATGTTTTTCTTTGGGGAGGGATTAATATATAGCGAAATTGCTATACATAAAACTATAATTGGTTAATTTTTATGTACTCACATTAATAAGTTTGAATTTATTGTAATCAATTAACTAATCATTTATAAAAATAGATTGTAGCACTGAATATTAAGCACTAATATTTTAAAAAAATATAAATTTATACATTTAATATTTGGAGTATATATTTTTAAAATTGATATTTACGATATAATTTTGTAAATTCTGTTTTATTTTCTAGTAATAAGAAAATTTAAAATCAATTAATAATGAAATTTTATAGATCTATTCTTTTCAATAATTTAAAAAAATAAATTTTAAAATTAAATTCATACCATCATCTTTTCTTATTAAATCAAAAAGACATACACACACACACACACACACATATATATATATATATATATATATATATATACAAAATGATTTTTTTTTGAAATATTTAAAAAACATATGAAAGTTAATTAAAAACAAGGTTAAATAAAAACATCGCTTGTACTGAAATAACAAGATTATTTTCTCGCATTGCCCTTTTCACTGAAAAAGGTATATAATATAAAAAGAACTGTCACGACTTCCGTTCTTTATAATGAGTCATTTTGTTTGAATTCACGGTACAAAGTAAACGCTATACAAATTATTTTTTTAAATAAAAATTAGTTTACATATACACATTTACATATTCATGCATATAAATGGATATGTATTTGAAAAAGTAAACAACCATTTATTTAACATTATGTCCAAAAAATGTAATATATAAATAAACAAAAAGTACATAAAGATCACAAAAATAAATTTCAATATTTTGTTACACAACTCTATAAAAATATTTTTCCCATATAATTTCTAAATATACAATAAACGTATAATTTTTTTTGACT
>CP092087.1:30537786-30552786 GCA_029203775.1 Neoneuromus ignobilis
TTGTTGTTGAAAATGAGTTAAAAAATTAATAAATTATAAGATTTTATATTATAACGATGACGATATAGCCTTCTAATTGTAATTGATAAATTATTGTAGTGTTGAAATAAGTGATTTATTTGTATTAAAATATTATATAATAAACTCAAAATATATTTTAATTCCATTATAAATCAATATTAACAAAAACTCAATCTATATAAATGTTTTTATTCAAAATAATCTCTATTAAAAATTATATAAAATTACATATTTACACTTCTGAGATTATACATGAATGTAATAAATTTACTCGTAATTTAAAAACACTTATATATAAATAGAAAATATTAGTGAATAATTCGAATAATAATAAAAAAACACTAAATCTAAAAAAATATATAAATTGTAAGATAAGTGTACGTAAATTCTTTTTAAAAAATGGTCATTCAATAAATGTATACGGAAAAAAATTATTCACTCTAATTTCTTCTGTTATTTCTAAAAAGCATGAATTACATACATTTCCATCCATCTCTCTCTCTCTCTCTCTCTCTCTCTATATATATATATATATATATATATATATATATATATATATATATGTATGTAATTATAATAAAATGTTTGCAATATTTGGTAGTAATTAAAAACTATTACCTTTTATCATGGTCATCATCCATTAAATGATAATAAAAAATAATTAATTTCTACTTCTAATAATCACTTTCAAAATAAAATAGTTTATACAAAAGTACAATTCAGCAAAATTTTGTATTCCATTAACAGGAATTAAAATATAATAACAAAATTTTAATCCGATTTAAATTCAAGTAAATTCTGAAAACGGTCCATACAATTCTAGCAAAATATTCATTCATTTAATTTGTAATCACGTTTTACGTTGTTTGGTTAATAATACAAGAATATTTATGTTTCATTTAAAATGAAAACATCTATTATACCTACTCGCTGATGTTCATTAATTAATAATTTAATTGTAACTTAATTATTTACATATATATATGCTATACATCTATTCTACAAAAATAAAGAAACAAAAAAGTTAACAGAAAAATACGTAAATAAAGAGCTTTCGTTATTTAATTAACATACTCTATAGGGTAGTTAAAACGAGATTGAAGGTTTAGATATTTACATATTATATCCTTCAGTCACATTTGAGCCACCCTATAAAAGAAATGATGTTTCTTAAAAAGACAGAGAGTATTATTTTTTATTTTAGTATATTCGTAACTTGAATAAATTACACTTCATTAACATATATATATATATATATATATATATATATATATATATATATATATATATATATATATATATATATATATTTATGTAATTAAACAGAAAACTTACTATTTATACATTATATTTGTAGTTGATCTTTGAAAATGAATAAATAATCATTTAAGATGTTAAAAATATATTCTATTTAAAATAACAGATTATATTATAAAGCATAAAAATAAAAATTATGATTTAAATTATTATATTGTTTTCGGTAGCAATAAAATTATTTCCGAAAAAAGAATATTTATTACGAGAAAATGTGATTCTTTTTATAATAAAAAAAAAATGAAATGACATGAAAAATATTTGACACTGTAAAGCAATATCGTTGCTGTGTTAACCGTCGTTGCACGTCGCACACGTGCTTTTATAAATCACGAAAATCATTCAACGAAACAGAAAGGTTTGTGTTTGCTTGAACATATTCAAATTATGTGATCGATCAAATTGATTATGTATACTTCTATAGAGTAAATTATATTTATATACACACACATACACACAAATAAAATTATTACTATTTACATCGATCTAAAGTTTCAATTCTGTAATTAAAAATTAATCCATAAGAGATTTGTTATTTAATGACAGCTAATATTTAAATAGAAAAAATATAAAAATATAAAAAATGTCCATCAATTTTTTTTCCTTTAAGCATAGAAAAATATTCAAATTATACATTTTTTTCGGAACTGATAACATCCCATTTTATTTTCCTATTCAATTTATTTATATATGTGTTAGTGATAATGAGTTGTTTAAGATACACATAGTTTTAAACATTTATTTTTGTATCTTTTATTTCGATTTTTCTCAAATCTAAAAATTCATTGAACATTAAATCAATCTCGCTGTGATCTATCATAAAGCTTATTTTTTACTTGTTTTGTCTGATTCTCTCATTCTTTTTCCGAATTCATCTGAGTTTTGTTGAGAAAATAACAATATTGTTAGCAAATCATAAGTGACTATTTAGTCTATTATTTTTATTTTTTGACATTTTCTGATTAATGACTTAAATACTTTTTTCTAATACTACTATAAATAGCTTTAATGATATTTATTATTACATATTATATATATATATATATATATATATATATATATATATATATATATATATGTCATTATCATTATCATATTGACTTACATTATATCTATTTATTACTGAGCTAAAGTCTCAAAATGTTAACATTTACTGATAATTGATCACATTTATACCACGCTGACTAGGGAAGTTGGTGAGGATTTATTATTCAAGGTCTACTCTCTTAAACAGGTTGCCTTCACATCAGCTAGTAATCCCGATCGCCCTAAATCTCCGACCGGAGATCGAACACATTTTTCATGCTAGTCACTACATCACCGGACATTTGTGTGTGAGTATATATATAATATCATTAACTTAGACTGACACTTAAGTACTTAAATAAACTATACAAATAAAATTTAAAACTGTTTCCAAAATAGTTGTCAATATCGTAATGATTAAATACCAATTAAAGTTACTTAACTAGAGTTATACTTAATAAAACTAGAATTACAAATAATTAAACGCAGTTAAAATTAAATGTAATATTATAAAAAAGACTAAAATATTATTTGTGAATAAATGTATATAAATACTATAAAAATGCAAGATAGAACAAAAATTAAAATGTAATGTCATTAAATAAAATTTATTGGTACGTTTAGAAAAATTGTTGCAGTAAATTAAAAAACAGATATTTTGCAATCAAAATATTCAAAATAATTCAAAAGATTTTTTTTATAAATAACTAATATATGTACTTTGTAAATTTGATATGAAAACACACACTGAAAAAATCTGATATATAAAAAAATAAAATACAAGAAGTATATAATAGCAAATATAAGAGAATTAAAATAAATAAAATTAAAATAAACTTTATAAACTCTTTGAAAACTAACACGATTTATTGTTAGAATAGGTATATTTTTGCCAAAAAATCTTTTTCAATGTAAAGAAAATAATATATTATTCGCCAATAGCTATTATACAAACTACATAAATAAAACTATTACAACATTCATACACATTTAATTCATAGATATAAACATGAATAGCTTTTTTTACAAATTTATCTAAAAGAATTTATATATATATACGTATATATATATATATATATATATATATATATATATATAGTGCATGCATGTGTGTGTGTGTTTTATTTATATCAAAAATAAAAAAATTCTAATTCTATAAGAAATAAGTTAAAATTTTATTTTATCAAATATAATTATATATATAATTTTATATATCTATATATATATATATATATATATATATAATGTGTATGTTAAAGTATACCAATTCAATTATATTAATTAACATTTAATTATAAATAAAAAATAACAAAAAGTCAAATAACACCCTTAATTTGTACGGTGATTGATGTCGTCTTTTTTTATGTTGCTAATTTACAATTAATTTTTGTTAACATCCACCCTTATCAAAAGTGAATATGTGATATAGGGTAATTTATTAATTCATAATCTTGTTAACACTAACCATAATTTAATTGTAAAATTAAATAATTTTAGATATTTTGTACGTAGATTTAACAACATTATCTGATTAAGACGGTGATCTATGAAGTACTAATCTTATATCACATGACATCTTATTACATTGTAGGAAACACTATGGTTCTGATAAAGCATATAAATTAGACATGAAACGGAGCTGATGAGCCAGCAAGCAACGAGTCGTCTCAGTCTGATGCCTTACATCCGTTTCCTGTACAGCGCACAGACATTCAACGAACGATGGGGCAAATCGAGCGCACGCATCTACCCGGTAACTGTCCACACCGTGTGATTAGTTTGTCCGGGGTGTCCGGTTCGGGAGTCGAGAGGAAAGATTGTGTAGAACCGCAACAAATTAAATGAGAGTTTATCACGCTTAATGAAGCAACTGAAATAAAATCAACAACGATTGCTGCTGTTGTGAATTATTAATTGGTTTTATTTCCAGAACTGAATAATTCCATTTAATCTTGTATTCATTTTTCATTTAAAGATTTTTATTATAAAAGTGAAAATAAAAACGATTTATATTTTTATTGAAAAATAACGTTAACAAACTAGAGAATCATTTATATCATATATAGAAAAAAATGTTTACACACTTTTAATAAACAAATTCTATTTTGGTATTTATAATTGCTGTATGTCGATTTAAAATAAAAATGAAGATATTATTGATATTTATAATTAAAATATTTTTTTCTGGAATTATTTTTATTTTAAAATCATATTATTTTATATTCAAATGCAACTTAATAATAAAAATATATTTATTTTTAAAATATTATAATCTTAAATATAAATATATTTTTTATATAAATATATAAAAATGTTTGTTGTTTTGGAACTGTGGCTGATTCACTTTACACAAATGAAGGCTCTGACGATGATGGCGTCGCCATCGAAATGCATCAGCCGATATAATTATAGATTATATAATTTTAAATAATAAGTGAACAATAAGTGATTATTGAACACTTTAAATTATTGTGGTGTTGGGGTTAAAATTCATTTGTGTATATAAAAATGATTAAAATAAAAATGATTGCATGTAAATATTTCACATGGGCTGGTTTTAAAACTGTTCTAATAATTTTAACAAAATTCACGTATATAACTATAATTTTGTCTATCTTCATTGACTAGCTACTAAGAAACATCAGATGATAAAACACTCTGAATATTCAGACACAGGATCCATTATCTCATTTTTCTCAGTAATTCTAAAGAATGGACGAAGTTACTATAGATTCAGGTGTGATTATTATTCGTGACTTCTTATTGGTCCAGTTCACCTTTCTTACAAAGAAGTCTTTTATATTTTTACATTATATGTAGAAGATAATCATTTCATAGAATAATGGTATTGTACTAAAAATCTAAAAGTGAAGTTGAATTTTAATCATACTTAAAGGTACAATATTTTTTTATTATTTTACTAAAAAAATATAATATATACACACACATACATATTTATATATATATATATATATATATATATATATATTTATATATAAATAATTAATAACTTTATCATAAAAATATTATAATCTAGTCTTTAATAAATACATTTACATATGAATATGTTCTCATACTAAATTATTAAAAAAGTTAATAAATTTGTAATTTAAAATTTAAAACAACTATTATATAATAAATATAATACATTTTCTTGGATAGTAAGTCCAATGGCAGGGTTTACAATTTTAGAACAATTTTTATATTTATATATTTTATCCTTTTTAACTTGATTCTTCAAAACCCAATTTGAGAAAACATTTTTTTAAATACTCAAATAAAGAGCATTATACACCTAAGAATCTTTGTAAAAGATTAAACTTTATTTGTAAATTCATAATGTAATTATTAAAGCGTAATTATTACTGCAATAAAATGGTCAAGGTATGTTTTAATTAAAATCCTTCCAACCAATACCCATTGAAAAAATCAAACATGTCAATTAAAGTTGTAAGTCTTCGTATACTTTCCAAACATTTTTACCTGATTTTTTCAATCATTTTATTAGAACTATCCAAAATTAAGTGTCTATTTATTGTAGTGCGAAACGAACAACCTTCATTTGAATTCTTTCTGTTTCGAGTTTTTGCTATTAAACGCAAATCCTGTACATTCTCATAATACTTAAGCAAAAGCTTTAACGTCAAGTACGATTTTCTTTAATGACTGTACTATGTCTCCTAATTGTTATTTCTATAAAATTTAGTTATTTTTAACTTTGTTAGAAATAACTGAAATATTTACATCTCACTATAAAGATGACTATAATATAATTCTAAGATATTTACATAATTCAGATGCTATAATTTCTACATTATTAATAGTGTAAGATGAGTAGATAGAAATTTCTTCTATTAATAAATTAAACGTAGGTACTATTTGAGAAACTTAATTCTATCCTACTATACTTTGTTACAATAATAATGTTATATACATTACAAAATACGTAATTTGTTATAATTAAGTTAATTGTTTACTAAAACTAAGAAACTAATTGAATTAAAACTAAGAAAACGAATTAAAATTAAACTAATCTTCGTAAAAACAATTTAAATCTATGAATATTCGATTAAAACTCATATTTTTTATATTATAATTTAACAGAAGCAAATAGCATCATTTCTAAAAAAAATGATATTTTGTATATTCTTGTCTTAGTTTAAATATATCATATATGTAAATATTTTTATATTTATAAATATTTATATATAATTACATTATTTTTCATTTTGTGACATATTAAAAAAAGATTGGGAAAGATATATTACCTACTTCATAACATTTGTTACAAAAAAATTATAATTTATTTATGCACAATTAAAATATATAATTTTTATTTCTTTTTATAATTTAATGATTTTTGCCATTTTTTTATTCAAATTGTTTTAGTTATTACTTCAATACTAAAGTGAACTTAGCTAAATATTCACAAAACTATTCGTTTTAAACACCATTAATAAATTGTTAAGAGTAGATCAATTTCATAGATATTATTAATAACAATAACATTTTATTTAAATTTTCAATGACCATAACATATATGTAGGGTATTTTTAAAAATCTATTCATTATTATCTTTTTATTCATCATTGAGTATTGTTATTTTTTCTTCTGAATGAAGAAAAGAAAAATTATTGATGTCCTTCTTAAAAACTGCAAATGATAAGAATATTTTTTGTTGTTTTTTGTAATAATGTTTATAATTATATATATATATATATATATAATTTGTTAAAGAAAAAAATTCTTTTATATATCAAAATAATTATAATAAACAAATACTACAAGCAACAAATCGATACCAAAGAACACATTATATTAGACTATATTTTTAATAATGAAACAACAGGAAGTGCCTTTCAAAAGGAGGTATATACATCAATATGTCTCTTACAAAATATATATGTTATTATGTAAATATTTCAATTAGTCTATAAATAGAAACACCGCATATTTGTGACCTTAGTGAACAAAGCAAATATAATATATGTTAAATTCTGACTCCTTTCTCTTTATTAAATATTAAAAAACTAAATAACTTATATATTGAGATATAACGAAAGATTATTAATTATGATATTAAACATATTTAATAAATTTTATAGAAATAATTATATTTTGCAGAAAAATTATAGTAAATGGAAATAAAATAGTTGGAAATTATAAACGATAATAATTTATTTTTATGTTTTCTTCATTAAAATTACATATATTATTAAATTAATTAAAGATAAAATAATTATTTCCCATACACAGGTGACAGATGATATTATTATATTTTATTTATGTAGTGATATATTCAATCATTATTGACATAATTGATATTAGTACTATTTTCAAATAGCTTAATAATATTTAGATAAGCATTAAGTTTCATGAAGATAAAAAAATGACAACTCGAGTAGTAGTTAAATACGTCATTAATGACTCAACAACGAATACTCGAAGATAATAACACAACTTTAATTAAATATCTACTTCTATTAAGTACTAATTTAATTTAAAAATAATTTATTTGATAAATGTACTAGACTTTATTTCGTTTTGAATTATATAATTCTTTTTTTGCAAAGTTAAATTATATAATTGAAAATGTTCGCCTTTTCATTATATATTTATGCGTATATATATATATATATATATATATATATATATATATATATATATAAAATAAAATATTCTAGCATTAATATGAAATAATATTATAATTAATTTTACAATATTCTTTTTCAATACACTGATTTTTAAATTCCTATAAAAAGTTTATTAAATCAGATGAACTAAGAGAATATTTTCACATTATAATAATACAAAACTGATAAGTTTTTTTTGTTAAAATTTTATATTGAAGTAATGAAAAATATACAATTTTTGATATAAGATAACTTTTTTTTTGTATTTTTAAACCAAAAATAATATCAAATTGAATGAAAATATTTAATGTTAAATTTTGTAGATGTAATTCAAAACATAATTTCAATTCTTCATTTTTTCCAAATTAAGCCGCAATATGTTTGTACAATAATATAAGTAGCTATTTAATTTATTCTTTATTTTAAACAATTTTATTTATAAATATTTGGTATTATGCATGTGTGTAAAAAATATACGTAATTTTTATTTATCTAGTTAATATCGGTTATAATATTGTTACAAAAAATGAAAAATATAGATCAATATTAGTGGGTAATAGAGATCAATTAAAACACGTTTATGTATTTTGGAGATTTTAAAATAAAAGTGATTTTTTTTTAAAATACCATTATCGCAATTTTATTTACTACAATCTAAAAACATTTTCTTTATCATTATGTGGACTTAAAATTAATGAAATAGTAACTTTTAAAAATTAACAATTATTGTTTCAGAGTTTATTCATAATAAAAAATATTTCCATTACATGTATTTCAAATATTAATTGATATTTTTACTCAGTATAACAAAATATGTGGGTAAAAGTAATTATTAATTAAAATATAACAATGCACATGTGATTTTTCGCACAAAGCTCAAAACCATTAAAACCATAAGAGTAAATAAACTTTATTTAAATATGTTTGAACTATTTATCTACATTTTCTTGGAATTAAATTAAAATTTATACAGTCAAAATATTTATGAAACTGTCAAATTTCAATAAAGAGATAAAAAAATTATCATATAAATATATATAGAGGGAAGGGGGGAGAAAAAGAGATAGAGATTGATAGATGTGTATGTATTTAGTTATGTATATAATAAATATCTAATTACTTTCATTTACATATTATATTATATTTTATTATATTTTGAAGTTGAAAAAATATTTCCTTTATAACAACAAAAAGAAATAAAAATAATCAAAGTTATGTAATGGCTCGATGAGACATATGTAAAAAGTAAATAAATAAATGTTAAAGCTTCACTGGAATATATTCGATATACGTAGTATTAAGAAAAATACAATGTAAAAAGTTAACAAATGTAAATAAAGAAAAAAACGACAGTTTTCTGTTATCGAATATCTTAAATTATTGATGACGCAAAGTTAAAAATAAAGTAAAAGAAATTCGACATTGCTTGAGAAAAACTCGATCCCTTGACCTATTAGAAATTAGTTCGATACGAAGTTTCTAGATTAAGGTCAATATTTCTATATAATAAAACTTTAAAAGTTCAATATGAAGATATAGTTAACATAGGTATATTTATATGTTAGATAAATATTTAATAAATGTTTTTATTATATATATATATATATACATATATTTATTTATTTATATACACATTACGTAATATATAATTATTTATACAAATATGTTAAATTTACTAACGTTGTATAATAATATTAATAATTTTTGTGCTACTGATTAATTTATATTGAAGATTAATGATACAACACGCTTTAATAACTAAACATATAAATATCAACATCTGTACCATATTAAATAATTTCAAAACGAATGATAATCAGAAAAAGAATGGTATGAACAATAATTTAGAACAGACACAATTAATAATAATTAGGAAACATAATATTGATATCCAGAAAATGTTACTCAAGAGAATAAATGTTATTTTTTTAACTACAATAATAAAATAATGAAATAAACCATATTTATATTTCAAATATCAGTAATAATATTTTACCATTATTGAATATATATATATATATATATATATATATATATATATATATATATATATATATATATATATATATATATATATATATATATATATATATATATATATATATATATATATATATATATATATATATATATATATATATACATATTTATAGATATATATATATATATTTAATACGTATAAAATTTATACACAAAAACCGAAAACGAATATAAAAAAATATGTTTTTTTAAGTTAGTACAAAAATACAATATACTCGTGTATTTGCTTTAACAGTATTGTATGAAAATATTTGCATTACTCTAAAAATATTAGGAATATAAATCTACAGTTCAAGTTTTAATTTTTTATTTTAATATATGCTTATTTCAAAAATATTCCTTCGACTTTAAATATTGATATACTATTATATAACATATATATATATATATATATATATATATATATATATATATATATATAAAGTTTTGAATTATCATTCATACAAATAAAATGTGTAAAATGAAAATAAATTATTTTAATAACCTATTAGAAAAAATGTTAAAACATTATTAAATATTATTACATACAAAATTTTAAAATTACAAATCTTATAATGTAAACAACATTTAATAATCAGCTAAAATATTTGTTTTATGTACTAAAATTAGCATTGAAACTTTTATCCACTTGTTTAAAAATGGGAAATTATATGTTTTATAATAAAAAGAACATTTCAGATAAATTGAGATAGAGGTCAAATTAAAAAATAATTTTTAATATTTCACATTACAGACACACACTCACACATGTTAATATACATACATACATACATACATACATACATACATACATATATATACATATATATATATATATATATATATATATATATATATATATATATATATATATATATATATATATATATATATATATATATATATATATATATATATATATATATATATATATATATATATATATATATATATATATATATATATATATATATATATATATATATATATATATATATATATATATATATATATATATATATATATATATATATATATATATATATATATATATATATATATATATATATGTATATATATGTATATATATAAATGACAATAAGGGTTTTAAGGGATTTTTAAAACTAGAACATAGTTATTCTGAAGTATTCAATTTAAAATTTAATTTATCTGAAAATTTTAGAAATTTAATAATTTTTAACTATGATTGTTTAACAGCATAATTTTATTACAGATTTTCCAACTTTATACTGTTTTAACTGGATATTTTATTATGAAATAAATTAATTAAAAAATATACTTTATATGAAATGTAAAAATTATTATAATTTTTAAAAATTTAAAATGTTCAAACTACTTATTTTAATTTAAATATTCAAAACTTACCAATTTATTATTATTTATAACTAATATTAATCAAGTAATAATTAAACTCTCACTACAAATAAAATAAATATATTATACTTGAAAATTTTTTCTTTATAATTAGAAAATATCTAATTAATAAAAATCAAATGTATCATCACTTTTACATATATTAAATTTTGTTTTTAAAATCTTTATTATTAAAATTACTTCTTATAAATACTAATAAAAAATAATGTTAAGAAAAGAAAATGATATTGCATTTTATGATTCGGGCTTATTTTAATTATACAATATTTGAATGCAAATAAAACAGTTTTTACTGAATAAACAAATTTTATTAATTTTTACTTAAAAATTCCTGTCTAATTTCTATTCAAAATAAATTATCTATTAAAAATGATTTAATAAAAGTGAACTTTATAATCTATTATATATATATATATATATATATATATATATATATATATATATATATATATATATATATATATATATATATATAGTCATCAAAATGTGACATCTAGATTTATTAAAAAGAAACTATACACATGTTTCCCTATACACATATTTCTTTTTTATAGAATACAAATATAGGCGTTTCATCTGGATGGCCATATATAATATATATACGAGGGTCGTTTGATAAGTATGGTAAATTTATTTATTGTTTAATTTATTTAATTAATTTAAATATTTTTTTCAATTTAGTTTTCCTTACTTTTTACCATACTTATCAAACGACCCTCGTGTATATGTATGTATATATATATATATATATATATATATATATGTATGTATATATATATATATATTTATATATCAAGTGGAGGGATTAAAATATTAACTTATATAATATAAAATAGTTTTCCAATTTGAAACTTAAGCTTGCCAGTTACATATTGATGAGAACATTTTATATGTATTAACAAGTTTTAATTAGGTCACTTCACTTGTGAAAGCTCCCTTTTAATGTAATCTCATTGAAATGTAGTAGCTACCATGGGATATTTTTTTAAAAATTTATTTCTCTCTTTCAAATCCTTTTGCACACACACACGTACACACACATACACACACACACGTAGGAATATATGTGTATATAAATTATATGTATGGATGATAATGAATATAATTATTTTTAGTAGAATATTATTATAGTTTTGTACGATATCCATATCTATGATTATGCATTATTTTCTTTAGTACGACACATTTGCAACTAGATATGATCTTATCATATTTCGTTAATATTTGTAGCGTTCTCATCAATTTTATAATTACATGTAATGGACAAAAAAATTGTATTTTTATTTCTTTATTTACCAATTACTATAATAATTTATTTTCAAATCATATTTGTTAAATTATATCTGAAGCTGTATTAAATATTACATTAAAATTTGCCTATAAACACTTGTATCTTTTTATCTATATGTGTGTGTGTGTGTGTGTATATATATATATATATATATATATATATATATATATATATACATAAATTAAATACAATGAAATAATTAATTATTACAAAAACTAGAAATTATGAAAAAGAAATATTTGCGCATAGATCCAATCTTACAACTAGCCTCTCGATAAAAATAGAAAAAATTGACTCGATTATAAATTTGCGTTCTATAAATTCTATTGTCAGCCCAGAAATTATAATTCACGCCTTCATTTTCTGCTCTGCGCGAACTTTTCAGCATATTTTTATCACGTTAATATGTTTTGTCTGTTCAAGGTTAAATAAGTTTATTTTTGTCTAATTCCTGTTTTCAAATTTATAACAGAATATTTATATGCTGTTTTTTTTGCAACAAAATGAAAAAATAAACGAACAAATTCTAAAGGACTTCTGAAAGTACACATAGTTTATTATTTATCTACGTTTTAGAACGTAATATAATAGAAATGGTTTTAATAACATTCGAGATGTAGAGTTTTATTACGAAAAACCGATTTAGTCCGAATGAGATTTTATCCCTCAATGGATTGATCACTAAACCGACATTGTAATAGCCAGAAGAGTACGATTACTTGCTAAGAAATTGAAGTGCTAGTAAGAAACTGGTTATAATATTAATTGTTTTCTCTTCCATAAAAACAAAGATTACTTGACGGGCTTTTATCCCTCTGTTTATTACAAAATAATGCTCTCTTAAATGAAAGCTTGAATTAATATAATAAATATATTTTATTATTTCATGGTAAATAATATGCGTTTATCTTATTTTTAGGTTTTCTTTTTATTTCTCTTATTATCTAAATTATATGTTCAATAATACCTAAAACAAAATTTTAGTGCATATCTTTGAAGATGAAATAATTAAATAAATTTCATTTTCAGTTCTAAAAGTTTTATCAATAAATATAAGATTTTCAATCTAAGAAAAACATTCATCCCATTAAATAACAGTAATATTTTAAAAATAAATTTAAAATATAAAATAATTTCGTTTTAATGATAACTTTTGGTATTTTCATTTTTTAAATTGATAACCGAATTCAGTATTTTATTAATTTTTTAACATTATGATTTAAGAAAAATCGAATAATATACATTTATATTTAAACACTAAAATATTTTAAACAATTAATTTTGTTAATATAGAATTGAAAATACTAAGTGTAATAACTAGAATAATTTGTGTTATCTAGAATTCTCTAATTTAATGTTGTAATGAATAAACACAATATTGAAGCACATTTATATGCAATCAACATTAATCTATGTACAGTATATTCATTAGTAAATCAAGATTTGTTACCTTTGCATTGTATATACCGAATGTATATGTTTTATTTAAATTGAGATCTTCAACGATATTTGCTTTTTATACATTTTGCTTATTATTTTACATCGATGTAGATCTATTTATAAAAAAATAAATCAACAATATAAAATTATATTGGCATATTATCGCATAGAATTAATAGAAAAAATCTAAATTAAAAATATTCTTGCTTAACTGACAAGAAATATTAATAATTTTTATCAAAAAAAATATTTTTTAATATATAAATTTATATAAACTAAATAAAAAATATCTACAAATTGATTTATAGTGATCATAATCGTTTTTAATAGAAATAAATTAAACAAAAGTTATCTTAAAAAATAACTCATTTTATTTAAATATATATATATATGCAAAAAATTGATTATTTTTAAAATTTCCAACAATAAAATAGTTAACTAAAAACAGAGTAATTAACATATTTTACTGAAAATGAATTAATATAATTCTTTATTAAATATAAGAAAAATATGATTAGTTGCCATTTCAAGTAACTAATTTTTATCGATTATTCATAAATATAAAAAAAAATAATATTTATTTTTCAGATTGTTTTTCAATGTAAAAATTAAATATTTGTATTTTACAAAAATATTATATATATATATATATATATATCCAAGTAAATGCCTTTGTGTACAAATAAATTATTTTATTTCTCACAAAATATTTTATAATCATAACTCATTTCATTCGAAAATTTTCAAACAAGATTCTATCAATTTTATGTTATAGTTAGAATTATATATAATATAAAATAACATACATCAATGTATATTTCACAATCTCATAGTATAAAAAATAAACAGATCAAGCAACGA
>CP092087.1:30557786-30562786 GCA_029203775.1 Neoneuromus ignobilis
GCAAATCGTCTTTAGTGGTGATCAATCAAGATTCGAGCGTCGGAAAATGGTACTTCGCCTAAAAGAAAGACCGTTAACAAAAAACAAGGCGGCAAAATAGAATTCTCAATAAATTCAATTGTAGTCAGCTTGTTTCAATGACTTCGACGAATTTTTTTGTACATTTGAATTATATAATTAAAGGACATAAAACATTGTATTCATTACTTGAAAAAAAAATTTTAAAATGTATTTTAACAATTTACAAATAATTTATTATAAATAAATTGTAACCAATTCTAATAAAAAAAAATATATTTTCTATAACAAAGATATATTTATTTTTAATTATTGCATAATTTAACTACATGCAGAGAAATGTACATAATATACATACTTACATAATATACAATTCTCTATATGTACATATAGGGAAATACTTTTACAAAAAAATATTTCGGATTGTACATTAAATACTTTTTAGTTTTATAAAATAGACAATCAAACATATAGATATTTATATATATATATATATATATATATATATATATATATATATATATATATTTAATTTAAAATGTATTTTACATTTATTGCTATGAAATATATACCAAATAACAAACTAAATTATTACCAAATTGAAGTAAAATATTTTTAAGAATTAGAAATAATTAAAATATAAAAACATCAAAAAATAAGATTTTGCATAACTTTTTTTCATTTTTCCTGTTTTTATCTAATTTAGTTATTTTGAAAACAATATTTAGACAAATAAATGACATAAATGTAAAATTAATATTTAATTAATTCAGAAGGGAGTTTAATTAACTTAATGATTTTTTCGTCCTCATTAAATATTACATATAAAAGTTCTAAATTGATACATTACTGTTTAAAGATAATAATGTAGTATTATCATTATATACACGAGAGCCATTTGATAAGTATAGAAAAAAGTAAGAAAAACTAAATAAATAATAACTTGAAAAATTTAATTAAATTAAATAATTAATTAAATTACACAATAAATAAATTTATCATATTTATCAAACGACCCTCATATATTTATATATATATATATATATATATATATATATATATATATATATATATAATATTAATAAATTAAAAAAATTACAATTTCTAAAAAAAATATTTTACATTAAATTAGTTATTGAATATTCAATTTATTTATATAAAATACTTTGAAATAACTAATTTCTAATTTTTTGTGTATATATAGTCAATTTTAGCAAAATATTTTTCTTATAAATATTATTCTGTTTAAATATTCGATTAATTATATCCTGAAATACAAATTTTATATATATATATATATATATATATATATATATATATATATACATATATCTGTATACAAAAATGTTAACAAAATGAATTTATAAACAATAGTATGTTATTTACTTCAGAATTCATTATCGTTTTTAATGGAATATAAAAACCACCATCAACAAAGTCTATTTTTAAAATTCAATAAGGCTTCAAATAAGAATAAGGATTTTTAAAAATTTATTGAAATAATGATATTATAAAATATGAATTTTATTAAAAATTTGGGATACAATTTCGATTTGTTTAAATATAAAATTAATTAAAATTTTATTTTTAAATTAGTATCAATTAGAAATAAAAAATTCCACGATAAGAATTTAAATCAGTACTTTTAAGATACCAAAAGAAATTATTTCAAAGAATATACAATTTTAAAGAAATATTAAACAATAATTATCTTAATTGTTTTCTAGTATTTGTTTACATAATTAAGCAGTTACGTATATTACTGTATACATAAAATTTATATATATATATATATATATATTAAAAACATATGCAGTTAAGTTAAAAAAAAACATTCTCTATTTTTAATTGTATTGTATTTACTAAAACACAAAGTTATAATTGGATCTAACTCTGAAAATAATGAAATTAACACCGAACATTTTACTATATTTTTTATACATCAAATTAAATGAATACCAATAGTCAGTGAGAAGCAACTGTGCAGAATACTAAATACAATGATGACAATGTTCATTTTAAAACGTTAAATCCACCAAAATATAATTTTTAAAACAATCTAATTTTAAAAACAATTATGTGGGAATTCTAGCACAAAGTGATTTTTTAAACAAAAAGTTATTAATTAAATGCAAAAAAACAAGAATCAATGATAATAATATAAGAAGTGTTTTTTTAATAATAAAACATATTTTTTTTAATAAAAAAAAATAATTTATGGTTTTATTATTATATAAAAAGTTCTTTAATACACCTCTCTCTTTCTTTCTCTCTATATATACATATATACATATTAATATATATATATATATATATATATATATATATATATATATATATAAATGAAGATAAAAACTATAATTTAAAAATATAATTAATGTTAAAGTTAAATTCTACAAACCCTTTAATTTTTCATTAAAATTATATACATTTAAAACTAAAAATGTCATTAAACACAAAATTACAATTCTATTAAAAATTATATTTTAAATTAATCATTTCCTTAGATATCCCTAATTTCTATATTATATATATATATATATATATATATATATATATATATATATACATATATATATATATATATACATATATATATATATATATATATATATGTATATATATATATATATATATACATAATTACCTTTACGTGATTATGCATATTTCAAAATAATTTAATAATTGAATGAATAAATATTTATACTCGAATCTAGACTTCAATTACCCAAACTAAGTACATTTTAATAAAGATATAAAAAATATAGTCACGTCTTCTTTGTATTTAAAAAATAATGAAATATGTCTTAAATTTTTATTTTTATATGTTTTTAATTGATAAATGTAATGACATAGTATGCAAATTTAATATGAAAATTCCTGTTATAAAAATGGATTATTAAACGAAAATATATATTTTCTTTTTTTCATGGCTATAAAAATGAAATAATAAAAATACCCTCTTAAAAAAAGAATATATATTTACGCTTTTTACGTAAATAATGTTATATTGTTTACCGAGATTTAATTAAAAAATTGTGTATATATATATATATATATATACACACACACATACATATGTATCATCATCATCATTGGCTCCACAGACTATTCCAGTCCCAGGCCTCTCTGACAATGCCAGCTTAATAGAGCATTTTTCTTTTCGTTGTTTTTTTACAAGTTGAGGTTGTCAACCTCATGTTCAACTCTCGAAAATATGGGACATATATATATATATATATATATATATATATATATATATATATATATATATATATATAATAATTCCATAGCAAAGTCAATGTTATTAATCTACTCTGATCGGGAACGATTAAGTCCAAAATTTAATAATTGTAAATAAACATTATTCACGATTGTAAATATTTTTTCTAATTGTTAATTAAGTGAATTTAAAAATGTAGGTTGAATAAAAAATGTATATAGTGTTATTGAATATTTCTGAAAATTGTGATTATTCTTAGTATTACGTTTTTAAGCAATAGTCAAGAATTAATGTAATATTAAAACGTGTAAATATATATATATATATATATATATATATATATATATATATATATATATGTTTAAAAAACATTTTTTTTATCAATGTATCCTATCGGTTCTCACTTATAGCAATGAAATATGAGTTTTGAATGCTAGGATAATTCAGACTCCAAACAATACAAAAAAGCATGGCAACATGCACATTACGGATAATAAAAAAATAGACAGAGTAGCTATTGTATTAGAAAAAAATAAAAACATTAAAACAAAAGAATTTTTTGAAATGGAAATAAGGTAGTCGAATAGCAAATAGGGAATTACCGATAGACAAGAGAAATTTTTGATTAGAAATCAAGATATATAAATAGGCCAACAAAAAGACTCATGGATAGATGGAATATAGATATAAGAAAATTCTTCATAATGAACTAGAAAATTATTGCATCCGTTGAAGTAAAAAGTTTTGTGAAAAGGATTTATCCAACAGTGGATAAAAAGATTCTGATGGTAATGATATATATATATATATACTCCATTAAATAAAATTGTTATCTATAAAATTATTAAAAACCTTTTCAAGTAGTTCTATTTTAAAATATGTAGTACGTATTGAATAATTTTTAATAATACTGAATTTACAATTTATATAATTCGACGATGAATAAAAAGTTCCTATAAATTATAATTTCAATTTTTAATTATAATAATTCTAATTCCTACAATTTATGATTATGAAATAATTGTGTCTTAAATATCATATAAATATTAATTTTGTAAATATTGTACATTGCTGGATTATAGCCTAATTTTTAAAATCACAAAAAAATAAAATAAAATTAATCCAAAATCTAAAATATTATATTTGATTTAGAATATTGTTCCATATAATAGAATTACTACATATATTGTCATAATTTTAATATTTTAAAAATATAGAAATATTTTTTTTGATAACCAAATTCTTGATATTAAATTATTTATTTATTTACGTAAACTAAAATTTTACACAAAATAGACATTTAATAAATTAATTAATATTTTGTACAAATCTAAACTTATTACTTCATATATATATATATATATATATATATATATATATATATATATATATATATATATATATAAAGATTATTTAATTATTATAAATATCTCGAAAAACTATGTTGTCTTATAAAATATACTTTTGTTTGCATTAAATAATATATATTATTAATTTCAATTTAACATATAAAGTTTAATGTGAATAGAGAAGAGTTCAAACTTTTAAATACAATGCATATATAAAACTTATAAACATACATATAATAAGTAAAATATAGATAAATATACATTATTGTTAAAAAATTACAACTTTACTTAAAATTAATAAAAAAAAAACTACAAAATAATAAATTTATTTAATCCCATAAAATTAAAAAAATTACTTAAAATATTTCTTAATAAAAATGATATATGTTTATAATAAAAACAAGACGAAA
>CP092087.1:30567786-30605286 GCA_029203775.1 Neoneuromus ignobilis
ATATGTATATATATATATATATATATATATATATATATATATAATATTGTTTATCATAAAAAATTAGAAATTGTTATTTAAAATATATTATAAAATATTTTCTTCTTAATTTTATTAATAATTTATTTCTTTAACTCAAGTATAAAACTCTATTTACATTTGAATTAATTATTAATATACAGAAACAAGTTCCTGTTTATTTTATTATATATCATTTATAGTCAATTACCAATAATATTTGTCATTTATACTTGTTCAAATATTATTTTATCTGCATTTCATTTTAGTTTTAGTTGAATCGATTGAAATAAAATAAAACTTTACTAGTTCAACAACATCAACGATCATACTATCGAACTGTCACAGAACTTTTATCAGTTACTATTTCATTTCTCAGAACATTTATATGCACTACCAATCAATTTCTATAGAACTATCACAACTTTCATCTTAAGTTCATTCATATAATTTAATCTGATAAAATATCTGATATAACTTATTCTTTAACACGTTCCATGCCGAGTCGTTTTTGCTCGACATTTCATTCAGGCCATTTGTTGTTTTATCTAAAGATTGATATATTATCACACGATATTTCATTACATCATTAATCCATAAGTAATTAGCTTGTATAGAGTAGTTATCACATTGTGTACCACCGGTGGTACACGCGGCCTGAATGGAAAGTTTAACGTGTATCATCGGTGGTACACGTGGCATGGAACGTGTTAATCGAATAACATTTATATATATATATATATATATATATATATACTACAGAATTGATTTAAAAATCTAAAAATGTACACGTATGTTGTCTCTATAAGAACTTGATCACAAAATCGTTAGTCAGTATAAAAATAATACTCGAAGTGATATTAAAATAACTAATCAATAAATTGAAACCAATTTTAATTTGTTTCATTAATATCGTATTACAATCTATTACTATTAATAGAATCAACCAGATTAGAGATTTATATTTTTTAGTTTCTTTTGGATTCTATTTTCTTTTAACTTATGATATTAAGTTATAATAGAAAAATTGACCTATTATTTAAGAAATCATGAAAATTTAAATGTTTCTTTTAAAAATAAATAATTAATTATAAAATATATATTAATGCACATAAACACACACACAGATATATATATATATATATATATATATATATATATATATATATATATATATATATATGTGCTATAATAGACATTCATATAAATTCATTGAAATTAAAAATTATAACAAAGTAAGTATTTAAAAATATTTCCGATATAATTATTTTATCTAACAAATAAATTAGTAATTATTTTTAGGAGTAGAGAAGATAGAAAGTAAATAAAAAAAATGTGATAATTTGAAATGGAAATTAGAAATCTACATTAATTTAAAACGAAAAGAAATATTTTATTGATCCATCTTAGCAGCTCATACCTTTAAATATATTTTTCATAAAATTTACTAAAGTTTTTAATTCATTTGTCAGTAATTAAGAACCACACTTAACTAATGGCATTTTTCAACTTTTTTACGACATTAATTTGCCTTTTGTTGACGTTGACTCTTCGAGCAAGAACCCTCCAGAGGTTTTCGATAATATTAAGGTCAATGCTTCATGCTGTCCAGATGAGAATTTTAATTTTTTTTTCTAAAACTACTCTTTTACTTTTTTGCGGAATAAATGGGAACGTTACATTACACAATTCTTCAGATCGATAAGCTATTATTTCTTAATCTATTTTTATATATAATTTCTGAGTTTATTTTTAGAAAAATATAAGTACTGTTTGTTTTTTCAGTAACTATAAAATCTACCAATATCAATACAATTTTATGACAACACATTATGACTTTTTTAGCTGCTTATCATATCAGTAAATTTCTTATAGTATAAAGTCAAATATTCCTCTATGTTATCATTTGTTTTAAAATTGCGACGAAATCAGTTCCATGCAAATAGACCATCACTTTAAACAGTACAAGATGCGAGAAAATGTTTAATAAACACTTGTTCATTTTATTTGTTTATAACAACAACATGTTACTTCGCAATTCGATAGCGATGCTACCCTCTGCAGAGCACTGTATTAGAAAATCTTTTATCTATAAACAAACAAAGTGACCAATAAGTGATTATTAAACACTTTCTAATATATTATAGCATTGAGGGTGATAATCATATTCCTCTATGTTTAAAGAAAAAAATTTTGATTTATATACCCTACGTGTTTTCTCTTATGACAATGAAACATGAATCTTAAGTGTCAGAATAATTCAGTGGCTTCAGTCAATATAAAATAGCATAGAAAGATGCATGTTCGGATTATCATACAGATATAGAAGATAAGTGAATCAGAAAGAAAACAAAAGTTACGAACGTTAAAGCAAGGGTAAGAAATTTAAAATGGAAACGAGCTTGTCATATTAAAAAGAAGGAAAACCATAGATAGATAAGAGAAATTATTAATTGGGAACTCAGATACAGAAAGGTTCAGAAAGAAATCAATGAATAAATGAATCAGAGATACAAAAAAATTCGTTAGAATAGAATGGAAAAAAATACTTTGAAAAGCTCAAAGAAGATTTTTTTATAGAAGCTTTCATACAGCAATGAAGAGAAAGAGACTGATATTAATAATTGTATACATATATATAGAGTGTCATCCAAATGTGACGCCTAGATTTATGTTTTACTAAAAAGAAACAAAATAAACTATACACAAGTTTCCTTATACACCACCCTATATACACATGTTTCTTTTTAATTAAACACAGATATGAATTTATATATGAATGTATGTTTGTATGTAAGTAAGTGTATTACATTTTTGCTTTATATTTTTATTTTCTTCGTATTTACCGTTCATAATCCTTTAATTAATGATTCTGTATACATTTCATGTACTTATTTCAATTCTTATTTTAAAAAGTAACAATATACAATTATCCTTAATGGTTTAAAATAATTTATTATATTCATCTACGTGTTCAATTGAATATTATATATATATATATATATACTCACACACACATATGTGTGTGTATACAATATATGTATATACTGAATATATGTATAAGTATACAATTCGTATCAAAACTTGTGTCTTGGCGTCGAATTACATAGTGCGCCGCTATGCTCCGTGGCCTCTGAGCCCGCCGACGCGTCTAGTATCAGTGACAAATTAGCAGTGTTCTCGTTCTATCCAAGGGAGTTTGTACATCACCCAATTATACGGAGTGTGAGTATACGGCATCAAATGTATACTACATACGACAACGGGTAAAAAATAAGCTTTCAACTGTGTAATTTGACAAACCTACAATTTGTATATGTTTCATTTGAATAGGTAACAATGTATGATTAATTTATTTTAATATGTCCCCTTTGAATTCTATATAATTTACGTCCATGTAATTGAAATTTCATTTTTGATGTTTCGAAAATCAATACCGTCTGAAGGTCAAAATCAATTTGCTTATATCGTTATTCTTTTTTTAAATAAGAATATATCGAATTTCAGAGCTATACAATATTTTAAATTGATTCGTAAATATTTATATTACAGACAAATCACGATTTTCATTATTCTTAAAGTAAAAATATAAAGTTGACGCAGTACTAGTATTTCAGTAATAATTTATATAATTTGTTTGGAATTTCATTTGGAATAATAAATATCGAATTTTAAAAAAATGATCATCTTGTCCCATTCCAAAATGTGTTCATCCATTTCGTATATAAATATATGTTTATTGATAATTAAACGCCATAAGCAAGATACACTAAATTTATTTCATTTTAAAAATATATTTAATAATTGTTTGTTGTTTAAATTCTATATTTTCTACAACTACTTATTATATATATATATATATATATATATATATATATATATATATATAAAATATTCATTCACAGTCAACTAAATGAAAATAATATAAATTGAGTCTGAATATGCTTTACTTATTATAATAAATTAGTTTTTAACTTCAAAGCATATTAGATTTTCTTCTAATAATTAATATATTTTTAAAATCCAAAAAATAATATACTGGAAAAATGAATAGACACAAAAGTATAAATAAGGAAAATACTAATTAACATTTTTTAGAAACATAAATTCTATGATAAATACTAGTGATCATAAATATTATTTTCAATGTTTATATTAGAATAATTATAAAAATCTACTTAGAATTATAAAATCAAAAATTTAAGTAAATTGTTTATTTTTTTTAATTAAAAGTTATTGCATCAAAAATATAGAAAGAAAATAGAAATGTCATTCCCTACATTTTTTAAAAACAAATAAAGTACTAAATATCTTACCGAAAATACAGAAAAAGTTATTTTAACTAAAAAATACATATCAAAATGTTTGTCAATAATAAAGAAAGTATTTTTTACTAGAATATACAAAAATACAAAGAGAATAAGTTTAGAAAGAATACTATTTACCAAAAAAATTATTGTAAAAAAGAGATATTTTCAACTCAATGAAAAAAAAATTATATGTTACGTATATTTAAAGTTATGTTTATTATCTTTCTTTCAAATTTAATAGTATGATTCTTATTGTGAATTTTAAAATTATTAATCAATGAATTATTAAAATTCTAAAAACATAAAAAATTAAACATTTTCTACACATACAAATATCGATTTTTTTTAATAATTTATGAAGATAATGTTAATTTCAAAATATTTTAACAGGATTAAAAAGAATTATATATATATATATATATATATATATATAAATATTATTTTAAATTAAATTATCACTCGCATATAATTTTGGAATAACATATGTAGAAAATAAAAATAGTATAAAAGAATATGCGTTTGATTTCAAAATAGTAAATCTTCTTTTTATCTTTATTTCTGTACTGACTGAATACAATTTCGAAACTAGGTCAACATTTATTCTATATACCTGATTTTTTATTCAAAGTGACAAAAATGTCTTTTCGATAAAGAATCAAAATAAAAGCTGACATACTTTTCTAAATAAGTTTTTTTTAATACCTATCACTTACTGAAATAATATTAAGTTACACTATTATTAAAAAAATATGTTTACACTATTTGAACAATATCAATATTTTAAATACAAATTATTAAAAATTACTAATGTTTTATTAAAATGTGTAAATTTAAAAAATTCTTAGCTTTTAAATAAAAATATAGCTCGATTTGTTTGTAAATAATATTAATAATTATATTTCCAATTTATAAAAACATATATTTCTCCTAATATTTTATATACATATATTTGGAAATGATTGAAAGAGAAAGACATTGAATCGTTGAAAATGTGAAGTTTTAGAATAGACGCACCTTCAGTAGTGGATAGAAAAGGATTGATTATATATATATATATATATATATATATATATATATATATATATATATATATATATATATATATATATATATATATATATATATATTTTAAAATTAATTTATTGTTTCAGTAAAATAGACCATGATATTACAATACAATGAACAAGTCATAAAATAAAGTTATTTCAAAATTCATTCTATTATAAAACATCATTAAAATAATGTTTCTTTTTATAGCTCCAACTTTTTGAAATAAATATACAAATGTGAATTTATTGCATATAATTATAATTTATTCTTAAGTAGAAAAATTGTCCTTTATCGAAACATTTATAAATTTCTCGAATAATATTCTTCTGTAATAAAAAATATATCGTGAAGATTTTCATATAAACGCATATAAAATTATATATAAGTGTTTTTTTAAGCGTGGTATAATTTTAAATTCAATTCCTATCGAAAGTTCTATTAAACCTAAAAAACACCTTTATATATATATATATATATATATATATATATATATATATATATTCGAGGAGGGTCGTTTGATAAGTATGATAAATTTATTTATTGTTAAAAATAATTAATTCATTTAATTCAATTTTTCTTACTTTTTTAACACATTTATCAAACGATTCTCGTATATATATATATATATATATATATATATATATATATATATATATAATATATGTATTTGTATGTATATATAAACGTATAATTTACTGTTTTTTTAGGTTAAATAGAACATTTGATAGGGATTAATTTTAAAGTTCTATCACGCTTAAAAAAACATCTATACATATACCATCATCATTACCATCGTATCATAAAAACCTATATCGGCTCATTGGTGAAAATCTCAACAAATGTCATTAAATTCCTTAAATGTTTTTCAAAGATTATTTTCTGTCAACATTTAAACTTATCCAACCCTTAGGACCACGAGACTTCACAACTTTATTCATACATGTACATTTATATAGATATATATATATATATATATATATATATATACATATGTATTTGTATGTATATATAAACGTATAATTTTCTGTTTTTTTAGGTTAGATAGAACATTTGATAGGGATTAAGTTTAAAGTTCTATCACGCTTAAAAAACATCTATACATATACCATCATCATTATCATCGTATCATAAAAACCTATATCGTCTCACTGGTGAAAATCTCAACAAATGTCATTAAATTCCTTAAATGTTTTTCAAAGATTATTTTCTGTCAACATTTAAACTTATCCAACCCTTAGGACCACGAGACTTCACAACTTTATTCATACATGTACATTTATATATATATATATATATATATATATATATATATATATATATATACATATATTAATAATTGTTTACACTTTTGTTAAATGTAATTTTAATAATATTCATTTCATTTGAAAATTTGATAAATTTTATTAAAAGTAATGTGAACTTCGCTATATGATTTATAAACAGAAAGATGTAAATAAGTAAAATTATTAATTTTTTCTTATATATTAATTAAAATGAGAATCATGATTTTCCTATACAAATTCATAACCAATATATATATATATATATATATATATATATATATATATATATATATAAAGTAAATTTCAAAAAGGAATTTTTTAGAATCATTCGGTTGTTATAAAATTAAATACGTATTTCAAAGTTATAAAGCATTTTTCTATAAAAAATTCTTAATTTCTCAATCTATATCAAAATTAACAAAGTTTTCAAAAGTTTCATTCAAGTTCAACTTAAGGCAATCAAAATTTATGAAGAATTTCAAAGAAAATATCTCTCTTTGATGATGTATTTTAATTTCGAGAAGTAAATAAATGTCATATTAATTTAATTTCTTTAAAAGTGAAACATAAAATAAAATACTGAAATCAATCAAATCTTCTTACAATTTTACAACATTCGATGACATTTTTATGACGTCGTCAACTTGGGTGTTTTTAATATTGAAGTTTTATTAGATATATCAAGATCAGACGTAAAATACAGTTGATTTCTGTGTATGAATTTATTCATGCATACATACATACATACATACATACACACACACATATACATACACACACACCCATATATATATATATATATATATATAAATAAATATATATATATATATATATATATATATATAAATATATATATATATATATATATATATATATATATATAAAAGTCTGTATTCTCTTGAGAATTTAAAGTTAGATTTGTAAACTGACTATTTTCTCTTACAGGTAACAAATATCAACTTTAACAACATAGAAAACAATATCAGAAATTTTCAAGCGTTAGTTGAAATATACTTCAAGCAATCTTGAAAAAAGATTACACATACTTTATATATATATATATATATATATATATATATATATATATATATATATGTATATATGTATATGTATATAAACACAGATATTTTGAATTAAATTTTATTACCGTATATTCTCTAGAAGAAAATTAGTGATTCTAATTTTAATTACTTAATTCATTAATTTATTTTAAATTTAATAAAAATAAATTTAAATAAATCATTAAATATGTACCTTACCACATGCTTATAATAATATTACCTTCATAAATTATTGTAATTATTGTTTTCTTTCTTTTGTATTTCTATTGTTGTTTAAACATCTATTTTTAACGTCAAAGTTTATTTTTTTAATTCAAAGTTTTTTTAAAAAAATAATTTCCTATTTATTTTGGTACTGCAGTGAATTCAATAACACATATGAATCATTTACACCAAATATGGTTTTTATAAAAATGTTAATCAGTTATTGTTTATTCACTGATGTAAATTTTTATAGCCATACCATTAGCATCCTAGTTCTGCCTTATAAAATTTCTACATATTCCTACATCTCTATATTCGAACACGCTGAACAACAAATGATTACTGAATACTTTTATAAAATGTTATGATGTTAAAAAGAATGAATTATTCGCGTAATATAAATTAATTGCTTTGAAAATTATTTTTGTTTTCTTTTTTTATAAAATGTATAATTATATATATATATATATATATATATATATATATATATATATATATATATATAATATATATGTTAAGTAAATACCTTAATTTCTTTTTATACATTCAATCCCATTATATATAATTTATTTTTATTATACTTAAAATTTTTTTGAAACCGAATTTTATGGAAAATGAATTTCAAAATTTTATGCTTCAGTCAATCAGCATAATATCAAGTTATTTTTTTTATTTAAAATTTAACAAAACCTCCAAAATTACAACGTTCGAATTGTATTTGTCAAAATGAAATCCGCAGATAACGCTGACTTAATAATTTTCACTTATATAAAATTTATCTTCTTGGTAAAAGTTTCAATTTGATTTACGAGGAATTGGATGACTTTATTAAGTTATTCTGACGAAATGGTAAAGCGCCATCCTAATAAATGAATTTTGATCATTAATTCAGACAAGATCAGAGTTGAAACTTCACTGGAACATAATATTTGCTTTATTGTTTTGATATCATTCATCTAAGTTAAAATTATTATTGTTAAATACCATTTATACGTAGTTAAATTCACACGATATAGATTCATGTGAATAAAACTAACAAATATTTCTAAGAAATTTGTATGGTAGAAGATTCAATGAATGTTTAATTTACTATGTAAATGAAAATATTAAATGATTTTTTTAAACCAACATTAATTTAATATATCCATATACAGAGTTATTTCACGAATATTTATTATAACAAATTCAAAAACATACAATATATACATATATATGCACATAAATTCAATGTTTTGTTAATAAAAATTTTAATAATATAAACTATTAATACTAACTTAAGTTCTACTTGATAAGTTTTCATTTAATTTTATATTAAATAACAACTTATATAATAACATTCTTAAAAAAATTAACATATAACATGAGTACATTTACTATTGACACTTTAATAAAAATAATAATGAATGATCTATACAGAGACAAATATTTGAAAATAATTGAAAAGTATCAATAATAGATAAAATGTTTCCCTAGATAATTATTGAAAATAAATTTGCTATTTCTTAATACAATAAATTTCAATTCCAGTTTAAACTTAAATATCTAAAAAAACATGTTTGTTAATTTTATAAATGTTAATCATTTATTTTAAAAAAATTAAATAAAGCACTTAGAAAAAAAAACGGTATTTATATTTAAAAATATATAGTGTTTTACTTTTATTCAAAATTAATTTTTAATTAATATTTAAAACTAATACAAATATATTTGTACAATTTTAAGAAGAAATGAAACATGTTTATCTACTATTCAAAATAATAGTTATGGGTAATATTAAAATTAAATGAAAAAGTAATTATTTATAATTATTTTTTAAGCAAAAACATAAAATATACAAAATAGTCGAAAATATATAAAAACTCTTAGTCATTGTATTATTGAAAAAAAAAATTTAAATGCCTGTTTAAGATATTTATTGTAAGAAAACATTAAATCAATAAAAACTGACCAATTATTAGTACTAAATAAATTACTAATATTTTATATTATTAACCGAAAACAAACTGTACTCATTAAACTCTATACATATTACAATTTTGTAGTCGAGACATATCAAGATTGTATAAATATAATTTTATTCAAAATAAAATTTTAAAAAATGGTAATTCCAACTAAAAATAATATTTTCTAGTTTGAATTTAAATCTATTCTCAACTTATCTTCTAATAATTATTCAATTTATTACGTTATAGCAGAAATATAAAATTTACCTAGGTCTGACATTAAATTTTTTACACAAATATATATACAAGGGTCGTTTGATAAGTATAGTAAAAAAATGAGAAAAACTAAATTGAAAAATGTAATTCAATTAATTAAGTAATTAAATTAAACAATAGATAAATTTACCATACTTATCAAACGACGCTCGGGTGTATGTATATATATATATATATATATATATATATGTGTGTGTGTGTGTGTTTGTGTATATATATATATATATAATAGTATAATGCAATTGATCGTCCATTAAATTTTGAAAATGTGTAAAAAAATGATACTGGTTTTTAAGGATAAAGTCGGATAATGTAACACAAAAAAGTATTTTAAAAGTATTTTTTTGCTTTTATTCGCTGTGAATACGAGTTTCGTGCCTGCGATGTAGAACAAAACTGGGAATTGAAGAGTAAAACGAAGAAAACATACACAAATATTTACATATAACCTGAATCACATATACGGCATCTATCACAATATATTTTACGATTTTATTATTATTTGGCATTCAATATCGTCCTTACAAAATAAATAATAAACTATAAAGTTAATTTTCTTAAAATTTAATTTAAAATGCAATTATTAGTTAATAATTTATGGAATATGTTTGTACATTTAAGGGGTTATACGCAGTGAAGATTTTTTTATTATTTTTAGAATGATAATATTTAGTATATTCAAAATTTGAAGTAAATCCGATAAATATTTTCGGACATTGAAAGTTGTAAAAAATTTTAACTATGTGTAAACTACTTCAAAACTTTAAACGCGTTTATCTCAAAACGGTGTTTTCATAGTCGACGCTGATCTCGATATCTCAGAAATATAAACCGATCGGTCTCAAATTTTCATATAATCTTCTCAAATATATTCCTTAGGTATTGAACAAGGAATATACAAAAATTTTACGATTTTTTTAAACAATTTGGCAGTTCAAGTATCGTCCTTTGTCAAAATAAAATTTTTAATATTCTTCGTTCAATTAATCTTCTTAAAATTTAATTTAAAAAATAATCAATATTACCACCAAGCGCCTGAATTCGTATGGACATCGTCTGCATGTTTTATTTTATTCTTGAAAGTACATAACCATAATTTTCTTATAAAATAAATTTCTAAAAAATTATTCCTAAAAATTTATCGAAGAAGGTGAGATAACAGGCAAAAATAAAATCCTTTTGTTGTAAGTATGTACAAAAATGTATATAAAGAAAAAACATGTTTTTTGTTTACGCGTCAAGTTTTGCATACAAATTTGCACATTTATCGTCAGTATACACGTCATATCTTAATGTAAGCATAGTTCAAATATGTTTACTGATCGTATATGAACTAAATAATAGCGTTGTTAAACACAAAATGTTATTTAGTAAAAAAAAGAATTTACATAAGTATATTATTTTGAAATAAATAACCTTACTAAAAAATATTTTATGTAAAAAATTTTACCTTATATATATATATATATATATATATATATATATATATATATATATATATATATAATTCGGTATTTTTCATTATAAACTAACTTTTTTAAACTTCTCAAAAATATAATGTTGATTTTTTGTTTATTACAAAAAAAAATTATTCTCTAATTATATATTATTATTATCAACACATTATAAATAAAATCTCAGAACAAAATAAATAAATTAGCATTGTAGCGTATTTACACCTAAATATCTAATTTCAATAATCAATAAATGGCACTTAAATTTAGTCATAGAAAAAATACAATATAAATATTTATAATAAATAATATAAAATGAAAAAAAAACGTTTTTTAAATATTTAATTGCAATGTAATTAGAAACGTAATTTTATTATTTAATGAAATAAATAATGTGTTTTATTTAAAATATTTTGATTTTCAATTTATGTACTTGAATATCAAAGAGTAAAATATTTTTAAAAATTAATATACTTATGTATACATACAAACTAATATATAGATAAATATTTTTTTTAACAATTTTAGATGTATAATTTATTTTTATTATTATATTTTGGTGTGTTTATATTTGTCGTCTCTAAAAGTAAAACATTTACCGAAAAAAATCTTTTAATTTATATTAATTTTCTGATTTAATCATATGATTTTATTTTTCCTTTTATTTTTTAATTCTCAAAAAAGTCCATGTATATACATATATATATATATATATATATATATATATAATGCGTATATTATACACTAACAATATATTTTGACTTGTCTAAGAGATTAAATATAAAATTTGTATATATTTAAGCCACAAATTGATAATTCTTTATATAATTTTAATATAAAATTATACATATATATTAAAGAAAGTTTTGTGACAGTAATTTATTTTAATGAACAAAAATGACAAAATCTCTGATTCAAATATTAAACAGAAAAAAGTTGACATTGTTATTGTTGAAAAAAATATTCTTGAATATACAAAATAAAAAAAACGCTTAAAAAATTTTTATAATTATAATAATTAAAAATTGATGTATAACCAAAAGATTAATTTTTAAATATTCATAAAATAATACAATTAAACACATTGTCTTTTGTATTTAGATTGAAATAAAATGAACCGTCGGTATTCAGATGACAAAAGGAAGAGGATAAACATTTATTGTTTTTAGTTGTCGTTTTTATACTCCGCATGTTTCCATTAAACAAGGCCACTTTATAATCAACGCTGACATTGACATATCGGATTTTCTCCGTTCTTGTTGACAATTTCACAGTGTCATTACGATGGTACAAGCGCATGACTAAGACCACAAATTATGAGTAAAACTTCTCAAGATAAATGTTATGCAGCATTTTCAAACTATATATCTTTTGATTTTGGGTAAAAGTAGGGCAAAAAATTAAAGTGTGCAGAAAGTCGTTAAGAACTTTTTGACAAGTTAACACAGATAAAGTGTGTAAAAAATTTCCACGTTTTCTACAATAAGAATAGAAATAAATTGTTATGAATGATATAAAATTACTTTTTATTGAAAAACATATTTTGTAGAAGAAGTAATTTTACAGATTGTTAGTAATTATATTTTTTTAAATAAGATTTTAATATATCACTATTGAAATATTTTCTTCTTAAATTAATTTCAAATTTATATAAAAAGAATAATTTTAATGTAATCATATATATTGAAGATTTTATATTTTTTCAATAGTTATTTTTCTCAAATCTTAAAATTATAATTATAGCAGTATTTAAGATGTAATTTTATTTTTTCTAAGAAAAAAATAATTTAAGAAATGTCAGATAAAAGTTATTTATGAAACATTTTCTCTTAAATTATTTTAAATATTTTGATTACAAAATATCTGTTTTCTAATTTACTATAACAATTTTTTTAAACGTACTAATAAATTTTATTTAATGACATTACATTTTAATTTTTTTCTGTCTTGTATTTTTATAGTATTTACATATATTTATTCACAAATAATATTTTAGTCTGTATTTTAATATTACATTTAAGTTTTAAGTGCATTTAATTATTTATAACTCTAGTTTTATTAAGTAGAACTATAGTTAAGTAACCCTAATTTGTTTATAATCACTACAATATTGACAACTATTTTGGAAACAGTTTTAAATCTTATTTTTATAATTTATTTAGGTACCTGAGTATTAGTCTAAATTAATGATATTATATATATATATATATATATATATATATATATATATATATTTAAATATATACACAAACACACACACACATATATAAATATATATATATATATATATGTATATATTGTTTTCACATTTAAATTCATACCATAATAATTTGATTGGATTTGTTAAATTTCCAAGCTACATATATTTTTGTTCATATATATATATATATGTGTAATATCGCGAAAAAATTTGAAAAGTATATGTAAAAAGCATGAAAATAATGCATAAGAAGCAATGCGATAAAAAATTCTTGTTATGATGATCACGTTTTTATTTTCATATCACATACGTACTTTCGCTGAATAACTTTCTTATTTTCAGTCTTACAGCATACGACTTCTATTTTCTTTGTTGAAATTCATGAGTAGAAGCTATATAGATACTTCTAGCGTTTTTCACCAAACCATTCTTCATTCACACATAATTTCGTCTACTATAATAAACATTTCATTTATGTATGCATGAAAAACTGACGGAGATTTGTTTATAATCGATATTTTATTTGTGCAACATATTTGTTTTTTTTTCGAAAAAATAAATAAAAATAAATCCAACCTCAATAAATGTTATATATATTATACAGAGCACAAATAATAAAGACAAAAATCACAAAATACAAAAATAAATTTAAGTCATATGTATGAATATTATTCATTCATTTTGACTGTAAATTTGTAACTGACAACTGACCTTTATATGAATATTTTACATATTCTTACCCGTTAGCTAGAAAATGTATGCGTAGACATTTGTAAAGGTTTATGATGAAGTGCTAACGTTAAGTAAATGCAATCACATTTACTATCCATGGACTTCATTACTGTACGTTCTTAATTAACCTTCAATTTATTATGTATGGAACGTTTGTAAAGCATCAACTCGTATCTTGACTATGTCAATTTTTGAGATATCTACATATTGCATGAATAATTCTAGTTTTATATCTATTTGGATTAGTTGGTTATTTAAATATTTTATAAGTCATTTTAAACATGCAAAAAACATTTATAATTCCTTGAAATTATAGTACACTAAGCATTTATTAATACAAATTAAATATATAATCCATAATTGAAAGTAATTTATATTATTTTCTTAGAAGTACATAATAATTATATATAAATATTTCATTTATTCTTCATATTTAAATGATATATATCAATAATATAAATTACTATTAGTCTGTAAAATTAAAATAGATATATACAGTGTAAAAAAATATAAATTTATTCAAAAATAACATTAATATAAATTGTTAATTTTACTCTGAACAATTCTACATTCATTGTTGTAAAAAAAATCATTTTCAATCGTTTAATTCTCTAAAACCCAGTGCATTATTAAATTATTACTTAAATAAGAACAATAATTCCATTTTCATATATATATATATATATATATATATATATATATATATATATATATATATATATATATATATATATATATATATATATATATATATATATATATATATATATATATATATTCCACATATAAGAAAATTCATCGTAATGAATTGAAAGAAGATACTGAATTGATCGAAGCAAAAAATTTTGGAAAAGATCTTCATCCAGCTGTGAATAGAGAGAAACTGAAGATGATGATATATATGATGATTATATACCATCATCGAATTCAAGAAGCATATGTCAAGCTCTTAAATATTTATAGAAATGCTATAAGTACACAAATAAACACAGAAGTTTAGAGTTATGGAAGAAACAAAACAAGTTGACTGATATTACCAAAATTATTTACATCCACGTTAGAATAAATATTTAAAAGATTAAACTATGAGTTTGGAGAAATAAAAATAAATAGAAAAATGATTAATTATTTAAAATTTGTTAATGATTTAATTATGTTTTTAACAATACCAGATGAATTTGAAAAAATATAAAAATTGAATAAAGTCAAAAAATGTTTTTGTGGTAAAATTTAAGAACGTTAGTAAAAAATTAATATTCATTGAATTTTCAAATCAAAGAAATAAAGTAAAGTAAATCTAAGTAAAAAAATAGAGAAAGAAAAGTTGAAAACGATATATATATATATATATATTTGGAAGATTTATTAACACTAAAATAACATTTATAGAATATAAAGAACAGAATAAAAATGAAATAGTGTTATTTCAAAACAAATTTGGAATTATGAAATATTAAAAAAATATTAATATAAATAAACAAAAATGACAGATGTATTAATAACACAATGCTCGAAATTAAAATTAACAATAAATATTTTTAGAGAATATGACAAAGATAAAATTATAGTTTACTGTAATATAAAATGAAACATTTAAAAATATTCAAAAATAGATCAGGTAATAAATTTGTAAATACAGTGTCTGCTTGAAAATAATAAAAAAAATTAACGTTAATAATTTTAATCAACATATAAAATATATTATTACATTAAGAGAAGAAAAGGATTATAAAGTTTAAATGATCATTTATGACTTTTGTTCATTCGGGTTAAAAGATGTTTTATAGTTTATCTTAATCTTACACACGCGTGCACACTCACACACATATAATTTATATATATATATATATATATATATATATATATATATAAACTACTTTAGTTTTTATAGTTTGTTCTTTCCTTTTTGTGTTTAAAAGTTTTGAACAAAGTTTAGATCAAGTTAAGTTAAAACATTTCCCAGAGCAATAAACAAATTCGAGGATGATTATCGAACCATACGTCTATAAATATTGTTTCACACTTTCACTCTTACACTTTTTGTTAAAATAAACTTTTCCTCAACACCTCAAAATTAAATAAATTTATACACATTTATGTTGAAATATTATATATATATATATATATATATATATATATATATATATATATATATATATATATATATAACATAAATGCAAATTTTAATCTCATTAAAAAATTATAAACGTAATGCGAATTTATTAATCTTGAAAGAATTAAATTATTATTATTTATATGTTATTCTTATAAATAATATTGTGAATGTCAGTAATTTATTATGTCTTAAATTTAAATCTAAAATAAAAAAATAACAATTAAAAAAATTACAAAAACGAATCAGATTGTATAAAATTTTTGTTATTTTATTCAATATTAAAATATGTCTCTAAATAATATATATTTTCAAATTATTATTTGAAATATAAAACACTAACACTAGATTTGTAAAGTCGATTATATGAACTAATAACTAATAATCCATTGAAATAATGAAGAAAAGAAAATTAAAATGAATGATATTATTCATTTATAATTTTGTTTTTCAATAATTAATATCTATATTTTTTATCAATTTTTTAATCGCCATATGCCTTCAATTTTATTAGAGATACATTTGAATATAAATTAAAATAAATAACTTAATTTGATTTTCCTATATAAATAGGTTTTTTTAAACAAAATTATATAAGAAAGTTTTAAAAATAATAAATTTTAGGATATGTAAATAAATTTAAAATTATTAATAAATGCATTAAGAGACTTCTAATTTTGCTAAACAAAATTGATTTAACATATATAAAATTAAATAAAGAAACAAAATACTATTAAAAAATATTAACAAAGTTTATTTTTGTGATTCACTATATTCATTTAACAAAAGTTATAAAACATCATGAGTATTAAAAAATTCTCTACAATTAGAAATAAATATTTCTAAATTGATCAATGTAATTAAATAAAAAATTACTATATATAAAATATAGATAAAAAAAATCATACTAAAAATCTGCTTATTTTCAAAGTATATTATTTTGGTTCATTTAACTAAAAAATTCAATGATATAAACCATATTTAAGCCTTTAAAAATATATTGGTTTATATAAACCATCGCGAACATAAAAATTACAAGAATAATAAACTTTTATTTTTACGTCTGTAATGTTGTAAATATTTAATGTAAAACTACAACAATTTTGAATACTGATTTATTTTATGTATTTGAAGTAAAACATTAGAGATACATACACACACACACACACACACACACATATATATATATATATATATATATATATATATATATATATATATGTGTGTGTGTGTGTGTGTGTGTGTGATTCATATGTATATAAAGTAGATACAAAAATATAATTGCAACATTTTTTTCTATCCTTAATTTTATACTGAAATATTTGTGATATACAAATACTTCTATTGAGTAACAAAATAAAACAACAAATTAGTTTCTGTTTTGAATAATAGTAATGTACAGTTATCTGTTCAATTCTTATTGATGAAATCGATATTTATTTGTAATCTGGTACGTATAGATTTTAATATCGTTTTTGAATATTTAAATATTTTTTATTACATTTAATCTATATTATTATAATTATTAGAAAAACTATGATTTTTTCATTAAATTATATTTTACACTATAAAATAATATAAAGTTTAATGTACATAAATATTAATATATTTTTTTTATTTACATCTCATAGAATGTACATTTTACACCCATAAACAATTATATATATATATATATATATATATATAATGTATGTATGTATATATATATAATGTATGTATGTATATATAACACTATTAAATAATTAGTTCTTCATACATAAAAATTATTGGAAAATATTAAAAAAATACATTTTGCATTAAAATGTAATAAATAACACATATGATAAATAATATGGTAAATAATGACTTAAAAAATTAGAGATAATTTTAAGGAAGTTTTAATATAAATTGAGTATTAAATAATTGTCATGTTATCAAATGTACATACATACGTATTTATATATATATATATATGTATGTAAGTATGTATGTATGTATGTATGTATGTATATATGGATGTACATATGCATGTATATAGTTATTAAATTATAAATATGTTTACATCAATGTAGATACATCAATCATAAAAGAAAAATATTTATTTTTCTGCACAAATATTTGATTTAACTTCCTATTTCATATAAAATCATACAGATTTATATAAAATCAATCTAAAATGTTGTCTAATCGTTATACAACATACACACACATATGTGTATATATATATATATATGTATATATATATATGTATATATATATATGTATATATATATATATATATATATATATATATATATATATGTATTTTTGTATACAATAAAATCATTTTTTACAAACACGTATTAGAAATAAATGTCAAAACACTTCATATTTTTTATGAAAGATTTTCAAAATTCTTATCTAGCCTATAGGACAATTTTTGCATTTATGGCATTTACTAGAATGGAACATAACGTTTGAATATCAGGTTCGAACATGTTTTTCTATAACACGTTGTGAATAATAATGTGAAATGTATGTTATTTTCACGACTTTTCAATATAAATACTAGTCTGACGTTAGAGAATATAAATTTAATATAAGAAATGTAATAAGCATATAAAAATACACACACAAATCCATACATACATACATACATATATATATATATATATATATATATATATATATATATATATATATATATATATATATATATATATGTATAATATATATATATATATACATAAAAACAAATCTCAACTTTCTTGAATAAATTGATAATCTATTCAGATTTATATAACTTAATAATCAAGTTGGGAACATAGATACGGATTTTATTTTGAATAATAAAAATTGCTTTTATTGACAATCTTTTTATTGTGAGAGAAAATATTTGAAATAAATGAATTTTTAGTTTAAAACAAATCAAAAATTTATTTTTATTTGATGCTTAAAATGAACATATTCTTATTTTATTCTTAAAATTCACCTTTAATTTAGTAAGCTGATAAATTCAATGTATGTATGTTAAAAATTATAAGAAAACTGTAATAAGTGTATTACATAGAATATTTTTCAAATATCAAAAGATAAATGTTTGACCATATAAAAAACGGTTAACTGTATAAAACAGAAATGAAATAAAATTCGAACACCAATGACAAGTATTATATCGTTTTATAGCTTGCGAAATAGGGTATTCTGTTTTTTGTCTATTCACTGACGTCAAATACTAAGTGAGAAAATGTTTAAACTTTTCAATGAAATCATGTTCAGATCAATATAATAGTTTATGTACATTAATTAATTGTATATATATATATATATATATATATATATACATATATATATATACATTAAAAATAATTTTCATAATAAATATAATATAATAAAATGGATGAAATTTAAAAAAATCACAATATCAATTTGTAATTATTTTAATTAACTTGTACTTCGCTTCTCTATAAAAATATTTAATATTTTAATACAAGAGAAAATTACTATTAATTATTTATATATATGTACATTATGATTAACTTAAATGATTCTGATATTCATTGATAATATTAATACACATTAGAACATATTTTACTTATTGTCATAAATTTATTCCTACCATTATTCATTTTATTAGTTATCGACTATTACTGATGCATGCCATTTATAATCATACATCACTGACTATTGACTGTTCAATGTTTAGTTACGTTTGTATGAACACAATTTACTATCCATAGATGTAGAAGATTAATTTTGTAATATTATGATATAATATAATGAAGTTGGTGACATTTATTATAAAAATCAGTATTTTAAACATATTTTTATAACGTTTCAATTTTATTATGCAGTATTGAAAATTAAAAACTAGTTCTACTTAAATACCCAGGAAGAAAATTCTAAACAAAATTACAATGTTTTTATTAACATCAACTATAATTATATCTTGTTGTACGAGGGTCGTTTGATAAGCATTGTAGCGTGGTTTTTATTAACTATTTTACCAATTTCCCGTAGAGTTTTTCAATTATTGTAATGAAAAATCATTAGCTTTCGCTCGTCCATCGATGATTGTCCCCTTTGTCTACTCAAAGTGAAAATCCAATTTATATTTTTTATAAAATGATTATAAACGACTTAACAATAGTTTTTTTTATAACCAAAGTGACCAAACACATATTTGAAGAATATACTTTCTTAACACAGCAGTTTTCAAGCGAGAATAATTCGTTGTATGAGTTTCATTTTGATGTATTTTTTGTTCATTTTTCAGAAATGGTTACTTTTTCTGGAGTAGAAGTATTAATTTACGATTGAAATTTTCAAATATAGTAAAAATAACCTTAATAAAGAACTTAAGCAAGAGAAATAAAGAAAATTGTTATTATATTAAAATATATGTGTAAAATTATTGGAAACATAACTCTGTATGAGTTTCATTTTGACTCACTGTATTTATATATATATATATATATATATATATATATATATATATATATATATAGATATATATATATATATATATATATATATATATCTCATTTGGGTCACCGTATATATATATATATATATATATATATATATGTATATATATATATATATATATATATATATATATATTATATATATATAAGATGCCCAAATGAGATTGAAAGGTTTAGACATACATATAGTTGCTTACTATCATTTACTATTCTTTACTATCCTTCAGTCTCATTTGGGTTACCGTATGTATGTATGTATGTATATATATATATATATATATATATATATATATAGAGAGAGAGAGAGAGAGAGAGATAAAAAGAGAAAGAGAGAGCACCGTGTTATAGAGAACATTAAATTAACATTTTACATGTAATTTCATGAGAAAGCAGAATAAAAACATTTAGAATAAAATCCAATCTGCGTTTCACGTTTTACAAAGGCACCCGAGAGAATTAGGTCAAGGGAAAAGATATAAATGACGGAAGAGAATAAAAAGTGCAGCAAGGTTAAACTGTCAAATTCGTTTTAAAATGCTGTTACAGTCTTAAATTATTTGAGTGTTCTATATTTACTTCAAACAAAGCTTTAAAAAAACTTTATTTGTTTCGTTTTGTGCTTATAAGAATATTTGCTTAAAAATTTTATGCTTTTAGTTCGTTTTATGTTATATTTGACTTTATATGTCTCTTATATATACATTTATTTATCTATTGAAATATGAATGTTAGCGTGAAGATTTATTCAAACAAAAATAATAAAAAATTGCACGGAATATGGGTTTTCAGTTCATGCTGATTCTATTGTGTTGACAATTCAGAGAATATATCTTTAGTAAGAGATACAAAAATTCTAAATAATAGTTCTTTTTCTGATAAAAGAAGAATAAAATATAATTCTATTTTTTTACTTTTAGAACGTTTAAAAGTATTTTATTGTTAATCAAAACAAACTCAGTTGTACAAATATATATACATACATATATATATATATATATATATATATATATATATATATATATATATATATATATAATAGTATAAGTATGTATTCGATAATATAAAAAAGGTTATAAAATTAAAGGTTACAAAATTTGAAATTAAAATAGATTTGTTTTTAAAAAAGAATTAAAATTGATTAATTAAAAATATTTTTTATAAATTTCATTTCCACATATTTTATTACATATTTGTTCGAAATAATTCGTTTTCATTTATATATTGTATATATTTCACATATTTACGTAAATAGTAATCTGGTATAACTTGGGGAATTACCATCGTCCTTCCAGAGAAAATGTTTAACATGCCACTGGTGTTTTGCTTCTAACCACATTGATGTCAAAGCATTGCAATGTCATTTGGTAATGAACTTTATATGTTATACTTTGGGGATTTGAAAGGATAGCATATAATGTTGAAATTAGAATTCAAAACAATTATCCATCAGCAATGATTATTCAAATAATATTTTTTAATTAACAAGATAAATATATTGAGTTATTGTTTTTGATAATATTAAACATTACGCATGATTATATATATATATATATATATATATATATATATAGAGAGAGAGAGAGAGAGAGAGAGAGAGAGAGAGAAGGCCATCCAAATGTGATGCCTAAATTTGTGTTTTATTAAAATAAACATGTTTATAGGGTGGTGCATTAGGAAAAATGTGTATAGTTTATTTTTAATAAAACACAAATCTAGGCGTCTAAATTTTATTTAAAAAATAATGAATATATTATTATTAAACGATGTTTTCTTTGAAAAAAAAACATTCTATTAAGCTTTAAGTTTGTTTTGGTAGACAATAATAAACTGAAAAATTAATTTTAAAATTGTTAACTAATTATAATATTAATATTTTAGTACTGTGAAAAATTGAAAATTCTATAAAAAATAAAAAAACAGCAATATTAATTTTACAACTGAATAAATAAATAATAAATAAATTAGGAAAAAATAAACAATTATATAAACGGAAAAACGTGTATACAAAAGTATAAAAATAAAATAATTTTACGTATATAAACTTTATGAGAAACAGTCATAATTTATTTATTTTCTCCCTACTGCTGATAACTACTGTTGACATTACTATATCTAAAATCATATTTTTTCAAAATATAAATTAAACTATTTAGATATAATAAAAAAACTATTTTAACTATTTATATATAATAAAAAAACATTATTTCTATTTATGTAATATTTAACATTGATATAATTTTCATACAACTGAATAATAATTAATGATTTCATTAATTTTTTAAAAAAATAGTTCGGGTTGAGTTTCTCTATTAGTTCATATTTTATTTGGTAAATTTAAAACTAATATGGAAAAATAAAAATAAAAAAATCTGTAAACAAATTATTGTTATAGCACTGAACATCTAAAATATTACTTTTATGTAACTAATTATAAAACATTATAAAGTAAAAAATAAAAAAGTAACTAATGTAAATAGATACTGAAATTAAGTTCAAATTACAAAAGTTTCATACACAACCTCTAAAGATAAAATATAAGACAAACTTTTTATATGAAATTTATTAAATGTGCAAATAGCTTATTCATTTTCTCCGAAATATATCATTCATGCAATTTTAAAATTACATATTGTGTATATATATATATATATATATATATATATATATATATATATACATATATATATATATATATATATATATATATATAACAAATAAATTAATAAACAATATTAATTTATCGAAAATAAAAAAACTAAAACCATAGAAAATAATAACAAATAATGTGAAATATCAGAAAATTTCAATTTTAAAAAGTTGTAAGTTAACAAACACTTAAATATATTAAATTAATTTATATAGATAATTTACAAAAAATATTTTTATAAACAATTTATACATTTTTTTATCAATTTTTTTTTAATTTATATAGATATTTATAAATTTATATTTATTTTAAAATGAATTATTTTTAAATTTATTTTAAATTATTTAAACAATTCGTAGTTATATATATATATATATATATATACACGAGGGTCGTTTGATAAGTATGGTAAATTTATTTATTATTAATATTGATAAAGATATAAAAAAGTAATATATATATATATATATATATATATATATATATATATATATATATATATATATTACTTACTTTTTTATATCTTTATCAATATTAGTCAGTTCTACGTAATAATAAATGATTTTATTATTAATTTGATAATTCAGTACAATGTAATAAAACGCCCAATTAAAACATTTGCATTATTAATTTAAATATACCATTTATCTTGAAAACATGATTTAATTTGTAAATATTAATGCTGTTTAATATATCATCATGAACGTGAATGAACACTCAATCATTGTCAAATATTTCTATTATTTATTAGATGGTTTCCTTTTTCTTTTAAAAATATAATATCAAAATAATCGAAAAACAAGGAATTTAATTTTACTTCTTTTCTTTAAGACCAAATTATTTTAGGTATATGATGACCTAAATGAGTGATTAGTTTATACATATATTTAATTACTTACACTCATTTACTATTCTTAATGCCACCATATATATATATATATATATATATATATATATATATATATATATATATATATATATAAATCAATTATTTACTTAGATATACTAATTTATTGAATTAGTGTATTAATTGTGATCAAACAAAAAAATACTAAAACTATTTTAACACTAATTGAAACTAACATGAAAAGAAAAAAATAGATAAAACAGAAAGTAAAAAAAGATAATTTTCATAATGAATTTTATAAATTAAAATATTATGTGTTGAATTAAAAAATTACATTTGGTATATTTTGTTGATATCATGATGCTGATATTGTTATCAAATATATTACAGAAAATAAAAAAGGTTATGCTAGTATATAATAAATAATGAATACCGAATAAGATTTATTATACTATCAGAGACTTTAAGATCGTCTTGAATAACACATACGATGGAGGGAGTAAGACATAATTAGAGCTAGCATAAAAAGTAAGTTTCTTTCGGAGGAAGTCATCTGAAACCAGTGTTGCGATGAAATGTCACGGTATGATTCTTCATGCGCTTATGTCGAAGTTCAAAGATCGTGTGTGATCCTCTAAGCCGACGGCTTATCGTGAACTACCAGTCTGCGGGTGAATTTTTTTTACGGTTTACGTCACAAGCTTTAGTTTTTCTCGCACCGTTACCTATCGTTTCAATTTGCCTTCAGTAAAAACATTCCTCTTTACTATTTTTAAATGTTGTCATTACATCAAACGTTCTCTGTTAAATCGTTAAAAACAGCAATGATTTACAAAAAAGACTTTTAATAAGTCATATATAATAAAAGCTGACAGTTTTTATGTTACATTATTGAATAAACAATATAAAAGTTGAATAAAATCAGTTCTTTTTAAAAAAATACAGTCGTGTTATGAAATAAGTAAAAAGTCAACGAATAGAATAATTTATACAATAAAATAATCTTATAATAATAGTCATACAAAATAAATTCTCTCTATTATTATTTTTTATTAAAGCAAACTATTTATATTTTATATATCTAATTGTTATACATTATCTTTTAGTAATTAATTTATTATTTCATTCGCGTTATTTCACACCATGTATTAAACAGATATAAAATAATAGAAAATTATATAATTTACAGATATTTTCCCTAATAATAAATTTTTAAATTATTTTCACAATATTAATTGTTTATTTATATATAGGCATAAAAAATAAAATTGATTTTTAAAATGTTTAATCATTTCTAACTCCTTATTAAAAGTTATTTAACTAACATAAATTTATAAGATATGTTACTGTTTGTTTTGAAACTGGTAAATTCACTAACACAAAATGAATTATCACCACAATATGTTATAGTGTTCAATAATCACTTATTGTTCACTTTGTTGTTTATAACAACATTAGAGTAATATGCATTTCGATGGCGATTCCATTACTGTTAGAACTCTTTCCTTATAAAATGTTATAACAAAAAGGCTTTAGCAATGTTATCAACACCATTCAAATGTGCTTTAATGCATTATTGTTCTAAATAATTAAGTGAACAATAAGTGACTATTGAACATTTCAAAACATACTATGGTGTTGGGGGTGATAATTCAGTTATGATTAGAAAATATGTTTTAACAGAAGTTATTTATAATTGTTTAATTAGTGGAATAAAATTAATTTGATTGTTTTTTAATAAAATGTAATATACACATGTGTGTGTTTATGTATATATATATATATATATATATATATATATATATATATATATATATATATATATATATAGAGAGAGAGAGAGAGAGAGAGAGAGAGAGAGTTTTCCAGTAAGCCCTTCAGAAGTTTAAATGGAAATAAAACAAAAAGTATTTAATTAATTAGTTATTTTTCTTTATTTTTAAACATATTCTATGGTATCAATGATGGAACACAATTTCACTCATATGACCACCACGACTTTGCTTCACATAGTGGATTCGTTTAGTCAAATTTAATTTTTAGTCACTTTTTCACATAATTGTGGTTCAGTTTTAAGAATTACACGTTCAATGTTCATTTTTAATTCTGTTTCTGTTGTTTGTGGTTTATCGGTATAAACCAATTATTTCACATAATCCCACAGAAAATAATCCGATAAAGTTAAATCATATGATCTTAGTGGCTAATTGATGGATCCATTTTATGAAATAATGAGTTCATTAAACTTTTATTCAATAAGTCTATTGAAATTTTTACAATTTCTAAGCATTGTGGAAGTGTTAAATGTTACATAATAATTTGGCAAACTATACTAAGTTGAAATTTAAAAATTAATTAAAAAAAAATCAAATATGACTTCTACCAGATATCAAAGTTTTAACATTCTTATTGGAAACCCCTATACACACACACACACACACACACATATATATATATATATATATATATATATAACTGATTGGTAGTGAAGTGTAGTATCATCGCCTGTCATACAAGAGAAATACGTTCAATCATCGGTCGAAGATATGTGCAGGAGAGATTTTTTAGTTTTAGTGAAAGCAACATGTCTAAGGGAGTAAAACATGAATATAAAATCCTCATTCTGCTTATCAGAATAGTAAGGACAACTTAATACCAGTAAATGGTAACATTTATTGAAACTATCGCCAATCAGTGCGATGATATAAATTGATAAGATGATGATGATGATGTATATAAAAATGAGAAAAGCGATGGAAATTCACAGCAATTAAGTTATACTCGTATTTGCGAGTACAAGTTTCATTGATGCTGAGAATTTCAGTAATGATATATGAGAAAGAAAAAGACAAAGAAATCAATATTATAATTAAAATATAAAGAACAGCCGTGATATTTAAAAATTATTAGAACAAAAAAAGCAATGTTATAATTGAAACACAAATAAATAATTACAAACTTTATATATACAATATATAATATGTATATATATATATATATATATATATATATATATATATATATATGGAAATTTATAATATTCAACACACCTATTTAAAGATAATTTACTTATACTTTATCTAACAATTTAAAGATGATGATGGATAAACGTAACGACGAAAATATCCAAACTTTTAGTTTTATCTAATTTGTTTCGAAAAAGCATCATAAATGAGATGTAAAATGAGTTTCGAATGGAAAATGCGTGTACAAAACACTCTCAATAAATGCGCATTGTGTTTGGAAAGTTCTTGCTCTAATGAAATTCCAACACGCTTGAGGAAACTTTCAAGCATATTAACGATTAAATATGTCATCAAGAACACAAAGAACATTTTATACAATAGTTAAGACTGAATTCTTTCTCATATATTAAAATTAAATAGTTATTAATTGATAGATAATCATTTTCCTTTTTTACTAACCAATTCTGGTTAAATGTTACAAAAACCCAATAATTTTTTCATAATACTTAGTTAAAACACTTAAAAAATATACATACACACAAATATACATATATATATATATATATATATATATATATATATATATATATATATATACTCGTATATATATATAAAATTGAAATCTTTAGTAATGTTTCTCCGATTTTTTAGAGAACGTGATAACGGTTGGAAATGTTTCAAATATCTGTTTTATTTTTTTGCAATGATGTCCACACAAAAGCAACATAATTTATACCCACGTCTTTTTTAGATTTAAATAAATTCATACATTTGGAAAACTTATATTATATGTATTCATATATATATATATATATATATATATATATATATATATATATATATATATATATATGTATGTATATTTATATGAGAACTAAATAATAAATTTCGCATATAACCTTTGTTTGGTGTAAAATATTACATCACATCGGAAATAGAACATAAAATCGTATTATATTTCAGGAGAAAAATATCCAGCAAGAAATAAATACTTGATAATCCAATAGTTCAAAAGTATTTTTTTGTAATTTTATGAGTTATATTTTTTTAATTAATAATACTTAAAGTTTATATTTAGTTAAGTGCGTAAAGCAATAGTATTAGTTTATTTAAAACAATAATTTTTTTCATTTTTTATATGTTTTTAATAGCTAAAATTAAATTTTAGTTCACAGTTCTTATTTTATTTAAAATAAAATACAACTCATAAAAATTTTTAATGGCAAAATTTAAATTTTATGAATGAATTAAAATTATGTTGTATAAATTTCATATATCTATGAAATATATTGCATATATACGAAATAAAAATATAAAATTACGAACATAAATATTTCAATCAATTATGTTTTTTAAAATAGTATACAAATACATATAAAAACATATTGCAATAATAAAAATCATATTTTAAATGTTTGCTTTTAATAAGCTACAAAATTATGCTGTGTAAAATAAAAAATGTTATTTTTCAATAATTTTATACTGAAATAAAATATACATATAATTAATTATGTATTATTCATTTTGTATCATCAATACAAAAAACTCGCTTATTATACGGTAATAAAATAACAGCTTATTATACGTGTACTTTAACGAGACCTTTCATTTTATTCTGCATAATTTATGTTCAAGTTTCCGTAAAAATAAATATAGTTTTAGAAATGAAAACAACTCTCTCATAATCAATAACATTTGCTTAAAATTTTATAGAAACAAAACAATTTTTTTGTCAAAATCGAAATTATTCTAACAATAATTTTATACTTCTTAAATAATGTAACTTCATATCAATGTAGAAAAAAATGTAATCATATATTACAAATTATATGTCATTATAATCAATATACGTCAGAGCCAGATGTCATAAAAATAAGAAAGAGACATTCTTTAAAAGATAAGTAAAAGAAGGATTAAAAAAGTAAACTAACATTTTTAAATATAATTTTTGAAAATGAATTAAAAAAATTATAAAATTCATAATGGTGCTATTGCAGTTTTAAACAATAAGTTAGTTGTAAATTATAAACGTACAATAATTTACTATTTTTTAATAATCTAATAATTTAGTAGATGTACAAAATCTTCTGTAATTTGAAACAATTAATACATACTTATTAGTTTTTTTAAGGAATATAAATTTATAACTCGATAACAAAAGTACATAGATATAATTTTTAATTTTAAAACATATTTATTTTTACAATTTAATTTTTTGACATATCGATTATCGTTTCTTTTCTGATTTTTTTTAAATGCGACTGTAAAAGAGACATTAACACAAAATAAAATCTTTATACTTTTCTTTAAATTGATCAAATGTATGTATAATTAATACTTATTTATTTTATTTTTTACATTATTTATATTATTCCAATTTTATTTAATACTTGGATCTATTTTAAAATACTTTTTCTATTTAAAAAGTTACTATATGAAACAAAAAGTAGAATCTAAAAAATATACATATTTATTTAGTACAATTTTATTAACCCTTATGTGCGCACCCAACTTTTTGCTACCCGATAGTTTTAATTAGTTTTTAAGCGCAGGTGTGAACGACGTGTAAAATTTTGTTTATTGAATAAACATAAATAAAAAGTATTTAAGCCATTTCCGAAGCACGGTTTATATACCACAAAGAGCAGTCGAAAATTTGACTATCGACGAGCAGCTTTATCCTTATTAAAATTTACTCAATACATTCCGTCGAAGCCGGCTAAATACGGTAAAGATTTGGTGGATTTGTGATGCAGAAAATGCTTACCCGTTATTTGGAATTCTTTACACTGGTAAAATTGGCAATATACGCGAGAAAAATCAAGGAGAAAGAGTAGTAAAAGAACTCGCAGCGCCGTTTCGAGGAAGCGGCCGTAATATTACTATAATTATTTCACCTTACCTCTTGCTAAACATTTATTATCGGAAGGTTTAAATTGGCACTTTGAGAAAAATAAACCTTACATTCCAAAAGAAATGGCAGCTGATAAATCTAGGCCATATTCATCTCTGTTTGCTTTTCATGAAAATAAAATCACAATTTGTTCTTACGTGCCAAAGAAAAATAAGGCTGTAATTATGCTTTCGAGTATGCTAATGATATAAATGACGATGAAAAAAAACCTCATATGATAATACAATAAATATAAAACTGGTGTCGATACAATATCAAATGGTGAGTCGATACACTACACACATATGGCCTCTGGCCATGTTTTTCAATATATTGCTGCTCTTGCAGCTTATGTAATCTATTATGAAAATAATAATATGATCAAAAGAAAACTAATCAAAGACGTATATTTTTAGGCAATTGATAAGAGTTAACGATATAGAAGAGCAATTTTCAAAGATGCGAAATCACTCTGCAAAGACCGCAATCGATTGCTCGGGCCGCAGCGAGCACCTCTTGATCCTGCTGCGAAAGATGATGGGCCTCGAGATAGCTAGAAAAAAGTATTCATGTTGTAAAATTAAAGACGCAGAAAAACCCGAAAGTCTTGTGTAAAATGCGAGAACCTGTATGCGATGAACACTCTGTCACAAATGTAACATGCAGCGAATGTAACAAGTAAACAGCGCCATTTTGTTCAATATAACTTCAAAAACAATGTAATTTGTTTATTCACAATCCTTCTTTATGCCATTGTATCATTTATTAACAATAAAAGAACATTCATCAATAATAAAACTTGGTTTTAGTGAATTGAATTATATCTCATGTAATGGGTACCCGGGTACCCGGGTGCGCCACGCGAGCAACAACATTTCAAACCTATTTTTTTATAATAAAAAAAATTTTTTTTATACATCTAAATATTGAAATACATTTGTAAAGAGTTAAATCGCGAGGATCTGAAAGTCCAGATCGGAAAAAAATTTTTTGAAAAAAATATTAACAAAAATGTGACGAGGTGGGTACCCGGGTACCCGGGTGCGCACATAAGGGTTAATGTAAGAATAGCAATTGTTAAAATAACAAATATTACAAATATGAATATTCTATTAACAATTAATTTTCTGATAAAATAAAGTTTGAAAAAGAATCCAAAGTAGTTTCTTTTTTAAAATATATTCCTAAAAACCTTTAAAATTAAAACAAATTCTATCTATTATTATTCATTTTAAAACACACATTACATTTCTTTCATGAATACTTTAATTTTATTTTTATCTCATTCTAATCTAATAATTCACAAAAGGAAAAAAGAAAATTTGTACTAAATTTTTGGTAAAAAAATGTCTTCAGGAAATCTCTCTATACAATTGAAAAATAAAAATAAGTGAATGCACTTTTTGTTAAAAATATTTTTCAATTTATATATATATATATATATATATATATATATATATATATATGCGTATTAGGGTGAAACCGACGCCCAATCGCTAACACCCCGGCCCTACACTATAGAAATCCACTGTTAGATTTACCGATTTCGAAAAAATATTTTTTGGCAAAAATGCAAAAACTTTGAAGGGGGGGTTGTGAAATTTTCAGAAAAATTACGAAATTTTTTTTGTAATTTTTTGTTATAATCGTAATGTTTATGATCCGCAGGTACGTGTATAAGCATTAGAAAAGGGTGCCGACGCTTATTAAGCTCGCAAACGGGCTTTGAAATTTTGGATTTTTGACGGTCCGAAAAAAGTCCAAAACAGTAAAACTTCAAAACGGTTCTGCAACGCCATTATGCGTATTAGGGTGAAACCGACGCTTAATCGCTAACACCCCGGCCCTGTACTACAGAAATCGACTGTTAGATTGACCGATTTCGAATAAATATTTTTTGGCAAAAAACGCAAAATCTTCAAAGAGGGATATATGTGTGTGTGTGTATATATATATATATATATATATATATACATGAATGTATGTATGGCCACATTCATCTATTTGTCTATATATATATATATATATATATATATGTTTCTACGAATATTAAAACTTATATTTATGTTTGCGAGTGTGCATAGTTCAAGTTAGCAATGCCTTCTCGAGCTAACGGAATCGATCGACAAAATCTTCTTCAAGAACGATTCACATTCAATTGCTGGAAGCAGTTACGCTTGCAGCTGTAAGCGACATTGTGTGGACAACCGACAATGGTTTGCCGCAACTCGACACCTCATTTGCGCGCGCTGCAGACACATGGTTATAACTCAAACCTTAATCCGGAATCGATTCGAGGATTTCGTTCGTCGGATCTGTCATGTCGACATAAAATATCACAAAAGGTCGCCAACCATTATTGTGAACATAGCCGTCGCAGCTTTTCGATCGAGTCGTCGCCCATTGTCGTGGATGTTGCTCGCCAGTCGTATAAGACCCTTATCGGAAACTAATCCAGACGTATTTTACTACTTAATTTGTCAATAGATGAACGGCGTTAATAGTATCGATCATTATATTCAATTATTACATTCTTGTCATTAATCTTATTCTGTTCATAACACGCAGAGCAAATATACTTGTCATAAAATCTGTGATATCATCAACAAAAGTTCTAAAATTTAATTTTTATTCTGTATTACGTGACATTTTACGATTCTATAAAAAAATCATTTTATGTTATAAAAACAATAATAGTTAAACTCTACTTTCAGTCAAATAATGTGTTTTAGTTTAGTATATTTACGGAAAAATATTTATTTTATTATCCACATGCACATACATTTATATTTACAATACTGTACAAGATCCAAATATATATATATATATATATATATATATATATATATATATATATATATATATATAGTCTTATAAAATATTATTTTTAAATTAAATTCTAAAATATATTGAATAATAAAAAAAGTTTTCCAAATGAAACATTTTAGTTAAAAGAAAACAATAATATTTATGAAATATTCAATAACAAATTATACAACATTAAATTTAAATAAAAGAATAAAAAATTATTAATATAATATACAAAAAAGTATTTTAATTAAAAAAAATAATAAAAAAAGGAAAATGAAAGCACTGTTTATATTTTGAATAAAGAATATTTCAACTAAAAGAAATCAATAAATATAATAATATTTTTTTATATTCTAGAATATTAAATGTTAATTCAAAGCTTAATAAATGAAGTGTAATAAAACTGTTTTATAAATTATCAATAAACAGTTTTCGAGAACACAATTAATAACGTTATTAATTTATTGAAAATAACGTACAATTTTATTGAAACAATAAATTATATTTATATTTATAAAAATATTTTAAAATAGTACAGAATATTTTAAAATGAATATTTATTAACTAAATGTATTTTAATGCATTTATAATATTGACTAATAAACAAATTATTGAAAGTAGTTAATAAATAAATTGTATAAACGTTGCCCTCTAATTACTAACTAAAAATATTACAGAATAAAAGAGAATTTCACCAAAGTATAGTACATTAAACTTCAACAATTAACGCATTAAATAACATTACATAACGCTAGAGTTCTGGTCAAAGTTTACATACATAAATTAAGGCAAATCTGCCTCCATTCACTGTATACTTGCATGCATTAATAGTCGTTAAATTACAATGCAACTACACATATACCTCTATAATTTATTTTATACATTTTAGAATTAAATGAAAATGTTTTTTTCTATTATTTATTATATTTTTCTTTTATATTTAATATATTTTTAATTTTACATATACATTTCAAATAATTTCAAACAAATTATAGGTCTATATATATATATATATATATATATATATATATATATATATATATATATATATATATATATATATATAAATAAATGATTTCATTTTTTGCATAAATGTAATAAAAAATATTTTTTTAAAAAATATATCAGATCTAAGTAATTTATTAAAATTAATTATTTAGAAAATAAATTACAAAATTATAGTATTTAGGGTGTACCATTTGAAGCACATAACTTAATTTTTAAATGAAACATATTTTTTTTGAGTGAGCGATGATGATTTTTTGAGTAAGCGATGGATGATAAGTGTGCACTCCTGATGGAACATACTATATAAATATATATGATGATAGTTCGATTATTAAAACTTTCAACGCCAAATAAAATATCGAATAAATGTTTATTCAACATTTTTATAAAATCTCATAGTGTTGGAATGGATAATTTACTTATGTTAAAGTGACTATTCTACAAACTAAACCAAATAGTTGCATTGTCAAAGACGTTTAATATGATTTTTTTATAATTTTTATGTCTCATTTCTAAATTTAAATCATTAAACAGGTCTAGTAATCAAATTCTATTGAACAGATATATTATTGATGTTTGATATAAATGAATTAAAAATAAAACTATACAAAAGTTATGTATTCGAAGTACAAAAATATTTCCCACTTGAAATAAAACAGTATTCGTTTTACTTCTTTTTCCTTTTCTATATGTTCACAATTTCCCAAATCTATGAATGTAATACAGTTGTCGTTTTTATATTTTCGTATTCTATTCGAGAAAATTTATTTCTGAATCAGAATTTCGATTTTCTTTGCAAGAAGGTCAATGTTTCAAATAACATTGTAATATATTGCACAGTGTATGTAAATGATAACAGAAATATGGCTGTATATAAAAATGAATTTTAAAATTTTCGAAAATATGATTTTATTTTCTAGCCACATAATACTAATTATTCATTTATGAGTAAAATTTTAGTATAATTTCAATCTCTAATAACTAACATGAATTAAATACAAATTATTTTCTATGACATTAATCAATAAATATTTAAAGTAAAATATGAATTTGTATATAAAGAATTAAAATATCTAAAACAATTATCTTCGATTAGATAATGATAAAATAATTTGTTAAAAATTAACTTCTTTGAATGAGATTAAAAATATTTATCTGTATTTTATACGCCTAATCAAAGAAATATCGTTTACAATATTATTATTCATAATAACGATATTATATTGAAACTTCAATTTTCTTAATGAACTTAATATTTAATCAAAACTTTAACGAACATAAATCAATTTCAAAATAGAAGTTCTGTGCGTTTACAAAACTTTTATCTTAATTTCAATTAATCGATGATTATTGTTTTCCTTCTTCAAGAAATGGAAACTGATTTTTTATTTATATAATTTTTATAATATATTAGGTTGACAAATAAGTAATTACGTTTTTCACTAATAGATGTATTTAGGTATCATGGAATGTACTTAACCTTATTCTGAACTACGAAATCGTTATTAAATTTCACAGATGACAGTTCAAGCTTAACTTAAAAAGAAATTTTGCAGAATTTGGTTAAAAACTGTTTGTTTTGCATCAAATTGAACATGGAAAATCAAAACAAGCATTATCGTCATATTTTGCTTTATTATTTCTATAAAGGAAAAAGCACAACGCGAGCTTGTAAAAATATATATGCTATGTATAGTTATGATGTTTTAAAAAAACAGTAGTGTCAGAATTGGTTACCTAAATTTTGTTTTGGTGATTTTTCACTTAAAGATGAACATCACTCTAATCGTTCAGTTAAAATTAATGAAGACAAAATTGAAGCATTAATTGAAACAAATCGTCGTAGCACGATTCGAGAGACTGCAGATAAGCTAAACATATCACATACTAGCGTTGAAAATAATTTAGTTATGTCAATAAGCTCGATGTTTGAGTACTACATGAACTTAAAGAAATTTATCTCATCAAGCGCATAAATGTCTGCGATTCACTCATGAAACGTAACGAAAATGATCCATTTTTGAAACGACTGATAACAGGTGAAGAACTATGGATTGTTTATAAAAACATTCAGCAAAAAGATTGTGTTTCCAGCCTGATGAACCAGCTCAAAGCACATCAAAAGCAGATATTCATCAAAAGAAGATTTTATTATCAGTTTGATAAAATTACAAAGGAATTGTATTTTTTGAACTGCTTTCAAGAAACCAAAAGAACAATTCGGATGTGTACTGTCGACAGTTAACCAAATTGAATATTGCATTGAAACTGATACGTTCAGAATTGGTAAATCGTAAAGGTACTGTATTCTGCCATGACAATGCGAGACCACATACATTTTTGGTCATTCGCCAAAAATTATTCGAGCTTGATTGAGATATGGTGCCGAACTACCATACTCATAGTAAAAGTTTCACTTCAGATCAGGCTATCAAATCCTACATGGATCAGTTTTAATCACAGAAAGATAAAAGGTTTTTTAAGCAAAGAATTATGAGAATGCTTGAAAGATTGTAAAAGATAGTAGAATAAAATAATCAATATATTATTGAATCAAATTATTTCATTCCACGAAAAAAATCGTCTTTCATTTACTTAAATAAAGTCAATTACTTATTTGTCAACCTAATAAAAAATATACGTATTTAGATGCAAAGGGTAGTTATAACATTTATTTATTTCACGTCGTTTATTTTCTTTTTGAAATACTAGCGTGCTTAGAAGATTTGAATGTAAAATAAATACATTTTTTAACATTTTATGTAGATTAAATGTCAATGAAAGATAATTTTAGAAATGTATATTTTTCGCTTTGATGACATTTCATTACAATAAACCTTTAGAAAAATATTCATTTGAAAAATGATATTTTAATAATTTTTTTACACCAAAATTTTCCATGAATACGCAAACCCACACCCACATACACTTAATCACAAATTTACATATAGTTAATCAAAAATGAATAAAGTAATAAAAATGATTTTTTTAAAATCTATAAATTTTAATACAAACATAATAATTCTTTTTAAAAAAGTATAACAAAAAAAACATTAATAACTAACATAAAAGAAAATAAAAGTTCATTTATAATTTAAAATCCAAGTCTACATATGGTATTTATTATCTACTATTTATTGTATATAATTTACTTTGTTTATTATTTGAATAGTCTATAGGATTATTTTAGGTTAAATAACTGCATGATATCCTGATTTCATTGAAATAGTTATTTTTTT
>CP092087.1:30610286-30627786 GCA_029203775.1 Neoneuromus ignobilis
TATCGTCGCTTCTTTCATCACAACTTTTCATTAAAGTCTGTTTTTAGACTTCTTATAATTTCGTCTATTGAACTTTTTCCTTTTGTTTACTTATCTAATTACGAAAAGTTTTATTATTTGAAAAATTAATTTAAGTTAAGATTATCGTCGCATGAAAGAGCTATATACATATTTGTATTTAATGAATTTGAAATGTATTATTGTTTAGTGTAAAAATAAAATAAATTCATTAAATATAAAACCCATAAATAATACCCAAAAATATTCTTACTAAATTTGAGTAATATTTAAAATAATTTTCATGATTACTAATAAACATTTATAAAATATTAATTAATTTTTTCAATAATTACAACTAACAAAATTTAATTATAGTAACATTTTTAACTAAATTTGTTTGTTAACTGATACTCTACAAACGATTAACATAATTTTATTATTTTTCAAATATATATATATATATATATATATATATATATATATATTTATATTAATGAAAATATAACTTTATTAAGAAATTTGCATATATATTGCATTCACTAGTTTATATTTATAAATGCAAATAAAATTAATCTAAACTTAATAACGGAAATGTAAATAAATACATCAACAAAATGCCAACATAAATATTTTCATTTCTATATTTCTGTACTTGTAATTCATTTTAACTAAGGTTTCACGTTATGTTATCAAAATACTAATTGATCAATGTTCGTTATATTTCCACATTACTAACTGCTGGATACTCAATCAAAATTATTGCTACTGGCTTTCACACGATCATTATATCTACACATAAAATACCAAATACTAGTATTTACTATATTAATGCACACATACGTGTATATATATATATATATATATATATATATATATATATATATATATATAACAGGAGGATTTTCCTCCTGCTCACTACACTCGCTCTCCCCTGTGGGCTTTGCCCTCCGCTCACTTTTCTCATTCCTTCGTGATACTTGCAATCGTGAATGATGTTTATTTGCAATCGTTAAAGTTCGGAGATAATCGTTTACAATCGGTGTAAATTAATGACATTAATTTTGCGATCAAATTATTATATTTATATATATATACATATATATATATATATATATATATATATATATATATATATATATATATATATATGTACATCCAAACCTTTACAAACAATTTCTGTAAATTTATATAGAGAACCATAGATACAAAATAAATAAAAAGGTTTATATATACGAAAAGAAATTTATAAAATAGTTCATGTCTCTAAACCGTAGTGGTATTGGGATTTCAAAATATTAATCCCATGTACCCTTATATAGGTACCATCTTAAGAACTCAATTTATTTATATATATATAGTGAAAACAAAGAATATTGAAAGTGAATAATGAACGTAAAACCTCTACTAAAAAAATAAAGATTTGAGAAATTTCAAAAATATATCCCAAATACTTGTTATAAATTTATATAATATTTTTATTTATTTCAATAAATATTCAGATTTTTTAATAATAATAAATCGTATTTAATAAAAAAAATAAAATGAATTAGTTCTCACTTTAATAGAAAAATAAAGCATTGTATATATGTCATTTAAATGAACCAGTGAAACTATACAAGTATAAAAACTTTTTTTATATATACATATTGTATTTGTTAATTTTTATACAAGTTTATAAAACACTTTATAAAATATTTCTTATAAAAATATATACTTGTACAAAAAAATAGTTTTGTAATATTATTAAAAATATATGATTTAGGAACATGAATCAGTTATTTAATTATAATGTTATTTTTTTATTAAAATACAATATTTAATAAACATTAAAATATTCTTATAATTATTCTCTTAAATTCCTTATAAATTATTTGTATAATAATTGATTCTCTTAATAATTTCTACTTGTAACAAATATTAAATTAAACATTTTATTTTAGTTATGAGATAAAATTTAAAAAAGATATATAAACTCTAATCGCTGAAATTGATGAAGAAAACTTCGTAATCTTCAATTTAAAATCAATTGAAATTTAATGATGTATCTAACAATCTCTAAATGGAAAATGATATTTAGTACAGTATATTTTCATTCCTTCCTTACAATATAAATTCTCAGTACATGAAATGATCCCTATCTCCTAATTTAAACGTTATTCAATACGTCTCGATGACATACGAATAATATATCAAGAAATTCTTACTCATAAATCATATACGCACGCTGCAAAGAAGTTTTTTACTTGAAGCTTCCGCCGTGCATTGTAATCCAGACCACATTCATATATTTTCATACTTTTGTCATATCCCATTACACGGCAGTCTTTTCTGCTAAAAGAGTATTATAACAGTTGGTCATGGAACTTTCAAAAGACGTTATCTCCTTAACTTCATTCAAAATATTTTTCACGTACTATTGAATACGGCGCACTTACGAAATAAAACCTACGACCTGCTACGCGATAACGTGATATAAATGCTCTCCTAGACACAAACACGTTCGTAACATTTATTAGACAATTGTGAGAAAATTTTATATTAAAGTTCATTTATCTAAATAAATTTCATCGTTGAAATAAATTATTAACGTTAAATACGTAATTACAAGATGTAAATTTTTTTACAAAACATACAAACATATATTGATTATATATATATATATATATATATATATATATATATATATATATATATATATATATATATATATACGAGGTTGATTGATAAATCCGTGTAAAAATAAAAACTGCTTCATTTTTTTGAATAAATCGTTTTTATTTTTCAACATAGTCTCCTTTTAGGCTTATACACTTCATCCAACGCTGCTCTAGTTTGTTGATCCCTTCCGAATAATAGGATTGGTCCAAGTCTGTAAAATAGTCATTCGTTCCTGCAATCACCTCCTCGTTCGAATAAAATCTTTTTCCCGCGAGCCATTTCTTCATATTAGGGAACAAATAATAGTCCGATGGAGCCAAGTCTGGAGAATAAGGGGGATGTGAAACGATTTGGAACCCTATTTCCATTAGTTTTGCGGCCACAACTGCTAAGGTGTGAACTGGTGCGTTGTCGTGATGAAAGAGGACTTTTTTGTGGGCTAATCGGGGACGTTTTTCTTGCAACTCGGTTTTCAAACGATCCAATAACAATGAATAATATGCACCTGTAATGGTTTTACCCTTTTCCAAATAGTCGATAAAGATTATTCCTTGCGAATCCCAAAAGACAGTCGCCATAACCTTCCCGGCCGAAGAAATTGTCTTCGCCTTTTTCGGAGCAGATTCACCCTTGATAACCCATTGTTTAGACTGCTCTTTGGTCTCAGGAGTGTAGTGATGTATCCATGTTTCATCTACAGTGATGAAACGACGCTTAAAGTCCTGCGGATTTCGCTGAAACAGCTGCAAACCGTTCTTGCAACACTTCACACGACCTCGTTTTTGGTCGATCGTGAGTAATCGCGGCACCCACCTGGCGGATAGCTTTTTCATGTCCAAATGTTGGTGCAAAATATTATGTACCCGTTCACACGAGATGCCTACAGCACTAGTAATCTCACGCACTTTCACTCTTCTGTCATCCATCACCATATCATGGATTTTATCAATGATTTCTGGAGTGGTGACCTCAACAGGGCGTCCAGAACGTTCAGCGTTTCTTGTGCTCATATGGCCACTCCGAAAATTTTGAAACCACTTATAAACCGCACTAATCGAAGGTGCAGAGTCACCATAATGTTTATCAAGCTTCTGTTTAGTCTCCTGAGTTTATTCTTAATTTAGTCTTCTGTTTAGTCTCTATGTATGTCTCTCTCTCTTTCTCTCTCTTTATATATATATATATATATATATATATATATATATATATATATATATATGCAGCAACCTACCTAAGAGAGTAAACTTTGAATAGAAAAATCCTCGCCAATCCACCTAGTAGGTATGGTGTATTTGATCAAGTATAAATGGTAGCATACAATGAAGCTTTCACCTAGCAGAGAGCTTAAATCGACTGATATAGTAATGATATACGATATATCACATGTATAATTATATGTTCATATGTACATTTATATACATACATAAAATTTATTAAAAAAAAATGAATTTTTATTCCTAACACCACAATGGTTATGAAGTGTTCAATAATCACTTATTGTTTACTTTTCGTTTATAACAACAGTCGGCTGATGTGCATTTCGATGGCGATGCCATCAACGTCAGGGCCTTTTTGTTAAGATATAAAATTTTAACAAAAAGGCTCTGACCATGATGGCATCGCCATCGAAATGCGCATTAGCCGACATTGTTATGAACAAAACGTGAACAATTAGTGATTATTAAACACTTCATAACTATTGTGGTGTTGGGGATAGAAATTCATTTGTGTTAAAGTAAATTCACCACAAATCCAGAATAAACAATAAAAAAATAATGTTTTCCAACTATAGGACCGTAATTGATTAAAAAGGTATTATACATCACATTTTAGTTCAAAGTTTGTGGTAACACATTGACAGGTGGTTATTTTTTTTATTTACATAGAGATCGCTGTCAACTATTTGTAAACGTTACTCAAACTATGTTGATACATCAATCATATGCGAGAAGAGAAAATATAACTAATATGCTACACGTACAGTACAGCTTATAACGAACATTAACACTAGTTGCGGTACAGCCGCCAGGCTTGATGCAGTTATTGTGTTCTCATGTTATCCATCAATCCATAATTACTACACTCCGTCATAGTTTCAACACTAAGTTTTTGGCTAATTGGAACAACTGTAAATCGACGCTTAAAGACCTTTACATTACCAACTGTAAATAAGTAATTTAATATTTACATAAACACACAATATACGCATGCATATTATAATATATATTGGAGAATAGCAACGATATACACATCTAGGAAGCATGTCATATATACAACATAGTGTGTTTTGTTTAGTTGTTGATTATATAGAACAAATTAATTGTCGTTCGTAAAGTGTGAAATAAATTTCTTTTATGTTTAAATTCCAAAAGGTTATGGGCCCAGTCAGTCGAACCAGGATATAAGCCCAGGGATTTAATACACATAATACAGTGTCGTTAAAGTGCATAATACAGTGACATTAAAGTGTTGTGAAATTTTACATCAGGTTTAAAAGTGAATTCATATAAAGGAAGCTGATAAAGATGAAAATTCACATAAGGTTTAAAGGTGAATTCATATAAAGGAAGCTGATAAATATGTAATTCACATCAGGTTTAAAAGTGAATTCATATAAATGAAGCTAATAAAGATGTAATTCACATCAGGTTTAAAAGTGAATTCATATAAAGGAAGCTGATAAAGATGAAAATTCACATAAGGTTTAAAGGTGAATTCATATAAAGGAAGCTGATAAAGATGAAAATTCACATAAGGTTTAAAGGTGAATTCATATAAAGGAAGCTGATAAAGATGAAAATTCACATAAGGTTTAAAGGTGAATTCATATAAAGGAAAATCAAGCAGTTGACATGGTACGTCGAACCAGGATATAACGCCCAGAGGAAATAGATATGTTTTAACCATCATAGACGATCACTCAAGATATTGCACGGTTTATTTCATAAAGTACAAAAACGAAGTAACTAGATGTATAAAGGAATTCGTCGAAATGGCTAAGACACAGTTCAACAAAGCAGATCCTTGTCTCTACGTAAAGAATGAAGAGGGAGAGGTTATTTATCTCATTATTTACGTAGATGACATTTTAATTGCCGCGAAAAACGAAAAAAAAAATTATCTAACATACCGTTAGATCAAGGTTACGCTAAAACAAGAGGCAGGCAGTCCAAGAGACAGACAGTCCAAGAGACAGACAGTCCAAGAGACAGACAGTCCAAGAGACAGACAGTCCAAGAGACAGGCAGTCCAAGAGACAGGCAGTCCAAGAGACAGGTAGTCCAAGAGACAGGTAGTCCAAGAGACAGGTAGTCCAAGAGGCAGGCAGTCCAAGACGCAGGCAGTCCAAGAGGCAGGCAGTCCAAGAGGCACGAATCCAAGACGATGAGGTCGAATTGAAACAGCAGATGTCCAAAAGACAGGTAGTCCAAAGGAGCAGGTGTCACAATTTTAAGTCAACACAATAAGCAGCCTACATTAGTTGATTGAAATGAAGCAAAAAGAGTCGCTCAATTTTTTAAAGGACATTTAAATTCTCTATATCGTTGAGGAAGGGTATTGGAGAATAGCAACGATATACACATCTAGGAAGCATGTCATATATACAACATAGTGTGTTTTGTTTAGTTGTTGATTATATAGAACAAATTAATTGTCGTTCGTAAAGTGTGAAATAAATTTCTTTTATGTTTAAATTCCAAAAATATATATGAAGTTTTAATAATCCTCTATATAATATTGTAGTTTAAAGTAAATGAACAAATAAATTTGTTGAACATGTTGATTACAAGTAACATAATGAAATAAATAACATATTTCAGTGAATAAAAAAAAACAATTGTCCTGAATTATTTCTCAAAATATATATTCAATTAAAAATGAATACTAAACAAATTATGATTGTAAAAAAAAACATTAATTTATATATAATTAAACACAAGTGTAGAAACACTAAGATAATTTATTATTTCTTTAACACTAAAAAAATCACACTTAACACTTTAACACTTCAAATCATTATCCTTTAAGAGATGTTATAGATGGAAAATATTTTTTTAATTTGACTATTTATATTATTGTTTGAAATACAAAGTAATTTACTTTTCTTTCAATATTTATTTCTGATTAAGTATACGAAAATAACAACATAAGTAAAAATTTACAATAAATAATACTAATTTCCAAAGACTTAATATTTAGATTCTGTATATATACGAGGGCCGTTTGATAAGTATGGTAAAAAAGTAAGAAAAACTAAATTGAAAAATTTAATTAAATTAACCAATAAATAAATTTACCATACTTATCAAACGACTCTCGTATATGTATATATGTATATATATATATATATATATATATATATATATATATGTATGTATACATATATATTACCACCTAAAATATTTTTCCAATAAATAAATTAAAATATTTTGGATGTGAGGAGATTAGAAAATAAAATTTAAAATGAATACTATTTGGAGTATCTTTAAAGCATTTAAATAATGATTATATTTGAAGCATATACGTTAAAAATTACAATATTATTATTAAATATTTATTTCATCTGTGTATCTACTCTTGTTTATAATTACTGCTTCGCAAAGTTTCGGTATTCTTTTTAATAATTTTATTAAGGTTTCCGATGAAATTTTGTACCATTCTACCTACAAAATGCTCAATAAGAGTTCTGAAAAAGTGGAGCAAATTTTTTCAACGTTTCATCTGTCCATCTCATCCCACAAGAACTCAATAAAATTCAGATCAGAAGACTGAAGTGGCTAATCCATAATTTTATATTCTATATATTAGGTTGGCAAGTATCTCCCTTCCGCTTTTTTTTTTTTTTTTTTTTGTACATAGCCGCGAAATTCAAAAGACCAGAAGGCGGAAGAGAGATATTTGCCAACCTAATATATATATATATATATATATATATATATATATATATATATATATGGTGGTCTAAATGGAACTGAATGGTTTAAATATAACATTTACTCATTTACTGTCATTAACTATTCTTTATTATTCTTAAGTTTCATTTTGGCCATCTTATATGTATATGTAAATATGAATATATATTTATATATAAAAATATTTAAAATAAAACTACAAAATCTGGATTAACAGTTTTAATTATAATTTTTTTCTTCACATTTAATTATTCATAGTCAAATATACAAATATACATGTTAATAAAATACATGTTAGTAAATATACATGTTATTAATACATGTTTATAAAATATAAAAATACATTTTCATATTTTATAAACATTTTTTCCCAACATTTTTAATTCATATCAATAATGGCTAATTATAATTCCAAATTATATTTTTTATTTCAATTTAATTCGCTTATATCTTTTAAAATTATTACTTTTATATGTTATATTTTAAACTTTCTAACGCCCGCGCTTAAAAAATGACATGTATGACATTTTATACTATTTTTAAATTTCGTTTGAAAACGAAAACAAAGTAAAACAGTAAGAAGAGACGTAATTATGTCGATTTTTTCTTTGAAACGAAATAATATGTTCGAAAATATGACATCATATTTTTAACATCATTTCATATTCTTTATTTTTTTTAAAAAGAAACCTTTATATTTCTCTATAAAATGATTTAACGGTAATATACTATATATTATGTATGATTATATTTTTAAAAAATAACTCACATAAATGAATAAACATACTTTCAATCAATAAAATATTTTTAAAATAAAATGATTAAAATTTTAAAAACATAAAAAGAACTTGTTGTTATTATAAAACCAGTCTTCATTAACCCAGTAATGTATTTATTTTGAATAAATGTTTTATAAACGTAGTAAATTATGAACGTGAAATGAATTATTTAATATAAATTTGCTTTCTACCCATTATGCCGATATACAGACAAGAAGATATTTCATTTATTTAATACTATCTTAACGAACTGCGTATAAGTCTATACGAGAAAACCCATTCAAGCAGAATCAAGAGTTCTATTAATAAAAAAAGCTTTGAATCAGTGAACGTAAATTAATTAGTGGTTAAACAATACATGTACGTATTAAATCAATTGTGATATATATATATATATATATATATATATATATATATATATATATATATATATATATATATATAGACGTACATCTAAAGAACATAATAATTATTTTTTACCAAATCAATACATTTCAAATGTAATGAAAATAACATATCAAAAATTAATTAAAAATAAGAAATTGATATTTTTTAAATACAAATATTATTTTTCAATCATTAAATACTACTTGTTTAAATTAATCTTAAGCACAATCGGATTTAATGCATTTACAATGATTATAAAATTGAAATTTTATTACACACACATATATATGCATATATATGCACACACACACACATATATATGCATATATATACACACACACATATATATATATATATATATATATATGCATATATATATATACACACACACATATATATATATATATATATATATATATATATATACACACACACACATATATATATATATATATATATATATATATATATATATATATATATATATATATATATTATATAGGTTGGCAAGTATCTCCCTTCCGCTTTTTTTTTGTACATAGCTGCGAAATTCAAAAGACCAGAAGGCGGAAGGGAGATATTTGCCAACCTAATATAATGACCCAAATGAGACAAAGTTTTAAACATACATTTTCTTGCTTAATATCATTCACTATTCTTTACTATCCTTCAATCTCATTTGGATCACTTATATATATATATATATATATATATATATATATATATACATACATACATATATAATTTACTAAAATATCTCATTAAACAATACCGTTCATTTAATTAATCAACAAAAGATACCATGTACTTAATGGTACAAAACATTTGATTACCAACTTCTGTAAATAATAAATATCCTTTTGATTTAATTCAGATAATTATCACATTTTATGTTTATGAGACCCACGCTAATTTAATAAAACCCAATTATTCCAAAATAATACAACAAACAACAAGTATGAGAATAAAGATTTCACTAATCCTGTGACAATAAATAATGATATTCAAACATTTATACATTTAAGATTTGAAGTATTGTGTATTTCGTAATTCGATTTCGTTTCAATAATTCATTTGATCTTATTAATTAGTTTATTATTAAAATGCTGATAAATTTCTATTTATAACACAAAAAAATGTATTGTCTTAGTAATTTTTATTATAGAAAATAATAAAATATCATGCCATTTATTACTTCAACATTTTTTAATTTTTGAATGATTTAAATTATTTTTATATTTTTTTATTAAAACGTAACTTAAAGAAAAATATTTATTTTATACCAATTCGAGGATATAATTTTTTTTATAAAACAATTGGTATTAAAATAATTATAATATATTTATAAAAAATATTATACCGTAACTGATAAATTAATTTACCGTAAGTGAAAAGAATCTACATAAAAAATACAGAGGTAATTAATATTCCAAATAAAAAAATACATATACAAAAAAATTGTAATTAAACTGTTCATGTACATTATTAAACACACAAAAGATTTATTAATTAATTCACATGGAAACTGTTTAGCAGTTTATAGATAAAACGGTAGTTGAAATATAAGTGTTCAAGAGCTATTAACAATAATTGAACAATATTGATGAACTCAGTTTGTACAATGCATTTGTTGCAATGACACTAGGAAATAACATCAGGAGGCAGGAAATAACTACAGACATAAATTCACTTAAAGGGTTGTTTGAATAGACAGATAATATATTATGCACTAAAATGTCTATTATATGAAATTTCACGGTACTGGCGTTTAAAAGATACTTTCATTAATTTAACTAGTATAAATGTATATAAATATATATATATATATATATATATATATAAATTATTACTTATACATATATACGTATATTATAAATTTATATTCAGACTTTTTTTCAAAAATCATTTTCATGAGAATTTATGTCGAAAATTATAAGAAATCTTAATTAAGCAGTGAAATAAAAATTATTATTAAGAATTAGAAAGTTTTTCAATTCATTAATTAACCAAATAATTAATGTAAGTATAATATATTAAAATAATTATTAATTTTTGAAAAATATTATTCGTATGATACAGATAACATTTTAAGTAATAATTACGAGTAATAAAAATTTATAAGTTATCAAATATAAAAATTAATATATATATATATATATATATATATATATATATATATATTATTTCTTATCTAATTTGATCTTTTTATACTAGAATTTGTTCTATTAAAATATTTATTTTCTTCTTAATATTTATAACAATAAATATTTAATCTGTAGTTAGTGAAATATATTATTAAAACTTTATCAAAATCAATTATAAATACAAAAAAAATATTTTATCTCAAAATTAATTAATAATAATGTATTTCTATGTACAAAATTGAAATTGAATTTTTTAAAAATATTAAAAAAAAATTGACAAGTGCAACTGTTAGAAGTTTTTAGTTCTTATTTCTCACTCTCTCGTAATATTTAACTCTATGTTCTCCGGTTTCGACTTTATTGTACGAATCCCATAAATTTATACGCTTACAATTTTTCTTCACTTCCCTTATCCACGTTCTTTGTATGAAGTTATCCGCCATTCGTCTTTGTTTCATTTTGAAGTTAAAGACATAATTGCCTCCATTTTCTTAACGTAGTAACTTTCAGTAAGATAATAAAAAAAATATTATTGAAATCTTCAAATATATTTCACATTGTTTTCGAAACTTTTTAGGTTTAATTCATACCAATAATACACATTAATATAATTTAAATGAGAAAATATTTTTGAACATCATTCGATCAAATCAGATTAAAATTAAGTTAGTCAGACACTAAATAGAACTATTAGTAATTCTCTCAACAAATCTTTAAATTATTCTCAATATTATTATAATGAAAATATATAACCAGTGATGAGCCTTTATTAAATTTAAAAAAAAAATTCGACAAAGTCAAATACATATATATATAAATAGGGTGTTTTTAGGCCAAATAGGACTTTAAATTGAATCCCTATCAAAAGTTCTATCACGCTTAAAAACACCCTATTTATACATGTATGGAATATTTTTTGCAAAATCTTAAATTTTTAAGAAATAATTTATTTGGAAAAATAAATTAGCAACAATATTGTGTCAGTGTTCTGAAACTTAATCTTAATATATAGTTTATTATTATTTATATTGTACTATTTTTATTATCATTTATAGTTTATTACTTACTTATATATAAAAATAAATAAAAAAGTGAAAAAAGTAATTGTATAAAATTAAAAAAATCACCGAAAACTCAAAAATTTTATATCTACTTTTTATTAAATAAATCAATATTAATTTATACATCATATATAACAAGTAATTTGAAGGGTTTAAGCGAATTCTCGACAAGTAATTGAGAACATAAGTTTTACAACTACGTCAAGAACATGTGTTATTTCTCTCTTCTATTTGTAATGTAATATATTTTCAAAGAAGTGGTGTAAAACTCACACTTGATGAATATTCTAAAAGTTACGTACTTCACTACAATTGAAAATTATTAGTTTTTTTTAAAAAAAATATGTCTGTATAAAGTCATTTATCAAAAGTTATACTATACGTAATATCAAAATCTTATTATAAGAAAACTACAAAAATAACTTTGATTTGTTAATTTTTATTTGAGTGACAAGATGAGAAAAATTATTAAAAACAGAAAATGAATAAGCAAAAATTTAAAACGGAATTTTATGTTTGTAAATTACAACTATATTTTAGTTTATTTCAATTTAACATATATGCAATTAAAAAACACAATTACAATTATTAAATCGGTATTTAACAAGCGTCGAATTAACAATAAATTTACTAAAATATCTCAAAAATATTGATAAAACAAAAAATATCTCTTATTTTAAATTTTTATGAATCCTAATAAATCATATACTGCTGTGAAAAATGATAGGTTCAAATGATTTTTTTATTTCATTTTTCAACTGTGTTTCAAGTATCAGATCAAATATGTTCATCTATCAATACTCTCTCATTGTTTTATTATGCAACAGTAAAAATTATACTAATCCTTAGACCATTCCGTAAACAATTAAAATTATTAAAATTCCATATTAGCATCTTGAATAAATTTAGATTCAAATGAGTTTTAAGTCATTTCAGTTGCTATTCGTCTATTATTCATTGCTACCATCATCATTCATTGCCTTCCAACTAAAAAGTTAACCGGTTTAAAACATTTTATTATAATTTGTATTTTTTAAAATTTATCATGGTGAAGAGTTAAACGAAATCGAGCAGTAGAGAATTCCTAACTTAAAAAGTGAAGAATAACCAAGAGAAAAATAGTATAGGAACTCGACCATTCTTAAAATGTGACAAAAAAATCACTTAAATTTGCTTCCATGATTTTGAAATCAAAATTTTCTATTAGTAACCTTTAAATACAGATTGAAAACAAACTGAAAATTTGTAGAGCATTTTTATGATCCATAGAAGCCGTAAATAAGAACTACAGCTGAACTACACAAAAAATCATTAAGAAGAAGAGAAGTTATAATAATTACAGAATTTTATTTTATTTTTAGAGAAAAAAACTATACTGAATCACAAGGTTTAATAGTTTTCTTTATAAATTAAAACAACACAAAATTTACAATTATTTATCTGTTAAAAATTATACATACTTTGTTATTACTATTAATTTTTTTATGTAAAATAATTAATCTGTTATAAATCAATAAAAAAATAGTTTAAAGTACAAAATTTCTTCTTGCATCAAAAATTTTTTACTTCGCTGTAAATCCATTGATATATTATATTTATATTGTATTACTTTGATTACATGAATTATTTGACATACTTCATCTATTAAATTGCTAACATATTATTTAATTTTTAATATATATTTGCCAAATTTGGTATATTTAAGACATTTAAAATATTTTATACAAAATACATATGTAAAATACTATATATATATATATATATATATATATATATATATATATATATATATATAATTCAATTTAAAACAAATCATTGCAATGTTACTCGACAAAAAAGTTTTGTTAAAAATATTTAAACGAAATACCTTTTCAACAACAAAATATTCTTTTCTTCATATATTTCAATATGCAAATATGTTATCTTGTTTTCGTTCATGTTCTAAAATTAAATAAAAAGTTAGATAAGTTATCCGTAAAAACGAAATTCTGACTATGTTTGTAAAATAAGCAAAAGTAAAAACGTTTCTTTATAATTGGATAAAGAAAGAATGTTCCAGTTATCTAGAAAGAATAATATAATACAAAATATTCAAATGAGAAATTATTCAAAAATTAAGGATTAATTTAAAAACACTTTTTAATTTGTCCATTTTTCTCTTTATATATATATATATATATATATATATATATATATATATATATATATATATATATATATATATATAAAGATTTACATATTTCAATTTTATCAAACTTTGTATAAAAATATGTTAAAAAAGTTTAATTTTAACATAAGTTTAAAACCAAAAATAGTCAATTAAAAATACAAACTTGATATATTTTTTTAACAATATGTATAATAAATAAGATATTTTATGGCAAATTGAAAGGATATTGAATTTGTATTTTTTTTAAAAATATATTATTAAAAATATAATTAATTTATTTACATTAATGGATAAATAATATTTTAATGTTATTTATGCGATAACATAGATATATTATTTTTTAAAGATGATTTTAGAAAATATTTAATACAGTATCCATAATAACAGTGTCATCCTATACACACACACACACACACATATATATATATATATATATATATATATATATATATATATATATATATACATTAATAATTTTTATATTTAAATTTCGAAGTTGTGTTTAAATTAACTTTAATAAATGAAATACTATTTTAAATATAATATTTCTGTTTTTAAAAATTAACATTTTTTTGTTATCGATCTTGATTTATTAATGTATAAAAAGAATGTGACGCTTAGATTTAGGTTTTATTAAGAAGAAACATGTGTATAGAGTGGTGTAGAGGGAAACTTGTCTTTAATTTCTTTTTAATAAAACACGAATTGAGAGGTCACATTTGGATGATCCTATATATTTTAGTATTCTTTCTACTTTTGGAGAATAGATGTATATATAGTAAATATTATTTTTGTATGTTCTATATTTTGAAAATGATGTCATTACATTTTAAATACACATTATAAATTTAAATAACATACTTAGAATTATCTAATATTATCAAAGAAGTTATTATGATATTTAAAATAGTAATTAATAAATCGGAAATAATATAACTAAAAAATAAATTGTGATCTTTTAAATTTATATGTATATTAACTTTCAATAATTATTACAAAGTATTGACTTAGAGAGTGTTTTAGTTTCTTTTAAATATTTGACATTGTAGAATTTATATACGAGATTACATTATGTAAATTCAAACTATATTTTCAATTTACAGTATTGTTATTTCTTTCCTATAAAATATTGATTCATATAAATTATAAAAACTTATGTATTACATTTTAAGAATATAAATAATGTGTTTTATTTTAAGTTTACTTTAAAACAACTATATTTTACACAAATGAATTTTAACCCCAACACCACAATAATTTAAAGTGTTTAATAATCACTTATTGTTCACTTATTATTTATAATTATATAATCTATAATTATATCGGCTGATGTATTTTGATGGCGACACCATCATCGTCAGAGCCTGATGTCAAAGGCTTTGACGATGATGCCGTCGCCATTGAAATGCATCAGCCGATATAATTATAGATTATATAATTATAAATAATAAGTGAACAATAAGTGATTATTGAACTCTTTAAGTTATTGTGGTGTTGGGGTTAAAATTCATTTGTGAAGTGAAGTGAATCAGCCACAGTTCCAAAACAACAAATAAACAACTATATTGCCAACAGTGTATATTGAAATAAAATTTAAAATAGATATTAATGAAGCAATCATACTTTCAGATAGATTTATTGTTATAATTATACCTTAAAATTTAAGTAACATTAACTCTGTAAAAAAACTGTCATACAAAAATGTTATTTTCTCTAAAGATGAGCAATGGATTTGAGGATTTTAACCTCTCTAAAATAAATGAGAAAGTTTATACTGTTATGAAGGGTCGTTTATTACATATAGCCTCAGGAACATAGAATTTGAATCAATTTAGACACGATGAATATAAGGAAAACAATTTGAAATTTCAGACTAAAAGAATCAGTTTATTTAAAGAAGTTTAAATTTATAGCTTCATATTAAGTAAATTTAATTTTTTTCTGGTAAATTGAAGAACATCGAATGATGTACTATTATTTGTAATAAATAATATAATACTGATAAATTTAACAGTCAAAGAAAACATTTTCATTTTATATGAATTAGTAATTAACACTAACAAATAGTTACTTTATAAACTAAAATATATTTTAAACAGGGTCTGTATATTATTAATAATTCCTGCTATATTAACCTATAAAAAAATTAAATTACATTTTATATATATATATATATATATAGATATATAGAGATATATATTTGTGAGTAAAAACTAAAACAAAGTCAAATTGTAGATAAATATAATAATTTAAATTAAGACACCATTAATTACAACACTCAGAAAAAAATTATAATTATTTCACTTAAATATTATATTATATGAGAGAAAAAAATACCTATAAAAAGTATTTTTTTAAGTATAAAATTAAAATGTACCGGAATTAAAAACTGAAATCATTATTATAAAATTATATGATATTTTGATTACTTCTTATATTATTTAATTTTTTATCCTCTAAATAAATAAAGTTACAATATATATTATTATTGTGTATGTTTTTTTATATATATATATATATATATATATATATATATATATATATATATATGTATGTATATATATCATAAAATAAATAGTTGTTTTTGAGTAGAAAAATGAAAAGAAATTAACTTAGAATACTTAAATTATTTGACTTAAGCATACAGAGTAAAATTTAAGAACATTATTAAAAAATCTGAATTTTATACAAATAAAAAAATCAATTAATTTTCAGAATTAAGTTTACATTTGTATATTAAATATAAGTAAATAAAATAAAAAAATATTTAATAATATATAAAAGTAATATAATTTAAATTGGAGCTTATCATTATTAAATAATTTTCAATGAACATTTTCATGTAGAAAATTTATATTGTCATATTTCTAAGTATAAATTATTATTAAAAAATTAAAACCTCATTTATTTTAAACAAATATACACACACACATACATATATATATATATATATATATATATATATATATATATATATAATATAGACAAATAAATTTAATATAAATCAACATGACTCTCAAGTGAGTTTTTTTGTATACTAATTCAACCTATTTATTTGAAAAAATATAAAGTTAAATGAAAAAAGTTTTATTATGCCAAAGCTCTATTTACAGACAAATTCTGTTTCCAGTGGAAGAGATTTTATGTAAGTAGAATTACAAAATATTTTATATAATATATATAAATAATTTCATTTTTATAATCGTATTATTTTATTTTACTTATAACAAACACTTTTATTATTCTTTACAAACACACAGACACACACATACATACACACACACATGTATATATATATATATATATATATATATATATATAATTTAATAGGAAGACCAACTATATATCATCAATATATTATACAATATGTATCAATATGTTGTACTAA
>CP092087.1:30630286-30682786 GCA_029203775.1 Neoneuromus ignobilis
TAAAATATAAATCTAGGCGTCACATTTGGATGATCATTACTTTTATATACACATCTATTTTTAAAAAAAAATTAAACTAAATTGGCTTCTAAAAAATTCATTAAATATTAATAAAATATTGTGAAATATACGAATTTATATCTTAGATTTTGGTTCATTATTTTCTAAAAATGTTGAAATAATCATACAATATATCTATATGAAATATTATGTTGAACATTTATTATTTTCTATAATTTTTTTGTTATTTTAATGAAAGTATATCATTTATATGGTTTGAATTATGAAAATAATATATTACATTTAAGATGATTTCTTACGTGAATATTGAAATATCTATTTTATTATATGATAAAAACGTAATAATAATAAGATTGCTACTAATATCAATACATTTGGAAACAGAGTCTAATAACAAATAAAAAAATATTTTTTTGGTATCATCATAAAAAAAACAATTATATATAATAATTAACATTATTTCAGGTCGAAGCAATTTTTGAATTAAAGCAACAATTTTTTTTTAATATACAAAAATTTTCTTTTGATTTTTTAAGTCTATATAAATAAGCATAAAATTTCAAAAATATACACCCAAAAAAAACTTTGTAATGATTCAATTAATTAAATATTTTAATATCATAAAATTTTAACATAGTTTTGTGTATATGTTTAAAAATTCACATTTTATTTTCTTCATTGTTTTTAAAAGTACAATGTTCGTGATTTCTATTATCAAAAAACATATGTATAATTTAATAATTCATATCTTCAAAAATTTATTTCTATTTTAATTAAATTTAACTAATTAATACCTTAAAATAAAATTTATTTATCAATATTTCAATCTTATTTATTAATTTATAAAATACCTTTATATAAATAAGAAGATGTTAAAAATATAACTTTAAATGAAAATTACTATTAGAAACAGTAAAATGATTAAAAATATGAATTTGAATTATTTTAAAAACATATAAAAAACAAGATAATTTACTATTAGTTGAATACATTACTATGACTTATAAATACATTACAGTTTATGGATTTTAGTACATAATAATACCAAAATTCTATCATTAAAAAAAATTATTTGCTTTATTTATCACTGTTTTGTATTTTAATATTATATGTTAACTTTCACATGAAATTTTAAAATATGTTTTTTATTTTTTAACATATGTATATATATATATATATATATATATATATATATATATATATATATATATATAGTAATTTAATAAATACTCTTCCAAACTATTATAATATAAAATAAAAAAAGATTGTCAACTTATTCTTGATCTAGTTTTGAAATAAAATATGAAATATTTGTTCAAAATAGTAAAAATTTGCTTACTCATAAGCTTTAAGATAAGTAAGTCATTTATTTATCGCTGCACATACTCATTTTAAATAATATTTTTTTTTGGAAATATTAAAAGAAGAATTACCTACATACACACACACATACATATATATATATATATATATATATATATATATATGTATACATCAAAAAATTAATAATTCTATTGTAACATGTAATAGTTCAAAAAAGGTATTATAAATAAATTGCTATAAAAATTAAAATTAATTAAAAATAAAAGTTGTTACAGACAAACTGATATTAATTTTTTGCTCTAAAAACAGTTAAATACAATTTTTTTTCTACTAACTCTAAAACTCTGTAAGGATTAATCATGATTTCTAAAATATAGATCCATAAAGTTAATTATCAAACAGTTTAAAACAAAATAAGTCATTGAATTATAAATGAAATATGTTTTTAAACTAACAGTTAATAATATAAAGTATATAATAATATATCACCATTTAAAATATATCTTAGTTTTAATACACTTCTATTTCAGTTTGTTGATTATTTTATCAAAAATTATAATATTTCTAAAATAATAGTTCATTTGAAATTCATTTTTATTAAAAAAAACACAAAAGCAAGTATTATTTTTCACAAATGTAAGTTTTTTTTTAAAGAAAATACTTATTTGTATTTTTTTAATTATTGGTATTAATATTACATATATTAATAATACAAACGAAAATAAATATTTTATATAAAATATATGCAAGAAATCACTTTTTGTATTTCACATCCACAGAGTAAGTTAAATTGAATTAGAATTCTATTCACTTGATTACAAAAACTTTGAACATGTTCCTACAACGTCATGAATTCATGAACCATATAGATATATGTTAGTATAAGACAGTTAACGAACTGTAACTTACTCTCGTCGAAATAAGTGCATATTCACGTTAAAATAGAATACAAAATCTTTTATTCAACATATCATTACCAACCATATATGTGTGTATGTATGTATATAATATAATATAATTTAATATATGTATATATATACATATATATATATATATATAAAATGATGTGAAATATTTTTGCCTTAAAAATTTAAATTAAATATTATTATTTTTAATTAATATATTCGTATTTTTTAAAAAAAGTATTTTACTTTATAGTGAAAAATAAAAGTGTAGCTTTTAATAATATTTGTTAATGTAATACTAACAAAAATCGAAATATAATTTATTTCATGTATTATTTACAATCATGAATATTAATTACATATATTAACAGTTCATCTAACACACACGTTACAATTTTGGTATAATTTAGCCTAAAGACAAAATTCAATGAGAATAATTATGGATTCATTAGGTTTTCAATTTCAATTATCAATTATTCATTATCATGAAATAAAATTAATATAACGTATAAAAAATGTTACATTATTCGTATGTGCTTTTCTCAATATTACTATTAATTAACAATTATTAATAAGTAAAATAATCGTTTCTAGATATATACTGCATTAGGAAGATCACATTTATTAACCAAATATTTAAACACTTCCATTAATTTAAACTTTTCAAAATGAATCTTTATGACATTTATTGGAAAAAATACAGTTTTTCATGTCAACTCTATGTTTTTCTTTGTTAGTTAAATTTTAAAATATTTTTTACAACATATCTAATAAAGTATAATTATTATTTGACTAATATAATGTAATATATATTTATATTATTTTTTTCAATTAATACATTTTATGCGATTGAATCTTCTAAAATAACATATTTTCTCGTTTAAATATTTTAGAAATAATATTTGGAATTAGTATAACATGAACTGTTAACGAAGTGTACTTATTATTAATTGTTATTATTTTAGGAATATTATCTGCCATAAAATCAAATTTATGTGTCATATGACATTTCCAATTCTACAAATGAAAAAGCTCTAATTTTAGAAAATTAAAAATATTTTAGTTAAAATACTCTGCCTTGTTTAATCATTTTAACGATAAAATATATCTTATATTTTGTCATATTTTTTTTTTAATTAATTAATTACCTAAAAACTTTAGTTAGAAATTCTGATTATTACTATTTGTTTTGAAACTGTGGCGAATTCACTTTTACACAAATTAACAATCACTCTAATACCACCAGATATTGAAAAAGTGTTAAATAGTTATTTATTGGTAATTTTTTTTGTGTATGTGCATTCTAATGTGCATTTCAATGGCAATATTATCATCATCAGAGTTCTGAATTATAAAATCTCGTATTATACATTTTATAACACAACGCTAAATCAAAACACTAAACAAAGAAAGTAAACAATGAATTATTATTAAATACTTTTTCAATAACTTGTGGGTTTGGGATAACAGATAATTTATCCTAATCGTTATTTTTGTTATTTTATTTTAAAATATTTTTTTGTTTTTTTACAAAAAATCTATCAAATAATAAGAAATAAAATATGTGAGTTAAAGTTACATTTTTGACATAATTAATAATCTGATTAAAATAAACAATAATGAATTATTGTACTCTTAGTATCTATACTACTTATAGTATTTTAATTATATTCAGATAATATAATTTCAATATATTTTTTTAAAAAATCACTAATACTTAATCATTATTACACTGTTGATTATTTACATAACTTATTTTAGATTATTAATTTATCTGACAAACATTTTCTTCTATTTTTAAATATAAATGAAGAACGTAGTTCTAAAAATCTCAGTTTAAACATTTTTCTATCTTGTTTATATTTTTAATTGCAGAAAAATGTATTTAGGTAGGCACATAGAATCTCATAATTATAAGTGCATTTAATTCTTGTACATTAGGTTCTTAATTTTCCTTAATTTTTAATCTATTTGAATTCAAACAAAATATTTTCAAAAGTAATACGGCAGAAACTCTTTAATAAATACTAAATAGTACTTTGACTTGAATCCATTATCCTGGAAACTAAAATGATGATTTATATGAACTAGAGCTTCATCATATTTAAATTTAAACAAAGAAAAACTAATTTGAATTTTTAAATAATGTCATTGTGTTCACAAGAACCGCATAAAATAATATCATTTCTGTACTAAAAGGTAACTAGAAGCAAAATATGTTAGGAAATTCCAAATATCAGAAGAGAAGATTGACTTTTTCCTACATAAATAATTTTTTAATATCGTCAACTTTTATAAAAATATCAAATATTTATAATAATTATATCAATGAAGATTTCTACATCTTTAAAAATATTATTATTTTCATTATCATCCATAAAATAATTTCTTAATTTGATATTACAATTCTTTCTATTTTTTATAGTATATCTTAATAATATTCAATTTTAAAAGTAGAAAAACAGAACAAAGGTTTTTATATAATATTTAATCAATTTTTTGAAAAAAATACAATTTTCAATGTTGTTAAAATATTGACATTTTTCATAATATGATAAAATTATTATTTCACTATTCAAATAATTTTTCTTTTAAACTAAAACAAATTTCAGGACAGTAAAATTAAATATAGTTTTATATATATATATATATATATAAATAGATAGATGTGTGTGTGTATGTATAATATATAATGTAAATGTATTTAAATAAAATCCAGTGAAAAGCATTTGCATGAATTGGAGTGTCTTCATTTAAAATAATGATCTATTTGAATGCAAATCCACTGGAGTACCTCAATAAGCACAGTGCGTTCAATTGTGTATAATTTTAAATGAGTAATCTTTATATATTACGTAATGTATTTTATCATACTTCAAGTTTATTATTAGTGAAATGTGCAACTATGAACTTAACTATTTAATTGACAGAATAAAATATTATAAAAATAATTATCATTTATAAAAGCTGTAATATTTTCCATAAGACAAACATTATGTAAATATTTGAATGAATAATAAAATAGTAATGTATTCTTAACTTTGCACATGTGTGTAGAATATGCACATACACACGTACTGACACATATATACATACATTATCATAAAAACATATATAAGCCCACTTCTGGGTGAATGTCTCATCAAACATCACTGAATCTCTTAAATATTTTCTTGAAATTAATTCATTGTTTCCTAACCATTATATATATATATATATATATATATATATATATATATATTATATATATGTATGTATTTATGTATGTATATGTGCATATTTTTAGTACTGACACTATCTACTTCTTTGATTTATTAATGTAGAACAAAAACGTTCATATAAAAATCCATTTCATTTACAGATCGTCTAATACTTACTGTCGCATGCTACATTTTATGAATGAGTTTTTTTTAAAGAAATATGTTCTTCAGTATAATATTCTTAAGTAAAATATCTTCTAAGTAAATAAAACGTAATAAATAATCTTAATTTTTGTGAGTATTTCCATTTCAACCTTTTTTAAAAATGCAAAATGGTTTACTTAATTTATGATTTTTTAAAGAAACAAGTTAATTTTTAAACATATTGTTTCTTTGTTTGATATTTTAAAATTATTATTAACTTTTATATATTTTAACATATTTAAGAAAATTAATTATTAATATTTCAAATGTACTAACTTAATATTACTAATTAAATATTTTAAAATATAAATTCTTATGAATTTGAAGGGTGTCTTATTAAAATGAAAATCTTATTATTTCTTGTAAATACATCATTTTCAAAGATTTAATTTGTCTTACTAAAATAGAATTTTAATATATTTTTCATATATATATATATATATATATATATATATATATATTTAAATGAATTAATTTACTTTTACGTGTACAGTTCTAACGAGAAGATAATTAAGAAAATGAAACTATACACAAATATTTTGTTATTAGAAAGTAACTTATCAGAATTCATAGATGTATGAATTCCTTTCATTAATTTTTTTAAAACCGTAAAGATTGGCATATAAACAAAGTATCTGTATAAAGTATTCTAAGTTAATATATTGACTTAATTGGAATGTGAAACGAAAATAAAAAAAATAGACTTGATGTTCAAAAAAATCCTTGATACAATAATTGAACAGAAAATCAAAATTAAATATACAGTAAAATTAAAAGAACTTACTTCAATATTTATTGTTTATTACATTAAATTATACTTTTTAGTTCTTAAAAGATAAGTTAAATAAAACTAATGATTGAATAAAAAAAGATTTAATAGTGAATAATAAATATTCTGGAGGATACGTAATTTAATAATTAAATGAAAATATTAATAAAATGTACTAACTAATTTAAAAATGATGGTTGATATAGATAAAATATTAATTAGAAATTTTTTAAAAGAACATTAAGAAAAATGTGTGTCGAAGTTGTTTGTCTATAAATAAATAAAAGTAATTAAATCACCAACTTATTTTACACAACTTATGATAACGTTTCTGTTTAAAAAATATCAGTTCAAATATATTTATATTATATATTTATATATATATATATATATATATATATATATATATATATATATAAAAGTGAAAAATTAAATCAAAATAAAGAATAAATATTCTTTTTAAAAATACCTTACATTTTTCATTTTTACTTTATTAAATATATATATATATATATATATATATATATATATATATATATATATTATATAAAAATAATTAAATTTTAATATACGACGTTCATAATTTTGTTCATTCCACCTTGACTTAAAAATCTTTATACGATAGTCATAAAACTTTTCGATGAAAACATAAAACCTTTCTTATATTTTAATATATTTCAAAAAATTTACATTCTACTAATTTTACAAAGATTTTCAACATTTATTATATCACGTATTAATTATTAATTAATAGAAAATAATATTATTTTATGAACTTTTTAATAAAAAAACTCTATTTTTACATAATATTGTATAATTTTTTACTAAAGAAAAACTTATTTTATTAAATAATTTTGTCTTATGCAAAATAATCTATCTGTATATTGAAGTAATATTAATTAAAACTGAATATTAATTAAATATATATAAATTACATTCCAATAATAATATAACAAGCAAAATCATTTAGTTTTGTTTTCTTTTTATAATTCATATAATTTCATGATGTTTTTATATGTAAATATATATGATATTTAAATATTAGAATTGTAAATTTTAAATTTAATATTATTAATCAATATATTTATATATATATATACAATTGAAACTGAAGAAATATTTTATAATCATTCAAATTATAAAAATATTCATACGAAAAGCACATAATATCTTTTTAAACTGGAAATGATTTCTAAAATTATTTTAACTTCTTTCATTCTCTTCCTTTTCTCCAACCGATACATTTTCATGAATGTTTCAATCTATGCATCGTTCGAAATAGATTATACTGTCAATAAGTATTAGTAAATAACGAATTCTGCAACAAGTATATTGCAAATCCGAACACCATTACATGCCAATAATTTATACAATAAAATAAATTTGAAATGTAGGGATAATGTATATGTAATTTTCGTAAATCAAGTAACCAAAGGAAATAAATCAAAGTAACGCCCTTCAATCGCATCAATATGCAACGACAAGTAGACGGAGGTTGTTGAATTTTAATGATATATTTCCACAGAGCACGGGTAAAATTGATCCACTTCATTTACGTCAGGCAGATGAAATTGATGAATATGTTTTTTCAAGTCATCGTGTCTGCTTTTAAGTTCCGGGCTTTATTTTTAGACATGATTTTATATGTTCCAAATACCTTTTCATTTATCTATATGGATGTACGTGCATATATACCTACATACATAAATACCTACATATATATATATATATATATATATATATATATATATATATATATATATAGACAGAGATAAAAAAAGAAATTCTGTAAATATAGGACTTCAACTGAAGTGATGGAATTTTAAAAAATATTTCAGGATTTTATTACATTTTTTATACTTTTTTACTCAATTACAGATAAATATTTTGCAAAACAAATTAACAATCCGCCTTCTGGTCAAAACAAACATTAACAATAATATTTGATATGTATTTTGTCAAATTAAAATAATACAACAATACTCCAATAACTTGAAAAGTATATTTATTTGATATGTATTTTGTCAAAAAAAAAATAATAATTAGTTTTGAAAAGATTACATATTATTATTCGATATTTATTAACTTTATTTAAACAATATTTCACGTCTAACAAAGAAATCATTTCCCCATACTTAAATATTTTATAAAACTGTTCAAGAACTACTTACTATATTCTTTTTTACTGAAATTTATTTCGATGGCCAGGTAATTATTTCATAGTCAAATTTAATATTTTTTTAAATTTTATATCATTAAGTTGATGACACAGTTATCGAGATATAAATATTGAAGATTATATAAATTTTGTAGTATAGGGAGGTGATCTCTATTAAATATAAATTGACCACTCATTTTTGGCATTATTTAATAACTAAAATGCTACTAAAATTATTTTTTCATTTGCTTATTATTACTTTACAAATGCTAGTGAATTAAATTTGTTTATAACAAATAATTAAAACTTAAAAAGTCAATAATATCAGATAACATAGTTACCTGATATAGAGTTGTCCTCGTGAAATTCTGTTACTTTTATAATTTAAATATTATAAGGAAAAACATTTAGATTAAAAAAATTAAACTTTGTTTTTATTTTCACCATCATAAAAATATTAATTTTCTAGATGTAATAAAAACTTTTTAAATATGAAAAAAACTATGAATAGTCTTCTATTGAAGTATATAGTATAAAAATGTTGTATAAATTAAAAAAAATGTTAACTTTTTTTGGTATTTTAAAATAAATTATACAATTATTTTGTTTATATAAATAATATTGTTTAATTATTTTTAAAATATGATTTTAAAAATGATTTTCAAAAAATATATGTTATTTATTCTAATATTTTTTAATTAAAAAATATAAGAAAATAATAGACATCTTAATTTTAATTTCATGACGTAAAATAATAACATTCTTCTCCTTAAATATTATAATTACATTAAATGATAACTCATTCAATTAACTCTACAAAGAGTTAAATATGGAATAAGAAATGAAAAAATAAATAAAAATAACACAATCGACAGCCTAGTACTTTATTTTGATATATTCTGAATATACGACAATTTTCGTAAGTGCTTTTTTAGAATAAAAAGACGTACATAGAATGTAAACTGAAAAATAATGTTAACTTTCACAACTTTCATTGTTAACTATATATATGTACAATTACATCATTTTTCCTTTCCGTGCGCTGTGTTTTAAAAGTGTTTTTTATTATAAAAAATAATTCATGTACTTTAACTGTTCGTAAGATTTTGTTTTTTGTACCATTTTCATTCTTAAGTATTATTTAAAAAAAAAATTCATACCAAATTTCTACAAGACGTTTTTATCAACTATACAAATGTTCTTATTAAATATATTAATATATCTAAAAACATTTTCTGACAGACTTCTAATAAACACTTTTTGAAATACTCTAATAATTTATAGTATATTTTAACAATACTTTCTGATATATATATATATATATATATATATATATATATATATATATATATATATATATATATATACATATGTATAACAGACTGATATTAAACTTTTAAAAGTCTAAATAACATTTCAAAACTCTGTTAATTTAAAAATTTGATTCAGACAGAATAATTAATTAACTGTACGCATGACATATTTTGAGACTAAACAACCGAGTTTTTTTTCGTCTACTCTTCTCTGTATCGTTAAATAATCATATATGAAATAGAATTTTTAATTTCACTGTTCTGTAGCCCTTGAATTATTAATAAATTTAGTTCGTTGTGACGTATTTAGGACTCGTTTATTAACTATATGAATTATAAAAAAATACATTTTGTAATCCTTTTAAAATTTATCAATAATTCCTCTTATTTTTTACATTTGCTTCATTGACATTTGTAATTTTTGTTTTAATATAATTTTTAACTCTAAATACATCAATTCTATTCTAAATAATATTGTCAATGATATGTAATTCATTATCCTTAGCAATTTAGTTATTATAAATATGTAATTTTTTGTCCAACTTTCTTTCTCTAAAATTAGTTATTTTTATTAATGTGTTCTCTCTCTTTATATATATATATATATATATATATATATATATATATATATATATATATATATATACTCACACACACATAGAAATGGAATAAGATAAAAAGGAGTATATTTTAAAACGAATCATTCCTCTTTGGAATTTGGTATTTTTTATATTTTTTTTATTGTTGACTACTAATTTTTATTCACTATAGCCATACCATTCTTTTATACTTGGTTTACAATACTAATCAAAATTTATGCCCTTTCACTCTGATGATATTGGATTTTAAATGTGTTTAAGTAAATTAAACATATAATATTTTAAATAATTAAGAAAACATGGTTATAAATGATTTTATTGTAAATTTAACCACAATGCCTAGTTAAAATTATTAATTTCAATTTATTATTATTCGATTAACTCTTTTATTGCTGGACATTAGAAAACAAAGCGTATGTTATATACGACTAAACTATGTATTAAATTCAAAAAAGTCAGACCCAAACAAGTTAAAATATGAAATTACAGATTTTATGCCAAAAACAATCAAAATGATGTTATTTTAATCCTCAGTTTTTATTTAAATCAATTTTTATAAATATAACTTTAGTATTACGTCACCTAAAGTCGAAAAAGAATACGGTCTAGCACTACATTTTAAAATATTTACAATTGAATATCGTATGATCACCAAATTTCTTATAAATAAAGAAAAATCACAACAGAAATAAATAAATTTATCTAATATGTAAAGAAATTTTTCTCGATATTCGAAGTGAAAAAATGGGCTAAACAATTTTACATAAGGATAGAATTAATTTATAATGACCCAATCCTAAAAAAGATCATAGTTACAATTTTCTGAATTCGAAAAAAATCCTACTAACTGATTTCAGAAAGTAAAATAAAACCGTCACTAGGATATATAATGTGTCATTAATATATAAATTAATGAATGCTATCAAGAGACACACTAAAGTAAACCAACAGTGAGGTTAGTACACGACAATACACCCGTGCATATTTATGTTGCTACAAAGGTTTATTTAATGCTGTGGTTTCTAAGAATTAAATTACTTATCCTACAATCCAGATTTAGTCTCTAGTGATTACTTCTTGCTTTCAAAATTGATATGGAATTTACATGGAAAAAATTACAAATGAAAACTACAAATAATCGCTGGAGTTAAAAATCAATTTACTTAAGTTGAAATAATCAATATATTGAATAGAAGAATAAATTAACTATTATGGAAAACGTATTGAAATAAGGAGAAATTATACTTAAAAATAAAAATGGTTATTTTATTTCATTAGCTTTTAAATTCCTTTATGACTTGTTTGGGAGATTTTAAGTCACTCAGCATATTTTTTAATTATAGCATCTTCCAACTATCATTTATTTTTGACAGTACATTTTTTTAAAAATAAATTTTCTTTATTAGAAATGGAGATGTGAAAAAGTAATAATTGAGTTTTAGCTTCAAAGCACGGATCATTCTATTAGAGAGGAGTTCAAAAGCTTCCATCGAGATAGAAGAAGTTTTTAATATTAATGGAAATTACATTCTTAATTAAATATTAATAAACAGGATAAAAATTTATTATTTTCTTTTATTTAGAAAACGGACATAACTTTTCGGTTTACCTAATATTAATAATAATAATAATATTAATCCATTATAACATCATAAATACGTCATAATAATAAAAACAAAATAATTTTTTACATATTCCAACTTTTTTTATTCTATATAAATTTATTTATACACGGAAATCTATTTTATTAATATTCGCATTTTTAAGATTCCAAATAAAAAATTACAAAACAATAAATATTTCTATTACTAAAATATGTAAATTTATACAAAAATAAAATATATTTTACTGCAATAAAAGTATATTGAAAATAAAAACACTGTTAAAATGTTAATTGATATCACATTTATTAACTTTGTCAAGTTTGTGATTTTTATTAAACCTTTTTTAATATTATTAGATCTTTAAAATATATATCAACTATTTTGCTTAATATTTTTTATTTATATGGAGTACCTACAGTAACTAACAAAAACATTAGACGAATGTTGTATATTTTTGGTTAACATTTTTTTTTGTAAAAAATAAAAAAAATGCTTCAAAATCGAAATTCACTTCAAAATAAAATATTTTTCAATATGTTTAATATTTAAACAATTGTAGTACTAATTGTATTAGGAATTTGACTTGTGGTTACGTTAATTGTGTTTTGACACGTAAATAAACCAATTTTCATCTTTTTTTAAATAAATTAATTAAACGTAAATCAAAAAAATATGTAAGAAAATGTTCAAATCGAAGAAAAGTATTGATACTTTACCACGTCAATTATACATTTTATAAAAAAGATATCAAACAAAAATTCATGAAATTACGTATTATACTATTCTAAAGTTTGAAATTCCAGTTATTTGTTTAGCAAAACTCTTTGTTTATTAATAATTGTGTTATTTGCTACAATATGTTTTGAATGTAAATACAATAGAAGTTCAAAGGATGCAAATATAAATCACATATTTCAAATATTAAACTTACACTCGAAATTTTGAATTCATGAAGATAAATAAAACGAATATTTAAACAAATATTGTACATTGTATTAGAATAGGAATAATAAATACATAGTTGTTAAGAAGCATGTCATGTTATTTTATTTTCAAGTCATTTATTCTTATTAAAAATCATACGTAAATAAATAAAATTGTCTTCAAAAAAGTTATGATATTATTTACTTGGCAATATAAAGCTATTCCGAATCGTAAACATTCTCTATTCAAAACAATAATCTATCATATGAGCAGTTTATATTAAATTACATTACAATTTACTAAAAAGAAATATGTAATTTTAAAAATATATATATATATACTTCTTGTATGAAGAAAATAATATACAAAAAGTTATTAAAAAGCAAACGAATCCTAAAACAACAATTAAAAACAAATATTTTTTTCTGATTTCAGGCAATTTATATAATTTGACCGATTTCTTCTTATTGACTTTTTTTAAGTTGAAATGAAACGTTCTTAATTGCTGTAATAAAGTTGTTCGTTGTTTCGTAAGATTAAAAAAAACTCTGCCGACAGGAGGCAAAAAATCTGCACAACAGACAAGCTTTAATCTTTGGAAACGCAGCGTGCGTAATGATCCATAAACTTGCTCATTAAGCTCTCGGCATGGGATACACACACATTACGAATTCAGCATGTTATTTGCGGCTAGTGGCACGTTGTTTACATTCGGATGAATTTCTTTATACTCGATGTATCACGTACAATCGTTACCATTTAAATCAATTTCATTAATGACCCCCATTCTATTTAATGCTTTCTCTCTTTAATATGCACAACAAATTTTTCTAAATTAAAATTATTATTTAAAAACATTATTGGAATTAAGAAAACAAGTTCTATCAACAGTAAATTTTATGTTGTTATTGAAATACATTTTAATTATATATATATATATATATATATATACAAGTATTTAATACATTTACTTTTGACTATCTTTTTTTGAAAATATAGATCAAATTCATCATTAATCTCACAAACATATTATAAAATAAATATATTAATGTTTATATATATATATATATATATATATATATATATATATATATATATATATCTGCGTGTGTAATCAATCATATTCAATAAATTGTATAAAATTATTTTTTAAAATGTTAAAAAGATTTTACAGATAGACTATCTTATATTTTTTTATCAAAAATATATATCATATGTCGAAAAACAATTACAATAAAAGTAATTAGTAACAAAATATTTTTTTATTTAAATTATTTGTAATATTTTCTATTAATTATAATTTTCAAAAATGTATATATTTTTAAAAATCAAAAACTTTATATTTAATTTAGCTCTATATTTATATTCACTTTGTTGAAAATAAATAAGAATCTATAAAAAACATGAAAAAAGTAATTGAATACTTTTTTTCTTTAGCAGTGTACACATTTTTAACTTTTTTTAAATAAAATAATCTGTTGTGAAATTTTATTATTTATATTTATGTTTAATAATATTTTAGAAATTAAATTAAAAATGTATAAACTAATTATTAAATCGCTTAATGTTCCTATTTACATTTATTTATTTTAGTACTATGGGAAATTTACTTTAACACAAATAAATCACTCATCTAAACATTGCAAGATTTTATAAAAGTATTCATAACTAACTAATTTCACTTTATTTTCTAATGAAAATTTCGATGATCTTTTCATCATCATCAAAGTAATGCATTAAAAAATTTAGATTGATTCTTTTTTATGAAACATTTTACTGTTTCTTGTCTCTGAATTTTTTGAATACACCATGCTATCTTCAATATGTTCAGAAACTTTCTAATCCTATAACCATCATATAGTTTTGGTGTCTATTTTTTACTCGATTTATTAATTATAACATTTATTTCTATATAATTTGGAATATTTTTACATAATTTTTAAACCAAGAAAAAATTGAAGAAACTCAGATAAATATATGTTGGTTTTATTGTAACTCTCTCGCCTGGACCAGATAAACATATCTGCAATATTGTTTTATTCTATCATTATTAGATATGACTACTTTTTTATTTCTCTTAATCTACTTTCATTAATTCCGTAAAATAATATGATTGTACTCCTAGATTTCTTTTTCTCTGTCTTTCTTCCCAACAGTTTATTGGCACCACTTTTATTCTTCTTAGATTTTTAACTAGAACATTATCATGAGTCTAATTTGAATAAAATGTTCAGATACTTTTTCGGAAAATTCTACAATCGTATTAATAAATATTCACTTGCGAAATATTTGAATTTTGTAGTTTCTTGTTTTGTTAATAACAATTTCCAATAATTTATTGTAGAATCTATAATTTTTCATATATGTTATATATGTATTGCTTTATAATGTGATTTCATATATCATCGCGTGTCTCGCTGATTTGTATAACGCTACTTTGTTTTCGTTAATCTGTTTCTTGTAGCTATCAAGTTGTACAAGTTATTCAACGAGTTGTACGTTTTCTTCTGTTCACATATAACACGATTCTTAGACATAAGCTTCTTGTTCAAGTGCATTTCCAGATATTTTACTGTCTGTATCAGACAGTTCTTTGATTGTAACTTAATTCATAATTTTGTTGTCTTTATTTAACCTACTGCAACTAATAGTTATCTTTTCTTTTTAATTATATATATATATATATATATATATATATATATAAATATAAATTTGTTTCATTACATAAATGTAATAATACAAATTAGATATGATTTTCAAGTATGATAAAAAGTAAATATTCGAATTCAACAAATAATTAATATTAAAATTTTACTTAACAAATTTTACTCATAAATATCTTACGAAAATATTTTTGTTTTATACAAAAATATTTTAATGATAAAAAGTATTAAGTATGAGGATAACTATAAATAATTGTTAACTAATGTCTGAATTGATTCCCTACATCAAAAAAATAACTATGTAATAAAGTTGATAAAATCTTTACAAAATGTATGATTGAAAAGTACAAAAAAATCACTATGATTCTCAAACACATTGTGATAAAATATTTGATGATAGAATTTTATCAAGAAAATAATTAAGAACACGCAAATAATATGATTGCATTTACACAAACATGATTGAATAAAAATTTTATTTTCTAAAAAGGAAACTCTTACTTAATAAAATTAATTTTCCAAGTATTAAAAAATTAATTTTTTTTTCAAATAAATAAAATCATATATATGCAATAACAAATGTCAACTATTTTGAAATACAAGACTATTTTCAAGAGTCAGAATTGTTTCTCTATAATTGCAATGTGTATTTTTTCTAATTTATATCTTTTGTAATCTAAAATAATTTAAAAAACTGAGAAAATATTACTATAATATGTATCGAATACAAATTTAACTATTTCTAAAATAAACAAGAGTTTAATGAAATTATTTCACTTTAACTCTTTATCTAACTTTATTGAAAACTCAAATCACAAAATTAAATTAAATGTTATAAACTGATATATAATACATAAAATGAACTGAAATAAACCAAAAATGTTTACAATTGAATCAAAACTTTCTTAAACAGTTTTAGTTTAATAAAAATTTGTATGTATTTATATAAAAATATATTAGTAAATAAATCTAGTGTATTTAATTAAATAATAACATTCACATTTTCTTTAATACATGTTATTTGTTTTCAAAAATGATTACAAATATACAAAACGAAAATTTTAGATTGTGAATAAATTGTTTCGTATTGAATAAATTCATTTTTTAATTATAAGAAAGAAGAATGGCAAAAGGTCTACTTTTTATAAATTATATATATATATATATATATATATATATAAACGTATGTAAATGTGCACATTAGCATATATTTTACATAGCGACGTCAATTTACTAAATACATATTTTATCAAAAGCATCATAAAAACGTTGACAAAACAAACAGCATATTTACACAATATTGTCTTGTGATCATGGTTCGTAACAATCTACATCGTAATTCAATCGTACCTCCCCAAACATCGCACTCAGTTAAAGGCAAATTTATTCCGGAAAGTTTTCGAGGTTTGTAGGCTGAAACTGGCAGTAGAAAACAGATCAAATATTCAAGGAAGCGGTAAAATACTGACAGCGTATGCCGTGGTGAACACCTGTGAGCCAACGCTGGCGCAGAGTTTCGACCGTAGAAAGAAGGTCTCTCGACAGATTGATGCTTCCCACGCATTCTCGTGCAGTAACTTCTACTCGTATTGACACTAAAGTGTCTCTTCAGTAAAGGTAATCTGTTAGCTGTGGTCTTAATGTTTTCACATTTAATGTATTTGTTTATGGATGACGAATGGCCGAATCGAAATCTAAGAGGATGATGTTAATGTGAATTACGTTAAGTACAAATATTCGGAAACTTTTTAAAAAGATTCCAAGATGAGCTTTAAAAATGTTTATAGAAGATAAGATATTGTTTCGAAAACTGCCAACAAACTGAATTTTGACAAGATAATTCTTTTAAAATGTCCTATTTTTTTAATGAATAGCATTCAGCTCTGTTTTGAATAAAATACAATTTTTTTATTTATAAAATTATTACACACACACATGTATATGTATGTATATATATATATATATATATATATATATATATATATATATATATATATATATATGTATGTTTATCCAAATGTGATACCTAGATTTATGTTTTATTAAAAAAAACATGTGTATAGGATGGTGTATAGGGAAACATGTGTATAGTTTCATTTTTTTCTTTTTAATAAAACACAAATCTAGGCGTCACATTTGACAACCCTATATATTTGTACCTCTATACGCAAAAAAAATATATATTTTGTTGTTTAATTTTATATAACCTTTAATTTATATACTATTTAAAAATAACTTCTTGTTAATTGTTTAATAATAGATTCCACTATTTTTTAAACATTATTATTAAATCCATTTATTTCTAAACAACTTTTTAAAATATTAAACTTAAATGAATAATATAAACACATAATATAAGCACCTCAACATTTCGTTTAAAAGCTTTAAAAATAGCTGTGCTAAAAATGTGAAATTATTTTCATTCTTTGTAAAAATGATCATTTTATTTACATACTATTTTGTACAAGAAACCATAAAACCCACAATTCAATAGTTAAAAATAAAATAATTAGGTATCTTAATATTTTAATAACTGATTTTTTTACACTTCATATATATATATATATATATATATATATATATATATATATATATATATATATAAGAGCTGCTAAAAATAACAAAAAAACAAAATTTATAACTAATAACGATAACTTTAACGCAAATAAATCACTTACACAAACACAACGATATTTTATAAAAGTTTTCAATAACCACAGTTTATGAATTTCATTCGCTGATGGTTATTTTGATAACCTTGCCATCATCGACAAGTATACTATATTAAAAAACTTCATTATATATATAGATATATATATATATATATATATATATATAATATTTCTAAAGTTTATCCAATATCAGAAAATTCTATAAAATCTTTTATTGGAATATATGATTCATTTGTGGTAAAATGTATTTATCAGAATATCAAACTGAATTTATGAATTAATTAATCCAATATATTTACATCATTTCATTTAAAATTTCATACATGTCTAATAGTTTAATTTTACTATTGTATAAAACAATCACATTTTTATCACCATATTGCACAATATCATTCAAATTTTCTTGAAATAATATAGTAATCCTTAAGAAATTCTTATATGTTAAATATAAATTTAAATCGTATTTTACGTACAACATGAAAGTTTAAAATAACAGAAATAAGGATGTTAAAAAATAACTACACTTCAATTCGGTTAACACAATCTGATCTGATAATAGGATTTAAAATACAAACATGATAAAATGACCATCGACGCCTAATGTAAATCGGCACAAGTTTAAACAAAAAAAGGATAAAACTACTTCAGGTTGAAAATGTAACAAAAATAAAGATATAATAAGTATATAGAATTGTTAAAAAAAGGAAACATTTTAAATTATTATCAAAAGCACAGGATGTAAAATAATGTTTTATTTAGGAATAATTTATTATTAATAAGTAAGAAAGAATTTAAAAAATAAAAAATACAATTTAATATTTAACAAAATTATAAAACATATATATATATATATATATAACGGAAAATATATTCGTTTATAATCGCTGTATAAAAATTACTTTAAAACTCATACTTTAAAAAACAAGAAATAATTATAAACTTCAGTGACTAAAATTTAAAATATTTAGCTACCAAACTGAAGTTGATTTTGATGATTTTGTTGATTTTGAAGTTTATTTCAATTATTAAATATTAATTATACAAATGTCATTATTTTTACATGTAATTTTATATCGACACGAATTATCTATTATTATTTTGATGTAAAATTAAAATTAGTTTTCATTTTTAATTAGATTTCATTTTTTTAAATTGAATGGAATCAATTTAAAAAATAGACTTTGAAAAAAACAACTAGAAAGTTTGCTACTTTTCATGATACTTAAATTATTACTAAATTACTATGATTTGAAATATTGACTCACTCACTCGTTATTAAATAATTACAATTCTTCTTAACTGATCAGATTTAATAGATTTCCACAAGTTTTAAAAATTTTTATTTTTCTTTATTTAATACGAAACAATACGTTATTTATTGAAAAATGTTAAATATGTATACACTTTTTAACAATATATATAAATATATATATATATATATATATATATATATATATATATATATATTTATATCTCCCTTCCGCCTTCTGGTCTTTTGAATTTCGCAGCTATGTACAAAAAAAAAAAAGCGGAAGGGAGATACTTGCCAACCTAATATTTATATATATTACAGCGAAGAATAAAATGTAGACAATGAAATAATTTAATTAAAAATATAACAGTTAGATAAAATAATAAGATAATAAAAAATGTAATAGTGAATTTATTGGGAAAACTATTGAAGAAAATGTAAACTTCCAAAAAAATGGAATCTAATTTCATGAAAGGAAAAAGCAAATAATAGTCTTTTAATTACAAAACGAATTCAGGACATTTATATATATATATATATATATATATATATATATGAATTTTACACAATTATGTAAAATGTATATAAATGAATTCTACGTTAAATGGTAGAAATGTATAAATACAATAGAACAAATTTACAGAAGAATATATATATATATATATATATATATATATATATATAAGTATCTCCCATCAGCTTTTTTTTTTTTTTTTTTTTGTACATAGCTTTCATCCACATCAGCCTGCTGAATGAAAGACTCTCTCAAAATATTTTACTTTCATTGACCTAATATCTTTCTTTTTGAATCCATCCCGACTAATTTCCTAAAAATATTAACTCATTATTCATGAGTTTCTTCTTATGCCTTTTTATATATTTAGGGTCACAATTAATAACTATTGTTATCTATCAGTGGTCACAACTTAATATACAACTGGTCCATTTCCATTTAAAACTTTTTACTTTTACCATAACATCGGTAATTTTTGTTTTTTTTCGGATCCATGTACTTCTCTTTTTATCTTTTTGTGTTATTTCCAACAAATATCTTTCTATGCTTTTTTGTATTTTATAGAGATGCTTAAATATTCTGACATATAATACCCATGTACATACACATATACACACACACAAACACACACACATATATATATATATATATATATATATATATATATATATATATATATATATATGTATATTTGTATTATAATTATTGCAGAATTCAGCAAAGAAAAACATGAAAATGTGCATGTTAGAAATAATACTTGAAAACAAAAATTAAAATCAAAGACAATATTTAATTAAAAACTGAAATAGAAATGATTCGTTCACATTCCAAAAAGAGAGGAACGTCTATGGAAAACAAAAAAAGACATTTATAGAAACATGCAAAAAATGTTCACTATATAATAAAAGAAAAAGACGTTATATAGATAAAATTGGAAAGCTTAAGTAAAGTACTTCATTAAAAAAAAAAAACAGAAAGAGACTGTTACTATTTATGGTGTTATATATTGTTATTCAGTCACTTTTATATCAACTATGAGTAATTTTTATTCAAATTATATTTTAAGAAAATATAAAATATACTTATAACTACTTAAAACTGATTTAAAAAAATGAAATTAATAATCTGAAATATAATTACTACAAATATGGTTTTGTTTATTATAATAATTATTGAAAAATCATTTAAATTTCAATTATTTACTATTATTTAAATATATTTATTGAAATAGGATATATATATATATATATATATATTCATTTTATAATTTATACTTTTTATAATTGGAAATTTAAAGGAAAGACATTTTAGATTAAAAAAGAAGTTAAAATTCCAAAATTTATGAAATTATTGAAATAATATATGTATGTCTATGGTTAAAAATGAAAATAAAAATATTTTTTAATACTAAAAAATACTATAACACTAATAAGTTGATTGCTAAGATTATTAAGATTTTCCATGAATTAAACTATTACTTAATTTCAATTATTTTAATAATTATTTCCGTATTAAAATAATTACTTATGTTATAATTTATTATACTGATTCAGTAAGCTACAGGTAAATTATATCAATACTTTTTGTATTACATGCTTTCTATGTACAATATTACACATTTTGTATACATAATGAACATAAAAAGTTAAAAATATAAATATTCTAGAACTAAAAAACACCATGGGTTCGTACTCTGTAGCTTTGGTCGCTTCATTAGAACTTACTCAAGCTGCAGGCGGAATCTGTTTATAACAAACACTGCATACACATTTTAAGCCAGAGAGAATTTCTGCTTAATTTGTTTTAGCTTGTATTATTAAAATACGTAGAGTTACAAGTTTCTACTTGTTTTAATATTAAATGTCTATATGAATATAAAGTTGTATATTAATTACGTAGTGTACTATGTCATCTACACGGATTATGTTAGTTTACAGAAATTAAATGTTATAAAAGGAAACTTGGATTTTGATCAAATCAAAATTAAATATACATTTTTCATTCAATACATAAAACTTGTTTTAATTTTATTCGGAGATGCTATAGAAAACAGGAAGAACGTTAATTAGAACACAAATGAATTCATAAGTAAATGTTTACAAAATAAATGCAAACATACAAGTTTTAAAATATATATGTTCTTTTGTGCGTATATATATATATATATATATATATATATATATATATATATATATATATATATATATATATATATTTTCCATATCAGTGCTTGTAATTTTAACACAATATCATTGTAAGTTAAACAAACAATTTAATACATGTATAATACATAAATAATATTTTTGAAATAAAGAAAATTGTCTGTAATTTTATTCCACACAATACACCTATTATTAAACGAAATTTATAGCAATTTTATTTTAATGTTAAACTCTATAAATGTAATTATATTAAAAAAATATTTTTTTCAGTAGAAGATATATATTTATGCAGAATAAGCTCATTCATTTAAAAATGTATCATTTACTATTAATATTACATTTAAGATATTTTAAAACTTAATTAAATTATATACATTATTTTTCTATTCTCATACACAAACACATTTATAGTGTTTCAAGCGTGTTAGAACTTTAAATTGAATTCCTATCAAACGTCTTATCTAACCTAAAAAAACATCTATATATATATATATATATATATATATATATATATATATATATATATATACATATATATGTATATACATGTGTGTGTGTGGGTGTATGTGCATGTATGTATATATAAAAGTATGAAAAAAATGTTCTTTTAGGTTAGATAGAACTTTTGATAGGGATTCAATTTAAAGTTCTATCACGCTTAAAAACTCTCTCTTTTCTCTCTCTTCCTATATATATATATATATATATATATATATATATATATATATATATATATATATATATATATATATGTATATATATAAAAAGATGTTTTTAAGAAATATTTAATAACAATATGTTAAGAAAATGTGCCAGTAAGTTTAAATTTTAATTAAACGAAATATTTTGTGTTTTAGATTGAAATGAGTTTATTAGCAACCTAAATTTATATTTTCTTATTTGTTGGTATTTAAATGGAAAGAATTTAAATAATAATTGTTTATAGACTATTAATTAATTTAATGTTTTTTCAATTTTTTGTACTGTTTATTAATAAATGTTATTTTTTAAATAATACAGATTTCATTTAAGATATTATTTAATATAATGAAAATGGTTTATATTTAAAATAACTGAATAATCATTCTACATATTAGTAGGAAGAAATGGTAAATTTTAAAAATGTTTCTCTTATTTAATATTTGATAATTACATGATCGCCAACAATAAAGACAATTTATTTTCGTACGCCTATACATACATATATACATATATATATATATATATATATATATATATATATATATATATATATATATATATATATATATATATATATATATATATATATATATATATATATATAAACTGAAACATTTCTTTTATCGTAATAAAGCAAATTTCAAATATATGACAAAAATATAAACAGAGGCAGATTTTTTGTAAAAAAAAAAAACAGGAAATTAAATCGCCTTCAATTTTCAATCTAAGCAGAAAATAACGTCACATTATTGTATTACTTGATGCTATCTATTTTACCGTTTCAATAAATGTATATATATATATATATATATATATATATATATGTGTGTGTGTGTGTGTGTGTGTGTGTGTATATATGTATGTATGTATTTTATTATTCCGTTAAAAGAAAAAAAATAATTGAAAAGAATTGATAACTTATGAATATAAAAATCATAATTGCAAATAACAATGTACATCTGGAAAAGCATATTTGATGAAATTTCAATCTAAATTATTGATGGTATTTCTTTTTTGGTATATATATTTTATTGAAATGTTATAAAGGAATGTTCTATGTTTCACTACTTCATTAAATATTGCGCACAATTTTTTTTTAAGTTTATAAAAAATTCGCGCTCTAAATTCAGCTATACTATGAACACACAAATACACACACACATACATATATATATATATATATATATATATATATATATATATATATATATATACACCCGTCCCTCAATTTACGCGGAACTTTTTTTACGCGGTATTAATATACGCTGCACTTTTTATACGCGGTCAGATAGATTTCATTTTATATAATTTTTCATAGAATTTATTATATATCAGAGTGACGTAAATTCTTACTTGAACATATAAAAGCACGATATAAATATATTTAAGGTTGATTGTTTTGAATTACAGTAGCGATAGTGACACCGAATAAAATTTATCTACTTTTGATTTCTAAAACGTCATTATTTTTTTGTTAAGCTATGTGAAATAAATATGTGTTTCTACAACTTTACTAACTTTTATTTCCAATATTTTTTCTATTGTGTTGACAGACTCAATTTACGCGATTTTCATTCGGGTAAAACAAATCCACGTGGAACGGATACTCCGCATAAATTGAGGGACCGTTGTATGTATATATATATATATATATATATATATATATATATATATATATATATATATATATATAATGTAAATATGATAATGAAATTGATAATAATTTTTTCTGTTTTTTTTATATAATTTTAATAATTTATTATTTGGTTTTAAAATTAATTTATTTTTACCTACTGTTTGTTATATTCAAGAATGCCTTCTCCTATTATAATTAAATTTCACAATTCTTGGATAACAAAAAAAATAATAAAACGTAATTAGTAATTTCGATTATTACTTCACGTAACTGTATTAAATCAACTCCGAGCGAAAAAAATTAGCGACAGGTCAATGTCATCTCGTTAGTGGAGTGCGTCTTTCGGAGAGTACAGCATCAGCAGTATAAGAACGTCTTTAGCGGTACGAAATACAGCAATGATGATCGTAAAGAGGGTAAGTTAATCACATTCCATAACCTCTGTGTGTGAAATTGAAAATTCTTATCTTGCTTCGTGGACGACGCCGACGACAACGACTGCAAGCGACAACGCGGCGAACTATATCGCGCGATGAGGTTAAAAATATGGCAGGCAGGGAGACGGACGAGCGTCGCTTTTAATAAAATCTCATGATGTAGGAATTTTTAGTACTTTAGGTACTGGTAAAACCTACGTCATTCGAGTTATTGAAATGTGGATGTAGCGCGGATATATACCTATATGTTTAGAGTCTATCTCTTTCTCTCTCTTGTAATCTCTTTCTGCCGTCTGCGTGAAAATACTATTATGAAATCAATATGATTGTGTTCGACTTATGCATGAAAAGCGATTTTATTCGAATTAAATATCTACTTGTACACATGATGAATTTACTTTCAAAAATGAATTATCTATCTTACATACCAATTTTAACATATTCGAATAAGTTTTTGATATGAAATTCTGATATTTAATCAGGTAGGAAGATATTCTCAAATTTTAAATTACAAGTTTATTACGGATATTTCATATTTATATTTGCAATGAATATACCTGTGAAGTACAAGTAATATGAATAGAAAATTATATGTTTACAAACTACGTTTTGAAATTATTATTTTTTCAAGAAAATTATCAATCTAAAGCAATTATTAAATTTTTAAAATATCAATAATAATTTTAAACAATATATATTTTAAGTTTATTTCAAAATTATTTTATAGAAGTTAATAGGCTATTTTAATAAAAAAATAGTAATAATTATTGTAAATATAAAATAATAAATATGATAAAGATTAAGAAAATTATTTTTTAATTATTCTTATCCTTAGACTATTTCTGTAAGTTTTTACTGAAAAAATAGGTGACTTAAATAAATTAATAAACGTAATTCCAAAAATAAGCACTTTAAAAAAAAATTATACCCATCAAACATTCTTCACAATTTTATAATGAACTAATTACATTTTTACTATTCTTAATAGTCTGTAAACGATTTATATCATTTTACTCATATTATTGAATTCAAAAAATCTGTTTTAGATAAGATAAAAAATATTTTTTATACATTTGATATCTGAAGTAAAGTTTAGGGTAAAATGTTATATTTTTAAAAATAATATTTAAATATTTCTATGAAATTTTGTTGTATTAAGGAATAAATGAAAATTTATGATATTGTTCATTTATTTTTGTAATAACAAGGAAATGTTTTGTGAATATATATATATATATATATATATATATATATATATATATTTGGGAGTACAAATTAATTCGGTCCGTTTTCAAAAGATGGCTTTAAAAACATTAAATTTTTAAATAGTAACAGCTGATTGCCGTGGTTTTAGACAAATTGGACATCTGCCGATAACATCCAGTTTGTATTGTTTTGAGTTTCATACAAAATGTTTTTTGTTACGTTGTTGAAAATGTCAAATTTTTTGATAACTAAACAGCATTTGCGGGAAGTTTTAATTTTTTGTTTTAATTGGAAAAAAGTGCAGCTGAAACTCATCGTACGCTTGTGGAAGTTTACGGTGACAATGCTCCAACTGACAAGTCATGTAGAGAATGGTTTCGGCGCTTCAAAAGTGGTGATTTCAGCGTTGAAGATAGACCTCGCTCGGGACAGCCAAAAAAATTCGTAGACGATGAATTACAGGCATTACTCGATGAAGATCCGAGTCAAACGCAAGACGAGTTTGCATTTACGTTGGAGGTGACCCAACAAGCAGTGTCTGTAGGTTTAAAATCTATGGGCCTGATTCAAAAGCAAGGCAATTGGGTTCCTTATGAATTAAAACCAAGAGATCTGGAAAGGCGATTATTTTCTTGTGAGCAGCTGCTTCAAAGGCAAAAAAGAAAGGGTTTTTCACACCGGGTAGTGACTGGTGACGAAAAGTGGATCTTCTACGACAACCCCAAGAAAAAAAATACTACGCTTTTCCCGGCCAATCGTTGCCATCGACCTCAACATCAACACCAAAGCCGAACATTCATGGTTCGAAAGTTATGTTGTGTATCTGGTGAGACCAAGGGGGCGTTGTATACTACGAAAAAACCTGGTCATTCCATTTCGGGTGATCGGTACAGACTGCAATTACTTCGTTTGAACCGTGCATTACGAGAAAAACGGCCGGAATATAAGGACAGACATGATAAAGTTATTCTTTTGCATGACAACGCTCGGCCTCATGTCGCAAAAGTTGTCAAAAAATATTTAGAAACGATCAATTGGGATATTTTACCGCACCCGCCGTATTCTCCGGACATTGCTCCTTCTGACTACTGGCTGTTTCGACGGATGCAACACGATTTGGCAGGTCACCGCTTCACTTTTTTCGAAGAAATCAAAAATTGGCTTCAAAATTGGATCGCCTCAAAAGACGAGAAGTTTTTCCGAGACGGAATTCGGAAATTGCCTGAGAGGTGGGGAAAAGTTGTAAGCAGTGATGGACAATATTTTGATTAATTTGTTAATTCATTATCTTTTGAAATAAATGCATTTTTTGAGCTAAAAAAACGGACCGAATTAATTTGTACTCCCAATATATATAATTATTTATTTAAATATTTAAAGTTTATTTATTCTAGTTCCAAATCCAAACACAATAAAATATTTAATTTAATACAATAAGGAAGAAAAATATACGAAAATATGAATACATTGTTCTTAGAAACTTTTTATGTACGTTTAAAATTCATGGAATTTATTTGTTTCAATAACACTGGTTTTTTAAAATAAATTCATTTCGATCATTTTATGTAAATAACATAATTGACAAAAATAAATCGACTATTTTAATTTGAGCTACCATAACTAAACATTAATAAATTATAAAAAGTTTTAATATATATATATATATATATATATATATATATGTATGTATGTATGTATTTATATATGTATACATATATTTATATATATATATATATATATATATATTTATGTTTATAAATATTTAATTTTTGAAGTGAAACTTCTTTAGCGGCGTTGGGGTAAAATTTTTACTTGACGCGGAAACTACGTATATCTATATTACGGAACTTGCTCACATTTTTTAGCGCTTCATTTGAATTTGCGTAAATGCTTAGACGATAGAGTGAGAAAAAGTAGTAGATAGAGAGAGAAAAAGCCCATCACGCATGCGCACTCTTTTGACATTTGATTAGATAGGAACAGCTATTCTAATGCAGGTAGCATGTCTTTTTACTATTTGAATGATTTCATTATTCTGTTTAGTAATTTTTATATACAATTAGTTGTTGTTAATTGTGCTTAAATAATAGTGTTATTCAGTGCGATAAAATTGATATTTTTAGTAAGTATATTAATTTGAATGAAACACAGATTCAATTAAATCACTTAAAACGGTAACTCAGGCATATTTTATAATAACCCCGAGAGTCCTAATAATAAAAATAGACACCAAAAATGTTTTTAACAAAAAGGCCACATATTCTAGCTACTTCATTTTTCCAGTCACAGGAATTTCCTCGATTAGAATCTATAAGAATTTGTCTTTTACCACTACTGCCTAAAACACTTAATAAATTGAATAGAATAGCAAAAAATCTATAAAATACCGTCTGATATTCGTCAAAAATTGATTTATATAGAGCAACTAATATAATTAATATAGTGTTTATTATATTCATATATGAGGATCGTTTGATAAGTATGATAAACAAGAAAAACTAAATTGAAAAATTTAATTAAATTAATTAATTAAATTGAACAATAAATAAATTTACCATACTTATCAAACAACCCTCATATATACATTAAAAAAATTTGAACTTCTCTTTGATAATGCAAATTATGTGTTTGTAAATCCTCTACTTTTTTAATCATTTAATTTTTGATAATCACCTATATGTAAACTCCTAACTCTATATTGGATAATCTCAAATAGCTTTCCTATTAAAATAAGAATATGAAATTTTTTCTCAGTTTATAACATTTATGATCTTAAATATAAGATTACGATAGAATTAAACAAATTAATATTAATTATTGAAAAAATCGTATTTAAATACAAAAATGTAAATTTCATTTCTATATTAAAAAGAAACTATACACATATTTCTTTCTACGCGACCCTATACACATATTTCTTTTTAATAAAATTCAAATTTTTGCATGACATTTGGATGACTATATATTTCAAATGCAGTGTTATAAGATTTAAAATATCTACAGATATTTGTTACTCTAATAGTATATACATTCGAATTTAATCGTGAAAACATCATACAAACATATTTACTGCACATACAAATAAAATATTATGTAAGTTAGTTACGTTAACAATTTATCATTTCTTAAAATGTATCGACAAATCAACATAAAGGTCATCATTTTATGTAGTGATTTCAAAGCAAGTGCACAATAAATGTGAATTACTTTTCGTGGCATGTTTTCTTTTATTTATTTATTTAATATATATATATATATATATATTTATTCTATATTTGTGTGTATGTATGTATGCATGTGAACATATATAGATGTATATTAAATGTGTTTGTATATGAAATAAAACACTTTTAAAATATTAGTATATTAAAATATATTTATATATGTAATTTTATAATTAAAGTTTTTAATTCGTATTAATTGTAATTTAAATTTAAAATTATATGGTTATTGCACTATTTTTAAACATCTAAAAATTCGTCGGTGTTCACAATATGTTTCATTAATGTTCGTGTTTTATTGTTTTAGTAATCCAGAGATTTAATAATATCTTTATTTAAAATATGATTTCAAAAAAACATTTCTATAAATTGATTGAAATTCATTTATTGTAAACTGTAAAGTGTTGGAAATAATATAGATATGACAATATTAATAATTTGATGTCTTAATTCAAATAGAACTATTGTACTCTAGATTAAAATGTTTCTTTTTTATAAAAGATTTTATTTATAACAAACTGATCGATGTTAATAGGTTATATCTAAGGATTTTTCTCTACACGCTCATACAACAAACATACATACGTACATATGCATACAAATTATATGCATATGTATGTGTGTGCACGCACACGTATACTCTAATTATTAATATCAATTTCATATAATAACATTTAAATTAATTCGAAGACAAAAACAAGTACACTAACTTTAGCTTGAATTCAAATAATTCATAACCAAAAATTGTCTTTTTTAAATAGTAAACTGAATGTAGAAATGAATTATGATTGCACATAGACACATACAATTAGTTGAAAATATAATTACGTATTTTTTTTAATACATACGGATTTATCACGAAAACACCTATAAATTGAACTGATAATTATTTTCAATTGTGCATATTATCTACTTGTTTTACTTAAATATGTTACAATGAAATAAAAAATCGAAAACATATTTGAAATTATTGAATATACAGATGAAAACTTCCTGTCTTTTGCAAGTTAAAATATGGATTTTGTAAATTAATTTTATATTATATAAAAGAAGCAATAAAATAAATTCGAACATACATTTTTAATAACAAGTTTTTTCATTTTACTACCAGTTTTCGAAAATGAAATGTGAGGTTATACTAATTGTCAATTTTAAGAACCCCACTAAGTATTTTTATCACTTAAATATGAAAGTTTTCTTTTATGTTTAGAAATAAATACGTAATATAAAACAACAAAACTATCAAAAAAATGTACAAATTGAAAAAAAACCTACCGAAGCTCCAATCCTTCTTATTATCCCACCTTCAGTTGAAATCACAAACACAGTTACACTACACTATACTACAACTACGCTCTAAGGCTGACGAACTCAAACTGAATTCAAATTTGAAACCACTGAACGATTTTGGGTAATACCAACCCAAGAAAAATAAATTTGAAATCTATGTTCAGAGTCTCTGTTGACAAGTTCTTAAACGACCCAAAACTCGTTAAGTGGTTTTTCAAGTGGTTTCTTTGGATTGGTATTACCCAAAATCGTTGAGTGGTTTCAAATTTGAATTCAGTTTGAGTTCATCAGTCTTAGAGTGTAGTGTAGTGTAACTGTGTTTGTGATTTCAACTGAAGGTGGGATAATAAGAAGGATTGGAGCTTCGGTAGGTTTTTTTTCAATTTGTACATTTTTTTGATAGTTTTGTTGTTTTATATTACGTATTTATTTCTAAACATAAAAGAAAACTTTCATATTTAAGTGACAAAAATACTTAGTGGGGTTCTTAAAATTGACAATTAGTATAACCTTACATTTCATTTTCGAAAACTGGTAGTAAAATGAAAAAAACTTATTACTAAAAATGTATGTTCGAATTTATTTTATTGCTTTTTTTATATAATATAAAATTAATTTACAAAATCCATATTTTAACTTGCAAAAGACCGGAAGTTTTCATCTGTATATTCAATAATTTCAAATATATTTTCAATTTTTTATTTCATTGTAACATATTCAAGTAAAACAAGTAGATAATATGCACAATTGAAAATAATTATCAGTTTAATTTATAGCTGTTTTCGTGATAAATCCTTATGTATTAAAAAAATACGTAGTTATATTTTCATCTAATTGTATGTGTCTATGTGTAATCATAATTCATTTCTACATTCAGTTTACTATTTAGAAAAGACAATTTTTGGTTATGAATTATTTGAATTTAAGCTAAAGTTAGTGTACTTATTTTTGTCTTCGAATTAATTTAAATGTTATTAAATTAAATTGATATTAATAATTAGAGTATATGTGTACGTGTACACACGACATATGCATATAATTTTATATACATATATTTTTTTGTAGTTTAATTTATTTTGAAAATTATATTTTTTTATTGATTCTGTTTTCGATTTCTTTGTCTTTTCTGCTATTCTATTTCCAAGAACAAATTTGATTATTTCTAATTTTTTCACTTTTACTTCTGAATTTTCTTTCAATTGATTTATAAATTTGTATTTTTTAACACTTCTTTAATTTTCAATCTCATTCTATTTTTTTTCATTTTTTAAATAAACTAACTTACTTTTTTCTCCAAATTTCAATAATTTTCTTATTATCTACATTCTTCTCTAGTAGTTTTCATTTAATTTTTATTTACACCATCCTCATTTGATATTAATAATTAGTGTAAGTGCGCGCATACGTACACACACACACATATTATATATATATATATATATATATATATATATATATATTATTAATTAATTATATGTATGTATATATTTTTTTGTATATTTAATTTCGTTTAAAAATAATGTTGTTTATTTTAATTACAGATTTCCTGCTCATGTCCAAATCCAATCGAGGGATTATCTATCAAACGACGATTGAAATAAGGCCAGATTATTTTATTTATTACAGTTAAAACTGTACACGCATCGCAAGTTCTTGTCCTCCCAAATATTTAGAATAAGTTTCATCAGAGATATCGTTTTATTTTTTCTTCATTAACTCTATTAACTTATTTTTTTATTAAAACGACGTCATGATGTATATGTTTATGTATATATTCTTTATATATTTTTGTACACATTACGTTGATTCTCAATTAACGGTCTTCAATATATAAGATGTTATATTGATTGATTGTTGATTTTGTTATCAACGCACGGAGATTTCGGGGTGGATGAAGTGCTGTAAAGCAAAGTTGAAACCCCGACTCCACCATTTTTCTACACATGATTTCCCAGCGTTAGAACAGGCTGCATTCTAGCAGTGTTAGATAGGGACGCATATATTAATCCGCTTCACGGGTTTTATATGTATGTTTCACCTTGTAGCAGGTGTAGATAGGCAGGATCTCTTCGATGAGCGAACGATCTAGCTCTTCGAAGAAATTCTATAGCGTATTTGTTTACTAATCATTTTTTTATTTTATGATTTTCATGTTTTACTTCTACATATTTCGTCTTCGTCAACTTGGAGGAAACGTACTGCAGCTTCATCAGGGACAATGGAACAAATAGTACCATTGTCCATAAAATCAAAACTATTCTATAATTGAACTTGCATATTGAAGGTGCCAATACAAGTGATAACGAGTTTTGGAATCTTGTATGTAATGTTCGTTATAATAATAATTTTGATTTTAAAGTGTCCCTTTTTGAACTTGCGCTTGCATTGTGTACAGTTTTTTAATCGCGCGCTGTTAGTGAATAAAAGAAAAAACTCGAAGATTAGTTTGAATTTATACCCTTATGGAATTTTTTAATTTTATTGAATGTTTCAGATACCATGGTCGATTCAAGAAGAAAGATTTACTGAATTTGCGAATTCCAATTAATCAACATTTTTAATTTTATTAATTTTCATTAAATTTCAAACATTTTCAAAATTATTAATTTTCTTCAAAAACATAAAGGACTTAGTATATTTTAAAAAGCACTGTTTTTAATAATGATCATACGAGAGTTATTAAAAGAGAAATAATTGATCCAATCTTGTGTTCATAAAATTTACATCGCAGAGTGAAAGGGAGAACTTATAAAGAAGATTAGTTATAAGAAAAATGAATTATTTTAATTTTTCCAATGGAATTTTTTTAATTTTATTGTATGTTTCAGATACCATAGATGGTGGATAATCAAAGTAGGTGGTCCTGGATTGTATAATTTTGGAATTTATTATTAAATTTCGGATTAAATTCAATTTTTCTTTCGTAATTTATTATATTTTAATTTTTCAAATTTTTTTTAAATTTTAAAAATTATTTTTTTAATTAATTCAATTAATCTTTCGTCTACATACCTTTTTTATATTTCTTGGTATGATCATCTTGGATAAAATATGTAAGAGTGGTAATGGGAATTAAAATGTATAATAGGGTATTTTCCAAATTCATTTAAATTTAACATTTTTTAATAATGTATAGATCTAAATTTTTCACTATATTAATTTTATTTTGATAAATGCAAAATTATCTTATATTACTTTTTGACTTGGATAAAATTCCAATTCAAATATTACACACATACATACAACACACATTAAACTTACACATACACATACTAGTATAACTAGTAAAACTATTGAAGAAAATGGTAGATATCGAAAAATAAAACGAAATTTGATAATCTCCTATTTAAAAAGAATTATTTTCTGATGAGATGTAAAAATTTCGTTTCCGTAGTTTTCCGAGAATTAGCGAAGTACAAATTTTAACGAAGAGAGTAGGGGGAAGAGAGCCCCCTGATGAAAAAACGAATCGTTCTAAAATTAGAGTACAGAAGCAAAACATATAATAGATCCACAATAATCAAGAGAATAGAAGAATTAATAGAGAAACATATCTAGAACAAAAAAAGGCAGACAGTACCAAACGTTCCATAAGTTCTAATAAACGTTTCAAATGCAATCATAAATCTGAAAAAAGATTGAACTGAGTAAGAAATTTAAGAATTACAGAAGAAAATATGAAAAAAGTATTGGCTGATATCTTCACTCGATATTTTAGAAAAAAGAAAAATACTAATTGAATGGAATGAAACTACATTAGTTCTTTTTTACAAAAAGGGACAAGCAAAACTTGAAAAACCATCGATCGATTAATTTACTTCCGACGATATAAAATTTTAAATTATGGAAGGGATGGAACAAGAAAATGATGCAATATTATCAAAATAAATTATATCTGCATTAGAAGAATTATTTAAGAGTCTAAACTGAGAAACTGAAAAAAGAAAAGATTCTTAATCACTTAAGATTTGTTAATGACATTATTTTCTCAATAATTCCAGATAAACTTGAAGAAAAATAGAATAATTGGATAAAGAGTTAAAAAATATATCTTATGGCAAACCTCAACAAAATAATTTATTATGATCATACTTTTATTAATTTTCGATGTTTTTTTTTTGTTACAGATATACGAAGACATTCCAATTTTTCTTTGCTATTCGATCAATAAAAAAAATCGTCAAAAGAATCATTGTATGAAAATATTATCACAGCGTGATTAAAGCTCATTTTTAAAATAATTAGAAGATGCAAATTTCAATAAGAAATCATTGGAAAAATTCATAATGTTTTAATAATTAATTCTATTAATATAAATTTTGACTGTTTCAGGAAACATGGATATTCTCCCAATAAATTACAAAAACTCAAAAATAATTGTCAAAAGTTAACACATGAGAACAAGTAAAACAACTTTTGATTTCAAATAATATTTAATGGCTTAAAATGAAATAATAAAAATTATTTCTACAGATATACCTAATTAAGAAAAATCAGTTTACGAAAGAAGATAATTAGAATTTTGATGAAATAACTTTTTAATAATAAATATATATTAAAAGAAAAAACATAAAGGAAAAGAACAACTTTGAATGGCTGACAAAGGAAATTAGGTACTTTATGGGTAATATTTTTTGATTTTCAGCTTAATGTATTTATTTTATTTCAGCTCTTAATATTTTCTTAATTTCAGAATAATAAAAATAAGAAGTAAGATAATTCACCTAATTTTTTTTTGAGTAATTATTAATTTTTTATTTTTTAAATCTTACTTGTTGCCTCATTTATTTCTTTGTCTGTTTTTTGATTTTTTTAATTTATTTTGATTTTTAACTTAACTTATTTCATTTTCTTTTGATTTTTAGCACATTATTTTATTTGATTTACATGATATTGTTTTACTCTATTTTCTGCATATTATTTTATTTAAATTTTATGATATTTGATTTGATTTTTAGCATAATTTCTGATTTATGTTTTAATTTTGATTTCTATTTATTTTATTTTCAGCCTTTAATTTTTTTAGCTTATTTTATTTTTTATTTTATTTTCAGCCTAATTAATTTTATTTTGATTTTTAGGTCATTGATTTATATGATACTATTTTACTTTATTTTCTGCATATTATTTTATTTAAACTGTAAGATATTTGATTTGATTTTTAGCATAATTTCTGATTTATGTTTTAATTTTGATTTCTATTTTAATTTTTTTCTTATTTTATTTTATTTTCAGCCTAATTAAATTTATTTTGATTTTTTGCTCATTGATTTATATGATATTATTTTATTTTATTTTCTGCATATTATTTTATTTAAACTGTAAGATTATATTTGATTTGATTTTTAGGAAAATTTCTGATTTGTTTTAATTTTTTCTTATTTTATTTTGAGCCCAATTTATTTTATTTTAATTTTTAGCTCATTGATTTATATAATATTATTTGATTTTCTGCATATTATTTTCTTTCAATTGTATATTACTTGATTTGATTTTCAGCATTATTTATTGTAATTTTCTATACATTGTTTTATTTTATTTTTAACATTATTTGCGATTTATATTTTCATGTTTTTTGTAATCTTTGATTTTCTTTTTTGATATTGTTTTTTAATGTTCTGTTTTATATATTTTGTCTTTCTTATATTCATATTCTCGTTTTTTAATATTTTTTTCAATGTAATAATCTGTTTATATTCTATTTATATCTGTTTATATTCTATTTATATCTGTTTATATTTTATTTATCTGTTTATATTCTGTTTATTTCTGTTTATATTTTATTTTTGTATGCCATTTACAGATTTTGTTAAATTTATGAATATGTGTATATAATTAAATATGAATAAAATTAAATGTCAAAGGATGTGAAGTAAAAAGAAACAAGTATGAAACAACAAAATTAAACTGATGAGATAAGATTTTCAAAATATAATTGAATAATGATGGACCAAATGAAAGCAAATTTTTACTATGGATAAAAAGTAACGAAAGGATTATATGAAATACAAAACTTTCTCTCTCTCTTTCATATATATATATATATATATATATATATGTATATATATATATATATATGTATATGTATATATATGTTTTATATTTATTTTATTTATAAATTGTTTGTTTCAGATTTTTTTAAATATTAGCACCATTAAGAACTTTTTAAAACTCTACTTGAATTTGGTTTATAGAAATACTAAGATAATATATAAATGAATATATGATTTATAATCAGATGAATATAAATTTATCAAGCAATATTCAGAATAAGTTTACTTCAAGGAATAAATATTAAAATTTGGACAAATAAGATAATTTTGGACTAAATACTTCTCAATGGAATAAATAATATATAAATTAAAAAATCCAGGTGATTGTAACTGGAATATTGGATTAAAATTATTGGGTGATAAGGGATATATTTTTTTTACTTAGCTAACTTAGGATTTAGTTTTTTGTTTATTGCATTTACATACTTTTAGAATTAGTTTTGTTTTTAATTCAGTAATATTACTTATTTTTTTAGGGCCTTCTACATATCTGCAACCTCAACGTGGTGTAGAAGTGGCAACGTACATGAAATATTTATAAAAACAATGAAGGAAATAAAACTAATCAGTAATTATAAATTGAACAATTTAATAAAATCTTGTCATTTGAAAGTACATTTCCTTTAAAAGAAATTACATATTTATTTATTACTTTTTAAATTCAAGATTCTATCCTTAACATTTAATATAAACATTTTATGTACGGCGAATGCAGACTTATTTACATATTTCTAGGTATATTATAAAGTTTGTTACACTAATATGCGTATTGAATTTATATTTTTGAGGTATCAAAGCCAAGCTGCAAAAGAAAATAACTGTCAAAAATACTGAACTCTAATTCCACAAAAAATAAGAATCTAAGGTTTTTGTAATGTACATTTTTTAATTGGTATGAATATAAAATAATAAAAAATAATTGAAATTAGCTGTATAGTGTCATTTGATATATAATTTAATTAATTTATTATAAAATGTAAAAAAGCTTATTATTTTATAATAAACTGATCTTTTTGAAATGATTTTTTAAGTTTTTTTATACATCTATTCTAGTTTTCTCGTACTTAATCATAAACACCAAATTTTATGATTCATATATTCCACTGGAAAAGCTCTGAAATTAATTCATTTCCATTATTTGTTTTGATACAGTGTCAAATTCACTTCATCAAAAATCAAGTCAATAAATACCCACAATATTTAATAAAAATGTTTGATAATTGCTGATTATTTACTTTATTTGCGAATATGCATTTCGTCAGCCAGTCGTTATTGTTAGAAAACTGCGTTATAAAATCTAGATTTTATAATAAATCTATGTCGATGACGGTATATCCATTAAAAGAGAAACATAAATGATTATTGAACAATTTTATGAAAAATTGTGATGTTGAGATGAGTGATTTATTTATGCCAATTTGTTTCTTCTAAAAATTTTAAATATGAAATAAATTTACGATGAATTTAATGTTAAACATAGAAAAATATACAAGAGATGACTAAACAACAAACAATTAAAAAAATAAGGTCACAAATAAAATCAAATAAAACAATCCATTTTCATTTTAAAGAAAGTAAATGAAATAATTTTCATTTTAAATAATCAATTGTTGAAAATGTGTACACTGTAAAATTTGAAGATAAATAACAAACAAAATGACTATAAATCTAAGATTAATTAAAAATCAATAAGAAACTGTTTTTAAATGCGATATTTGCAATGTACAGTTATATAGATCATTTTAAAAATTACCATATTAATTTAAAAAATCTACGAACTATCTCAGTTTATTTACTATACAAATGTATAATACTTTCTTTTGTCTAATCATTACACGTAATTTCTAAGTAAAATCAATAATAAATAAAAATATAAGAACTATCGTTGTGCAGTAATGAGCGATGACACGGCCGGCTATCAATTGTACGACTCGGCTGTGTAACGCTAGTAACAATTTTAGAGCTGTGATGCAAATGGGTTAAAATGTATCGACAAATCAACATAAAGGTCATCATTTTATGTAGTGATTTCAAAGCAAATGCACAATAAATTTGAATTTACTCTCTTGGTGAGTGTTTTTTTGAAGCGAAACTTCTTTAGCGGCGTTGGGGTAAAATTTTTACTTGACGCGGAAACCACTTACGTTGCGGAATTTAATGTGCTCACGATTTTTAGCGGTTCATTTGAATTTGCATAAATGCTTAGACGATAGAGTGAGAAAAAGCCCATCATGATGCGCACTCTTTTAACACGTGATTAGATAGCACAGCTATTCTAATGCAAGCACGTATTTTTTTAACTATTTGAATGATTTCATTATTCTGTTTAGTAATTTTTATATACAATTAGTTGTTGTTAATTGTGCTTAAATAAGAGTGTTATTCAATGTGATAAAATTAATATTTTTGGTATGTATATTAATTTTTATAACCTCATCATAATATTAACCTCAATAATCATAAAAAGAACAGTCAATTAAATCCACGCGGTATTTAAAAATTTAGCAAACAACACGAAATTGAGGGAATTGGCACGTATACCAATATATACAGTATATAGTATTTTAGAACATTATATACATACATTTAATCTATTTATCAAATAAAAGAAATACTATTAAAAACACGTTGTATTCAAAAATTATCGAAACCTATAACAGTTTTGAGGTTATCTGTTGTTTTATTTGTAACAAATTTTCACAATAATTATGAATTCTTTGTTCTCAGGTGTCATTTTGAAGATTTATTGAATTTTATGTGGTGTTATAAAATTATCAATTATCTATAAATAGTATCTAAATAGATGCTATTTATTGCAGTTATATATTATTTGTGAGTATTTCCTTTAATTGTTTAATTTTTAAAACATTGATCTAATTGTATATTATATATTATACAGTAGTAATATAATAGTAATTAAAAAAAATGTTTTTTACACGCTTTAAGATGGTAAAGTTTATTGCGCAAAAATTTTACTTATCAAAAACCAATTGTATCTTCGCATACTATTACTAGAGCCCGAAAGATCATCGAGACGCATTTGTCCGCATACGATGTGTTAATATGAAATAATTGTAAAAATTCAATTTATTTAAAACATTGATCATTTTCTACTTAAATTTTTATCCCGTGTATTTGCCGCTTCTCTGCCTACTACATTTCTTCATTTTGTTACTTGCTTTATTCTGAAGAATTTGGTCATCTACGAGTTTTAGGCATACGCTTGTCCGTGTACCTTTTGATTACTTTATTGAAAAGAAGTTTCACTTCTGGCATGTGTATATGAATACACATACCTTTTTTTTTAATTTTTGAAGGTGACAGAATGTCAAACGCGTGTTTAATACTAAAATATCTTTACAAAGATTATATATTTTATATTTAAATAATACTCAAAATTGGTAAAAAATAATTGTATGTAACTATACAAACTTGTTTTAAGCAAATACTACAAAAACTATATATATATATATATATATATATATATATATATATATATATATATATATATATATATGTATGAATGTATGTATGAATGTATGTATAATATATGTATAAAAATTTTATTAATTTACAGTTGTAAAATAAATCTTAGAAATTGAACTAATTAAATATATAGTTTATAAGAAAAGTATAGATATTAAATTATTAACGACACAAATCTGGAATTTATATACACCAGTGCAATCACACACACTGAACTCCTGACATATTCGTACTAATGGTTGCTGACCTTTGTTCTAACTGAAGTGATTTATGTGACTTAATCCGAGATTTATTACTTCCTGGGAGAACTTACCCCGAGTGATGTTATCTTTATTTTATTTAAAAAGTAAATAAAGTGAAAATTATTATTCTACCAAAATAAAAACAGATAATATTACCAAATAATTTTTTTATAAACAATTTATATATATATATATATACACACACGAGGGTCGTTTGATAAGTATGGTAAAAAAGTAAGAAAAACTAAATTGAAAAATTTAATTTAATTTAATTAATTAAATTAAACGATAAATAAATTTACCATACTTATCAAACGACCCTCGTTTATATATATATATATATATATATATATATATATATATATATATATATATATACAAATTATATGATATACAGAAAGTTTATTTTAGTCAATTTATCCACACTGATAGACAATTACAGATTTCTAATTATATCTTTCTTGTGAAAGTATTTCATTTACAAGCCAAATGAATGAGATAACTTAATTCAATTACGTTCAGTCTGAATGGTTCTATACACAACTAATATTCAGTTTCAATAAATTAAATGAAAGTTGCAAGTTTAACATTGAAATTAAATTGCAAATTAAAATATTTCAATTTCGGAATAATTCAAATACATACAAACACACATACACACACACACACACACACACACACACACACACACACACATATATATATATATATATATATATATATATATATATATATATACATGTACGTATAAATTATCCTCAATACAATTCCAAAAAAATTATGTAAAAAATTTTTCAAAGAAAAACATGCATATATTCTCTCATTACTTCTTATTAATTATTTAATGAATTAACTTCTTTCACTGAAGTAAATGAACTACGTGTGAATATTAATTATTATTCATTCTATTTTTTAATGTATTTAAATTTTGATTTAATTTTTTGAAGTAAAATGGAAATACATTTTAGAAATATCTAAATAATTGATAAACGTTTGAAGATAATCAAATTTAGTAAGTTTAATAAAACTAAGTTTGATTTTTTATTTCAAAAATTATTTCTAACAAGTCACTTTCATTTATGAACATTTTACTTTACAAAAATTACTTTTCCAACTTACTTGAAAAGTATAAAATGAAATTCATCTTGTACTCTTGCAGCAGTAATTTTATTTGAAATGAAATATAACACTTCGAAAATGAATATTAAATGACACGAAGAATTATACTTTCATCATTTAAGAAAGTCAATTTATACGTACGAAAATTTCAATTAAATATAAAGACTAGGTTTATGCACAATTAAAACAAATTTTGTGATTCGTTTTAAAAAAATATTTAAGCACGGGTTTTAATTCATTGATATTGTAAATATTAATATTGTTAATAATATTACACCTTCAGATGCGTACATATATATAAATATATATATATATATATATATATATATATATATATATATATAGAGAGAGAGAGAGAGAGAGAGAGGAAGTGAACGAAATAATTATATAGATAGATAATTTAAAGTTTCAAACCTTTCCATTAACTTCAAATTTTTTGAATAAATATTGAATTTGTTAATCTCATACTAATATAAATATATATAAATATATATTATATATATATATATATATATATATATATATATATATATTGTGTAAAATTAAATTATATTAATTAATCTTCAAAGACTAAAAAAAATATTAATAGATTCAAAGAATATGTTAATAAATCTCAACGGTTCAATTAAAAATTTAAAGACATTGTCATTAAGATGTAATACATGTTTTAATAATATAATATAATAATAATATATTCTCTTTAAATGTACGCCCATTCACAAAAAGATCTTCAACTAGCTAACGTCATTAGTTTGTTCGTATATTAGCAGTTGTTTTTACGTTCATAATTCTATAGTAAAAGTTATATTAAGAAGCTTTTGTAAAGAAAGATAAGAGATGCACATTAAAAAGTGTATCTTAGTGAAAAGTTTATATATATATGCATGGATTTTGTTGACGAAATAAATTTTCAAGCACATTAATGCTCATTTAAAAATATAAATATTAGTTAACTGAACAAAACTAACTTTATTCAATTATTATTAAATTTTTAATACATTTTTGATTTTTTAAATGTTTGAAATTATCTTTTATTATTTCTTAAAAGTTATAAATATTTATATTCTATATATTTTTTCCACATATTCTAATACTAAAGTAGACTTCATATTTTTTTAATAAAAAAAACTATATTTTTACATTAGAACTAATATTTTAACATATGTATGAGTGAATATATATATATATATATATATATATATATATATATATATATATAGAGAGAGAGAGAGAGAGAGAGAGAGAGAGAGAGAGAGACTGGGTAGCACAGTGGTTTGCATCACCGCGTGTCATGCGGGAGATTGCGTTCGAATCCCAGTCAGAGAGTCCCTCATTTTCGAGGGTTGAGTATGAAGGTCGACAACCTCATCTTGTAAAAAATAACTGTCAAGAAGGGAGTAAACCCCGAATAAAAAAATCTTCACCAATCCGCCTGGTCAGCGTGGTGAATATGACCAAATACCAGTGAAAGGTGGTGTAGCATTCATTGAGGCTCTCGTCCAATAGTAGATTGATATGGTCTTTATAATGTGTGGAAAAATATATATACATATAGTGTGTATGTATATAAAAAATATTGATTAATAACCTAAATATATCAAAGTCACAAAAATAAACCTATAGACCTATCCATGGATTAAAGACATAAAATTATCATTAGAAAAGAGGGGCATTAGATAAGTCAAAATAAAAAATTTTGAGAGAGGTCTTCATTTTGTAATGAACAGAGAGAGGATAACGCTGTTCTCATGACTAACAGCGTCATCCTCTCTCTATTATATACGTATATATATATATATATATATATATATATATATATATATATATATATATATATAGGTATATACATATATATATATATATTTTCCGAATATATATATATATATAAAAAAAAAATAATAAATATATATATATATATATGATATATATATATATATATATATATATATATATATATATATATATATATATATATATATTTCAAGAGGTAAAAGGAGATTGAAAAATTAATCTCATCAAAGGTGGAAAAATAAAATTGAAAACGGTTTTCCCAAATTATGTTTTCGCAATATTACCCAATGGTAATCCAGTGCTTTGATCATTTACAATCAATTTTTTCATATCGTTTGAAATTTTTTTGGTTTTTGACATTATCTACCATATGATCGCAAAGATTTTAATTTTTTTGCAGTGAGATATATTGATAAATTACCCATGCAATACTTATGAAACATATAAAACACATACACTTAGTTAAATCGCTTATTTGAATAAAATTCGGAATTAAAGCTATAATGCAGAAATACTTTTGTCAAAACCAAAAGAAACACTTGTAATGAAAATATGATATAGTAAGATCAACAAGAATTTCATCAAATAATAAAAATATACTAAAATTTGTTGGAAATAAGGTGTAGAAAAAAACAGTTTTACTCAATTTTAATTGTTAGTGATTATAGTTACACTTAGTTAAATGAAAGTTATTTGAATAAAATTAAGAGTATAATGCAGAAATACTTTTTCATCGACTGTAATGTATATATATAAAAGATATAATATATACTAAAATTATGGAAATAAGGTGTATATATATATATTATATATATATATGAAAGTTATATATATATATATATACTTTATATATATATATATATATACAATAATTTAAAGATTATTGTTAATAAGAAAATTTAACTATTTTCTTTTAATATGTTATATATTATAAAATGAAACAAGTAAATTCATAAGAACTTATGTTTTATAAAATTAATTATTAATTACTCTAATCTGGAACAAATGTATCAAAGTTATTAAATATTTTTTTATAATATTTATTTTATATATTATTTTAATATATTTTATAAAAAATATATTTTAGTCATTGTATAAAAAATGTATTTTCATTAATTTTAAGGCATTTAATAATAATTAAATTAAAATTGATTATTTTTATACCTGAGAAACCATTATACATTTCAAATCAATTTTTTTTTTGTGTAACAGACCTCTGTACTTTTACAATCTTAAAGATATTTGTTTTTATAAACTGAGAGGAGAGCTTTATACCGAATAAATAATTAAATTGTAGATTTTCAATCTAATGATTCAGAGTCCTGAGATTAACTTATGAAAAAAAATCAAGAAATATTAATTGTGCCAATTTTAGTCTTAGTAGAAAATAAATCAAATATATCTCAAAATAAGGCCATTCACTTATATATTTATATATTATAAGTGTTATTAATTTATTTTTTTAAATACATCATTTATAAATAACATAAATTAAAATTGCACAAAAATACAAACTAATTATTATTTATAACGCAGTAACGAAAGAATAATTTTTAATTACCATTCACTTCACTGTTTACAAAAATATTAAAAAATTGTAATTTCTCTTTACAATAAACAATATTCTAGGTTTTATTTATTAAATTGTTTAATAAAATTAAAAAAATTGATGATTTACAAAACAAAGTTTTTCAAATTTTACTATCTCTCTCTCTCTCTCTCTCTCTCTCTACATATATATATATATATATATATATATATATATATATATATATATATATATATATATATATATATATATATATATATATATATATATATATATATATAACTGTGTGTGGGTAAAAGTATTCTTGTATATGAAATAAAACTCGATATTTCTATGATTTCTATGTCATATTTCAAATGTACATTTAATATATGAACACTTAAAAAAACATAATCCAATATTAAAAGAACCCTTACAATGTTAAAGATATATTGAACACATGTTTCGAACATCTTATAAGATTGACAAATTATACATATATATATATATATATATATATACATAAGGGACTTAAATACAAAAATAATGTAGCGAATTCGAACAACACAAAAGGTATGAACGGATGCATATTAGAAATAATACTAAAGATAGAAATACAATAGAACCGAGTGAATCAGAAAAATACAAAAATTAAAGAAGTTATAGCAAAATGAATAATTTAAAATAGAAATGTGGAACTTAGATATATAAGAAGACCCAGAAAGAAACTCGTGGATAGATGAGGCTGGGACATAAGTAAATTTCTTAGAATGGAGTGAAAGAGAATGGCATTAAATCGGTCGAAATGAAAAGTTTTGAAAAAATCTTTGTCCAGCAATGGATATAAAAAACTGATAATGATATATATATATATATATATATATATATATATATATTTAATGATTTATTTTGTTGTGAGAATTCTATTTTTAAATTTTAATTATTGTGTAAGATATTAAAATTTAATTTTTTAAGACATTTTATAAAAAAAAACTTCTATAATTTTTATGAATTGCTATCATCCATTAAATATAAATTAATATATATATATATATAAATATATATATATATATATATATATATATATATAAATATATCAAGAACTATTTTATTTAAAACTATAATGAATAATACATAGAAATAAGACAAGAATTTTTATAGAAATCCTTAATATATTTTCAAACAAGGAACGTTTTTTGCTCACATGAGTTCAATAACACTAATATAAATAATACAATCACTGGAAATTTTGTTTAAAAAAAAACGAAATACAATTATGTCCTATTACAAGTATTATCTAAAATATATTCAACAAAAATAAATGACGAGAATTACACTCGTCTCGGAAGTTGTACAAATGATCTTCTAGCCATGAAAAACGAATTTGCAATAAGAAAAATAGCCGGTGGCTTTCTGTATTCTCTTTAAGCTACAGAAACGGCTTCCATTTGCTAATGGAATACAATTTCACTCCTTTGGGACTGATTCTAACAGACACAAAAACTAGTTAAATATTCAACGCAATTTCATTAACAAAAAGTTTTCTCGAGTTTTTTCTTAATACACTTCGATTTGTTAAGTCTATTTGTTAGTGTTTGAATTTTTTGTGACGCCACGGTGTACATCGCAAGGAATTCTAGAAAAATACTTTGTTTCTTATATGTGTACTTCTAACTTAGTTTTATATTATTATACAAATATTAATTTTTATTAAATGTTCCAAAATATGAATAAACTAATTTGTTTTTCTGAATGAACTTTTTTGTAATAAATATAATATCTGTGTCAAAATGAGCATAATGAATAGATAATACTGTTATTTTAATGTAATCATTTCAGTTAACATTATTTTTTATTGAAAGAAATGAAAATTTAAATACATTAAGATATTGTAATAGAGTGAAATTAAAATCGTAAAAAAATAATATTAACTAATATAAAAATCTAAGGTGTTATAAACGGAAAAAATATGTAGCATACTTATTTTTAAAGAAATAAATAAAACAAGCATTTACAAACACATTATTATTTTTTTTAATTATTAATTTTATTTTAAATATTTGCAAATAAATATTTATATTCACAAGTATATTATTTATACATCTATACACACACACAATTCTTGCTTAAATTTATACAGAAAAATTCATACAATATGTAATATCTTGAAAAGAAATTATAAACTTTTTTCCTTCACAATTGTTTTGATCATTTCATATATGCAAAATAACTTTTAAATTTGAATTGTTTAACAACGAGTTTTGTACAAAATATATAATGAAATTCATTCATACACACACACACACACATATATATATATATATATATATATATATATATATATGTGTGTGTATGTGTGTGTGTGTATGTGTGTGTGTGCGTGCGTGTGTGTGTATATAGATATTACAAAAGAATGTAAACACCTAAGTTTTATATTTTAATATCTTCCGTCAAAAGAGTTTTAACTTGAAAAATTAAAAGAAAACAACAATATATAAAACATTTTGAATCTACGGTGTTTAACTCGAGACTTACGTACACATTTACTCTGTTAACATTATTTTATAGACCAGTAAAAAATTAATTTTTCAGAATGCAACGTTGAATTAATTAAGTTAATATTTCATTGAATAGCCAAGAGTATCTACCTGCACAGTATTTCATAATCCCAACTCTCAACACCGCATTCTTAAAAGACTATGGTTTAACTTTTAATTCTTAAAAGACTGTGGTTGGCTGTATTTGATTATTTATTTATTTTGTTGAAAAACTTTATAGCCAAGCTTGATGATACGAATTCAATAATAAATAAAGATTGTGTCTACAAATTTTATTTATAATTTTTTTCACACAAAATACAGAAATAAAAGACTTAATTTTTAAAAATTAAACGTTCTATGAATTTACTATTAAAACAAAACCATTAGTATTACTTAAATATCTAAGATTAAATGTACAAAAATAGATAACAATATTTTAAAAAAAGATTCTAAATTAAGATTATTACGGTTAATAATTATAATTACAAATATACACAAATGAACAACAATAAAAATCATGAAACCAAAATTTAGGTATAAAAATACGCATAAATTTTATTTCTGTTCAATTTTAATTAATATAATGACTAATATAATTCTACTGAAAGAAAACTATTTTTCCAGTTTCATTCTAAATATATATTAATTAAATTGAGTATGATCTTTGAACAAAAATCAAATATAGAGCTATAAAAAGTTTATATATAGAATGTCTAAAATGAGACTGAAAGATAGTAAAGGACAATAAAAAAATAAAAATTGTATATATATATATATGTGTGTGTGTGTATGTGTATAAAGCTCAATTAATTACATTCAAGTAGTAAGGAAAATTATTATCCAATCAGCAACCATCAAATACTACTGACTTTATAGATAAAGAAAAGGCCTTTGTTTCAGAATTAACAACGAGAAAAATTGAAGTTTAAATATTTAAAAAAGTGGTATGACATAAATCATAACATAATTTGATACAAATATATCTCTTATCCCTATTGCAAGATTCTATAAATTTTCAATAATAATTTGTTATTTATTTTATAAAATAATACCTATTTCTAAAATAGCCATTATCAAAACTTTGCATTATAATTTTTTTTATATAAATTACGTTTTATAATTCATTTCTTTGATAATAGCATGACTTCCTAAACGTACATTGGTAAATAAAATGAAAAGTGATCATACATATATATATATATATATATATATATATATATATATATATATATATATATATATATATATATAAACTATTCTTTAAAAATATTCATTACGAAAGTAGTTTTGAAAAATTAATAATTTTTAAAAGTTCATTTATGTGTATTTTTGTATTTCATTGAAACATGGAAAGATAATTAAGAACTTATGTGTGTGTATTTATGTATATATGTGTATATATATATATATATATATATATATATATATATATATATATATATATACTAAAAATAGAATTATAGCGTTTCAAAATCTCCGTTTCCACTGAAAATATGTTTTACAGTTGGCTGACTGCGTGGCTATTCCATTTGAAATCCTCTTTGATCCAGTAAATCTCAGCTGTCCTAGAGCTTTTTAAGTGGCAAGATAACACCTTTGATCGGCCTTGAATTCGTATTTATGTATGTATTCACATCTCTTTCCTTCCGATTTACGTTTATATTAATGTTTTATCTCTACTTGTATATATACAATATATATATATATATATATATATATATATATATATATATATATATATCGAAAGAGAAAGAGATTTTTATGTCGAACTATGAGCATGAAAACAACTTTAAAAACATAACATCTGAATTTAAATTATGATTTTTAATTCTTAAATTTATATAAAATTTAAATATTATTTAGTTTGTGTTGCTTCAGACTTAAATTATTTGTTTATTATCTAATAGTTTAAAAAGTTTTTAGTTAACTAGCAATTAAAGAGTTTTTAATAAATATATAATTGTTATGTTTGAATTTAATACAAATATTTATTTCACACTAATCAAGATTTTCTCTATTAATATTTATAAAAATAATAGTTATTTTCGAAATAGTACTTCACAAATTTTTCTCTTTAATTTTTTTTATTTCATTTACATAATTAAATAACCTTACTAGATCAATGATATTTTTTTTATTGGTGATTTTATTATCAAATGTGATTATGATTAATTTGGTATTTTCAAAATGTTTATATTTTAATCCAAAAATATATTGTTTTTATATATTTTTTTTATATAATTCAACTCTGATATTTATACATTAAATAAAACACAATATATCATTAAAATTCTGTAAAGTTTAAATTCTGACAAAACGAAAATGACGTTCATAACTGCTGGCATTTCTGTTTTATTATAATATATGTAAAATATAAATTTATAGTTTGGCGATTATAATAAATTAATACTTATCAACTATATTGTACAATCAATGATTAAAATAAAATGACAAAGCGTATAAAATGATTCATCACGAATAATAAAACGTCACTCTATCCAAAGATAGCTTTTCCGTAACCATAGGGATGAGCGAATGGAGCGGCAATGGGAGCTGCAACTTTAGCGACAGCAGGAGCGTAAGCTACCGGAGCAGCAACGGTTTTAACAACTGGAGCGACAGCCTTTACAACAGTAGGTTCGCGACTCACGACAGCATTGAATCCATTAACAGGATCAGCAGTGTAATCGACAGTTCGGCGAGTACCATCAGGTTCGATCAAACTATATTGACCTTGAACAACATCTCCACTACGAGATTCATGTTGGCTCTTTGAATCTCCAGTAAGACCGTCTTGAATATCATACGCATAACTATATTGTGGATTCGGATCGAAATCTTCGGCGACGGCAACTTTAGCAATAGCTGGTGCGGCAACGGCTACTTTAGCAACGGCCGGTGCATAACCGTAAGCAGGAGCAGCTATTCTTGGTGCATACGCTACTGAATGAGGTGCAGCGAAATGTGGTATGACGCCGGCGTTAGCTACGGCTAGGATTGTAGTAACGAAGATATACTGTGAAATTAATTATTCTTAAAAAATAAACTTCCAAGCAAGTTAAGTTATAAAAAAATATTAATGGTTCATATCAATGGTATATCATGAAAATTGTTTCCGTTTTAAATAATATTATCAACATTAAAATATTATTGAAAATTATTGCAATTTATGTAATTTTGCTGAAAATTATTTTAAATATATAGAACCAATTATTTTGTTAAATGTAAGAAATACTAAAATTTAAATACATAAAATAAAAATATTTTTATAAAAAAAAAGAAAAATTATTTTTGGTTTTACGAATAAATATAATAATTTTAGAAAAAATATAATTATGAGAAATTATGAATTATAAAACTATTAATAGTTATTTATTTACTCATTATTTATGTAAATAAATACATATTACATATACATACATACATATATATATATATATATATATATATACATATATACATATATATATATACATACATATATACACACACACATGTACATTTAAATAAATATACACGACATTCAAATAAGTTATGACATCAAAATCACCATTTATAAAATTACAATATTATATATAGTAATATATATAAAATAGTTTATCACATTTAAATAACTACACGACATTCAAAATTAAAAAAATTATATATACTAAAAATAATTATTTCATAAAAAAATAAAAAATTTATATATACTAAAAATAATTATTTCATAAAATATGTAGATTGAATATTTTTTCAAAAATCCATAATTAAAAATATATTAGTTAAGAAGAATTTTATCATACATGAAAATATATAATATTACTGTAAAATTTGACATATTTATATTTAAATTATTTTATTGACATAATTTACTTTTTTATTTGAAGTATCAACATATAAACATTTTACATATTTTATATATATATATATATATATATATATATATATATATATATATATATATCACAATGTTGCAACTGTCTATGAAAAATTAAAAATTATAAACATGTTTATTATTGTATAACTTTTGTTTAGTATTTCAAAATTTAGCAACTGGTAGAACATGTTTTACTTTATATTTTATTAGTTTAATTTTCCATACATTAAAAATTAAGTTTAAAATTAAATTATATATTTTAAATAAAGGAAATGAAGTGATTTTTAAAATGAATATTACTTATTTAAATTCAAAATAATTACATTAATCGTACAATTATATTTATAAGTAAAATTTTTGGTAGATGTTTATTATACTCTATGATTAAATTTAATTTCTTAGACGATATTTTATATACAAAATTCATTACATTCTAAAACTTAAGTTTTAAGAAGTAATACAAATTAAAATAAATTTATCATGTTCAGTCATCCATTGAACAATTTCATTTTCTTAAATTATAAAATATAGATAGTGTTAAATTTTAAAACAGGAAATATATTTCTTATTTTTAAAAATAGACATTTTTGCAATTTTTTTTATTCGCAAAATGTTTGATTTTTTAATTTCTTAGTTCGTATAATTATAATAAATAATACGAGAAACTTTAAAGATACATTTATATAAATATCTAACTAAAGAAAAAAGTAAATGATGAACAAAATTTTACATTATTTTTTAATAATAATATTTATATATATATATTTAAATTTTTATGTATGTATACATTTTTTTATAAAATAGATCTCACCTTACAATACATTTCACAAATTCTACTTGAACTGTTGATGTATAGTCTGCTGAACTGTTTAGATTATTTTGAGTTCCCCTAGTTGACTTTATTTATACTCAATACTTGTGATGTAATTTGCAATTAATAAAGACCCCTCCCGTGATTGGCTTTCACTTGCACTACATTCTCGTCCCAATAACAAAGTTATGTTCCTGATCAAAGACAACAGTGGGTGCAGTACAACTGTAGGTCACCTAATACCTAACTGTCACCTCGACATTATCTTGGGACAAACTTATGCACTGAGCCCGATC
>CP092087.1:30687786-30735286 GCA_029203775.1 Neoneuromus ignobilis
CATTAAACTGGTTTTATAAGTTCCTTGGTTTCCAACTAATTTAATTGATTCAAACTTGGAATACATATCAAGGTAAATAAATTGTAAATTTTTTCAAAGAAAAATAATTTAAAGAAATGAAGAAATTTATTTTCAGCTATTTTAAAATAATATTATACATATATATATATATCATATATATATATATATATATATATATATATATATATATATATATATATATATATATATATATATATATATATATATATATATATTGTATATAATTAACCAATTAAATTTAATAAAAAAATCTAATTATTCTTCTTGTAAATACGTTCGTTAATTATCTCATATTACAAATGCTAATTAATTATATATTAATTAATTTAAATTATTTTCAATGCGTTTAAATACCAAATCAAATAAATATTTTTAAATTAATATACTTTTTTTATAAAAAAATATAGTAAACCTAAAACAATATTTATCCCACACTACAAAACTAATTATTAAAATTTAATTGACTGAATTAAATACTCTTATTATCCAATTTACTTTCAAATTAAATAAAAATATCGAATTGAAATTGTAAAGTTTTTACATATTTTGATCATTATATATATATATATATATATATATATATATATATATATATATATGTGTGTGTGTGTGTGTGTGTGTGTGTGTGTGTATGCGTGTGTATGTATGTATATGGAGTTATGATTCATTCTAAAAATATATAAAAGTGTCAATAATTATATATTGTTCATTTTATTTGTTTATAATCTGAAGGCTTTGCCATCGAAATTCACATCAACTTATAGTAGATAGAAAGCTTAAATAAAAGTATGTACTTAGAAAAATTCGAAATATTTCTAACTAGATGTAAACAAATTGTTATTAACAATTAGTAATGGAATATACTTTAAACTATTAATACCATTTATCTGTTTTTCCAAACAACCCATTCGTTTTTTTTTATTTCACATATTTTTTTTGTGAATCTGCACTCAAAACTTACAAATACAAAGAAGTCAATTCATTATAGAGATTTATCTATTATCGGTGAAATCGATTAGTCGACTATAGCTTAACATAAATTTGTGGAACTACTGTGTATTTTCGGATCATTAAGTCTTCAAAGTTTCTGGAAAATTACACACTTTTGTAAAGTCATAAAACATTCAAACAATCGTTCGGCTGGAAAAGTTGAAAAATATGGACTGAAGTTAAAAAGTTTATATATATATATACATATGTGTGTGTGTGTGTGTATGTATGTGTGTGTGTACACAAAATATAATATAATCGGTTTATAATATTGTAATTTATTGACATATTATCCAAAAAAATAAATCTGATAATTGTTTGGATTCACTATATATATATATATATATATATATATATATATATATATATATATATATATATATATATATATATATATATATGTATAAAATATTTTTAAACAACGTATTCTCAAAATATATTTTTTTATTTATTTGCAACTTGCACATTGTTTTAGGTAATTCATTCCAGTAATGGAAAATCTTTTTCTGTTTCACCAAAGTTAAGTGAACTGATTGGTATGACACCTCTTAAATCTTAAACATAAAATTAGTGTTGTATGCTAGTACGTTATCATTAATAACTATTTACTTTATTAAATAGAATAATCTTGTAAAATATACTTTTAACACATAATGTAAGATATAAAAAATATATCACAAAGACAAGTTGTTTAAGAAATTTTTCTAATGTGCTTGGAAGTAATACAATTAGTGAACATACATGTCAAAAAAATGATTGAAAAAATCCATACTAGTAATTTATATATATATATATATATATATATATATATATATATATATATGTATATTTATATATTTATAATGATAAATTCTTTATTAGAAGACATTCAGCAGTAAATGAAAATATCATAAAAGAAATGATAGTCCAAAAAAAAACTCGAAAAATTTAACTGGAATTGGCTAATAACTCAAAATTCAATATATAATATTTTTTGGTCACTTAAAAAACTTTTTATGAGTTCGAAACTTAATATTTAAGCATCACTCGAACTAATGGAAAAAATGATAAAAAGTGTGACTTGTATAATTTTACTTTCTCATCAAGCAAATAATTCATTTTTGAAATAAATTATATATATATATATATATATATATATATATATATATATATATATATATATATATATATATATATAGGTTAATATCTCCCTTCCGCCTTCTGGTCTTTTGAATTTCGCAGCTATGTACAAAAAAAAAAAAAAAAGCGGAAGGGAGATACTTGCCAACCTAATATATATGTAGTTTTGAAATCATTCTAAAAATGAAGTAGGGGATGAAAATTGAGGCTTGTATATTAATGTAATGAGAAAAAGTCATTGGTCAATAATATTATGTTGTCAAGTATCTCCCTTCCGCTTTTTTTTTTTTTGTACATAGCCGCGAAATTCAAAAGACAAAAAGGCGGAAGGGAGATATTTGACAACCTAATATGTGAAACCCCTTAGCGTTTATTAAGACTAAAATAAACCAAATAAAACGATATTGTACTATTGGTAAGATTACAAGAACATGATCAATTTTGAACTTTAAAAAACCAATGAAGTTATGAATTCATTGCGGCCAATAAATAACTGAACTGGATAAATTATTGTATATCAAAAAGCCAGACTTAATGAGAACAAAAAGTATTATTTTTTATCAAGATCATGCTAAACTACATGTGACATCTAATGATAACTAAAGTATTTTACTTAGTAAATCTTTATACTTTATCTGAATTCAACTCATCTAGAACTTTCAGATTACAATCAATTTCGATATTTATGCAATAATATTAAAGGGGAAAAATATGACTTTTGCATACAAACTAACATCATTTTATAAGGAAGAAATGTTACAAATAATTTTTAAAATATACAACAAAGAAGAAAGAAATAATAGAAAGAATATAATCGACTGAATGAAGAAAGAAAAGAAACATGATTTTATTACTTAAGTTTTTTTCATTAACTCAATATCTTCTTTTTATCCACAATAGTTAAAAATTATGTTTTGTTATTTTAATATCACACTTTAATTTACATTTTTTTAATACTAAAGTCAAAAAAATTGAATTAAATCCTAGAAATATAAATATGCATTCAAATAATTTATATTCCACATAAAACTAAAAATAATTATTTAGAATACGTTTTTATTATTATTTTTTTATAACTGTTTGTCTTTATTGAATTATAACACTTCTTTATATAAATATTATTAAGTTATTTTAATTTATATATTTATATCTTTTATATATATATATATATATATATATATATATATATATATATATATATATATATACAAAATAATTGAAAATAACTATGTACTTATGAACTATTTTATTTTATGAATTATTAAAAAATATACCACGTCATATCAACCACTTTAGTATGTTCACCTTTTTATAATATGATATTATTTTCCTATATTGATAAAAAGATTATCCTTCTTTATTTTTAGATAGGCTTAACTTATATATTTATATTATCCGGAGTTTATATATATATATATATATATATATATATATATATATATATATAAATACATTCCTGAATAAATAAATATTCTCTGCTTGCAAAACAGAGAAAATATATAATAAAATTCCTCGAAAAAAAAGTAAAATAAGTTAAATACCTGTTGATGGACAACAAAATTGGATTATATTGATTACTCTAAAAATAAAAATCTCGATTCAAAATAAATGTACTTTCTCAACCACTAGTTACTTCATTAAGAAATTTCATTTAACAAAGCAATCAAAAGACGTGTTCCTATTTCCATATCATCAAACTTCGTTATAAAATGGGGAAAAGCAATTTCGCAATTTCCAAAGACATTAGATTGCGCGGCAGGAGACGTTAATGTCTGAAGACAATTTGACTCACCTGCGACTAGGGCAGTGATGTAGCGACAGTCTCATTAGCTTCATTACGCTATTAAACACTAGGCTATTACCTAAAAGGATGATGTGAGACTTGGATAAAAAAGGTTGTAGAACTGGAGAATGGTTTCAAACGGAGACAAGAGATTGTCACATGTCGATAACATTATCGAGTTGACACTTACAACTCAGACACGTAATAAATGGAAAATAATCAAGTACAAGTTGATAATTCAAATAATTGTAATTATTAGAAAGAGGAAAAATATTTTTAATAATATCCTTTATTATCATTACATAAATACAAATTACTTTAATTACAAATATATTTTTTTATTGTTGAAAAAATAAAAAAAACTACATACTACGTTTCAGCTAAAGTTAATAAAAATGAACTAATTCATTATAGTCATCATTTGTATTGAAGATATACATTTTTCAGGTCTACACTGATTTAAACTTCATTCGAATCTTTAATATAAAACCATATTTTTTTATGACATAATTTATTAAATATATTAATTTTTAAAAAAAATCATTTTCACAATCTAATAAAATAATAAATAATTTTTAATGTTATTGTTTAAACATAGAAAATATATTTTAAAGTACACTTGAAATTCATAAATAATAGAAAAAAAACTCTCCATAATAATTGTTAAACTATAACTTATTTACTTTATAAAAATATTTTTTACTATCTTATATATATATATATATATATATATATATATATATATTAACAAATGTTATAACAAACATTATAACTATAATACGTATATTGAAAATAAATAATCAAAATTTGCTTAATTTAAAAACGCATTTAATTAATAGAAATAGTATTTGCAAGAATCTCTTATGTGCGTCAAAAATTGATATCGAATAATTTGTCATATTGCAGATTTGAATCTGTCTAGCGTATAACAAAAAAATGACATTTCGACAGATAGATATATTTTATATATATCATTTTATACTACAACTGTGATTATTTCTCACAACGCTACTAAAAACATCAATCTCAATAAGAAAGGTATTTGTAAAGGAATATGAAATTTATGCTACAGTTATAAATCATTCTTAGAAAATTATACTTATTGTTACCTTTAAAACTTTTATACATATATATATATATATATATATATATATAAAAATTATTCAAAATTATTTTATGATTTCCTGTATAAAAAATTTATAATTAAAAAATATAATTTTTTTCATTTATACACTTTTATATATTTTTTTGTATTATAAAAAAGATAAAACTTTTAGAATTTATTATCAAATTACTTCTTTTTTTAAAAAAATATATTTACGTTAGATAACAAAGTGTCATATTTTAATAAAATGATCATAAAATTAAATAGCAATTGATTATAATATCGACACAACAACGATTTATAAAAGTGATCGTCAATCATCTATTTTTGTTTCACTAATCCTCACTGCAATAGATATATATTTCATAATCATCAAAGTGTGTTATAATGAAACATGATGGCTTCAAATCCGAAATTTTATAGTGTCTCACTCTACTTATGCTAACATAAATATCGAAACTCGTATTAGTGGAATAATAAATAGTATGGGATTACTAACATTTGTAAAAAAATTTGTGGTGGAGGAGTGCGTGATTCATTTATATAAAAAATTAAATCAAACGAAATAATTTTTATTATGAAATGAAAACTTTTTAGCGTCAGGTAATATGTATGCCCACACATATACATAGACATATATATATATATATATATATATATAAATATATATATATATATATATATGGTTTATTTTATGCGCAATGTAAAAAAAATTATGTACAATTTAAATGAAGTAGCATCGCAATTATATTCATTTATTAAAGAAAAACTAATAAAACATCAAAACGATTTTAAATTAATATATTTTGTCTTCGTTTTTCTAAAAAATATTCATGTTATTTCATTTCTATAAAATATTATAAAAACGTTTCTTTTAAAAGGTATTATTTTTTATTATAAAATTCTATTCAATACGTAGATTGCAACTTTTTAAACAAAAAGAATACAAAAACAGGTTCATTATACAACAACGTATACTGTGTGGATAAATAAAAATATATTCTCAGAAGCTCATGCATATTTCATTGTATATGTATATAAAGTAAATTCATTAATGTAATATCTGATCGATGATCTGTGATTCAAAAGTTCAATATTGATTTAAGTAATGTTCTTTTTAATAAATTGTTACTTGAATTGAATTTAAAAATTGAAATATTATTCAATTATAGAAGAATATGACAATATTTTTCCTTATTAAATGGGAGCAGATGTGCAAAAATAAAGTTGTTTAGTATTTGCAAAGTGTATGAAAGTCGTTTTAATATTTTATCATAAAATCTATAACGTATAAACGTTACCGAAATAAATTATCTGCTTTGCGGAATATCTGGTGTCATACATTGCAACTTTATCAATAAAATTCTTATTGAAACTTTATATACACAGGGGTATATATGTGTATATACATGTATACGTATATATATTTATATATATATGGGCATTTGTGTACAGAAATTTATATATATAAGTGCACATATATAAATGTTTATTTTAATAATGTTAAAGTGCATGTTCTGTAAAGAGTTGTCAAAGGAGCATTTACTACATATATAAATCTAAATTTTTATTTCTTTCAAGATAGAAATTTAAACACATTGTACTCCTTTGTTTTGAAAGTACGTTCATATATTCTGTGAAATAGGTTGTAAAAGAGGAAATTGGAGTAGGTTTAGATACCTCTTAAACGAAATGTTGGTGGTTAATACAACGGACTCACAAAACCTCTCATGAATTATTTTACACATTTCAGCTCGCCACATGTTCTAAGCTAGCATACATATTTGAAAAACAGGCCATTTAAATTTTATGAAACACTCTTTTAGATAAATGACTAGTATAATTACTTAGTAGTTATTATTTGAAAGAGCCATCTGTATACTTAAACGTTTATCCGTTATATGTATTATTATAAAAGGATTACGTTTAAATAACGTTTCTAGAAAAGATTAATGTTTTTCCACGCATTTGAAACAAATTCGGAATATTTGATACAAATTTGGGATTTATAAAAAAATTTCATTTATTCATTTAATTTGTGTATAGGTAAATACTATTTTTTATTTATGTATTACAATAAATTTTATGTTATTATCCCTATAGTAGACCCTATCTAAACAATTAATTAGTTATCTAAATTAACAGGGACTGGGATTAATAAAAAAATATATACATTACTAGTTAAACAAAAAAAATAATTAGTTTTCTTTAAATTCTTAATAATTTCATACTGAAACTTGTTATAATAAAAACTAATACATTACTAAATTAAAATGTTAATAATTATTAATTCACTTGCAACGCGCATTAACGTAATTATTAAATTTTTTGCATGTAATATTCATAAACAAATCATTACAGAAAAACATGAAATGTAAAAATTAAAACTATAATTTTTCATTTTTACTCATTTAAATTAAACTATATATACATATACATATACATATATATATATATATATATATATATATATATATATATATATATATATATATATATATATATATATATATATTCGTAATAATAAGACTATAATAATATAAAATACTAAAATCTATATATTCTAATTTGATGCAGTTCGATTTTTTAAAATTCGTAGTAACTAATATTTTTGAAAAAAATTCCACCCTATAACTCAACAGTAAAAAATATTTTACTTATTGATGAGTCATTTCATTACATATACCTATGATTGTTACTTGAATTTCATCCAGAGAATATGGATTTGATAAATTAACAATATTCAAAAATTGTGATTTTTTTAAAAAAAAATATATCAATATATACATATATATATATATATATCAATATATATATATATATATGTAATCATTAATCTGAGTAAAGAAACATTTGAGAAATAATAAAGCAAACTCAAAGAAAAATGATGTCAACAAAACATAAATTATATATTAATAGATTATATTTATCTTTTGTTGTTTTTTATTAAATTATTTCGTAATTAAATGTTTTATGAAATTTTAAATACTACAAGATAAAATAAAGTTAATGATCAAACAACATCAAATTATTTATGAAAATTTAATCAATCTATATAAAAAAATATTTAATAAATATTTTTTAGCTATTTTCTTAAATTAAATATACTATATACTTTGTTCTAATTGAAAAAGAATGAAAGAAACCCTTATTGTTTCCAATGTCTCTGTAGTATTAAACTTTCTTCACCAGTATTCTATTGCATTTTCTCTTAAAATCTCTTAATCCATTAAATGATTACGAGACAAATCTTTAATGATTGTTACTTGTTGATTTTCTCATTTATAAAGAAAGCCTAATTTATTTTAGGGTATTAGAAAATTTCTTAAAAATGTTATTCATTTGATTAAATAAATTATCATGGCAATTTAATAAAATAAATTAATAAATTTATTTTCACACAAATCAATTGTAATTCCAACACGGCAAGATATTTTTGTTTTTACTTTTTTGTTTATAAACTGATACGCATTTCAATACCAATATTATCTTTATCAGAGAGCTATTGAAATTTTATAATGCAACGCTTTGATGATGACGGCATTTCTATCGAAATGCATATCAACTCATAAACAAAAAAAATGGAAAATAAATAACTTAAACAATTTTTCACTATATTGTTTTATTAGGATGATAGTTTATTTGTGTGAAAATGAATTTGTCATAATTCCAAAACGAGTGATATAAAATGTACATAAATAATAAAATACAATTCTATATGGAAGAAAAATGCATGTTTTATATATCAACGTTCTATACAATAAAAATATAGTAAATAAATTAAATTAAAATAATTATCTAATGTTAGATAACTTAGTAAGTTTTTTTTAATAAAATATTATCTGTGCATCGACGTATTGCATTTTACAGTAAAATTAATTTCATATTTAATACAACAAAAAATTTCATCATCATAACCACTTATATTTATATTGATCTCTTAATTGTCTTATCATATATATGCAAGAATATCATCAGTCTCTTCCTATCGAGGGCTAAATGAATGCTTTTTACAAACCTTTTCACTTACAATAATTCAATTCCTTACTCTTCTAATCCACAACCACAAATTTTCTCGAATCTCTACTCCACATATTCATAAGTCTTTTCTAAGATGTTTTTATATTTCTGATTTCTCAATTAAAATTTTATATTATTCCATCGGTATTTCTCTTTTTTTTTTGATATATGACATCAAATTTCATTTTAAACTTTTCACTCTTCTTTTAACATCCATAACCTTCATTTTCTTTCGAATTTATTTTATCTTTTTACACCTATGTTATTCCTAAATTGGACCCTTACATGTTTCTCACAATTTTTTGAAGTAGTTAAATTATTCTGGCATTTGAAATCCAAATTTCACTACCATAAATGAGAATACGTAAGTAGGACTAATTGTTTAAATTTTTTCTTGATTATATGTGTATTAATGTGTATACACACACACACATACATACATATATATATATATATATATATATATATATATATATATATATATATATATTAAAAAACACTTAAATAAACAGCCAAGATAAAATATTTAAGTGTAAAATAAAAATACGCAAAAACCTTTTCCAGATATTAATTAATACAACGTATCATTAAATTTAAAATTAAGAGGAACAGTTAACAATTCCAATCTCTCTAATGAAGTAGTGAGTTAAATTCGGATTAAAATCCATTGAATTAGGTGTAGTATAACAGCAGCTAACTGAAGCAAATAAACGCACATTTATAGAATTCCGTGTTAATTAAAAAAGGTTTATTAAACGAAAGTAAGAGTAAGAACGAAAATAATTATTTCTATGATTTGCATACTTTTTAAAATTTCAAGTAATAAAATACTCAAACACATGTATTACTCAAATACAATCACATATACACACAAATATATATATATTCATATATATATATATATATATATATATATATATATATATATATATAATAAAATATTTAAATTCCATAACTTATTCGCTATATACACTTAAAATACGTTAAGATATTTATATCATTTGTTACAAATGTAATTTGAATTAAAATTAATTTCAATATTAGCTAAATTTGAAATGAAGCATGATGGTAAAAATGAAATGGTTTAATGAATTTTAGCTAAATACTTATAAATTTTCAATAAAATTATTTTTCTTTCATACAATATAAATGTTAAATTGGATATTATTAAATATTCTCTTTCTAATTTTCAGTATAAACTAAATTATTTCACCAATCTTCTTATAATGCGCATTATATCTAATATGAATAAATTTATTTACTTTTAAAAATTTATATAAACAGAAAAGACAATTATAAAATTATATTTACTTCAGAACAGTAATTTTTATAATGAATTAGATTTAACACTTCATAAATCTAGCTATATTGTTATTGTATAACAATGTAGATTATTTACTGAAAATTATTTATACCTTATTTACTGAATTTTTTTTTAATTTTCGCCTTTGAAAATATTTTTTACTAATTTAAATTTTTATCAAAAATTAAAAATTTTCTTATAATCATAGTAAATGCAAATTTGAAAGTCATGAAAATATTTTCAGTACAAAAATATTCATTTTTTATTGATTCTTGTAATTAATTTATTCTTGAGTGTTTATAATAAATAAATTAATAATTACATATATTAATTCATTTAGAAAATAAGATGTACTTTTAAACTATAAATCTGGTGATTCACTATTTATTAATTTTAACTCAATTATACAAAACAATACTGAATATTTTACGAAAGCATAAATTAAAAATAAAATATATTAATTACAGTTTTGAGAATTAATACTTCTATGAAAAATAACGTAAATAAAATAAAATTATTTTATAATTACGAAAGTTTAATTTTTAACAAACTGTTAAATAGCACCAAAATTAATTTGATTATATAATATTTACTAACTTATTTAATTATTTTTAAATTTACATGCCAAATTGTAGATATATAACTTTTGAAAGAAACAATTATTTATGTACGAGGGTCGTTTGATAAGTATGGTAAAAAAGTAAGAAAAACTAAATTGAAAAATTTAATTTAAATAATTAATTAATTAAATTAAACAATAACTAAATTTACCATACTTATCAAACGACCCTCGTATGCATAATTATACCTATATACATGTATGTATGTGTATATATATATATATATAATAAATATATATATATATATAATAAATATATAAATACATATATATGTGTCATAATAAAAATGAAGGGAGGCATAAAAAAAATAATAGTACTTAAATTTTATGTATGAAGTATTCTATAAAACCATCTCATTGCATCTTGCATATTTGGTTGACTAATACAAAATATAAGAAACTTCTAAGAACTTCATAACAGTGGAATGGATATCTACACGCATGTAAGATCAAAGTACTGTAAGTACTCTGTTGTGATGCGGCATGAATACAAAGACAATAGGAAGATATAGTAGTATCATTAAGTACGCACGTAGTTTCTGATGAATATTTCGTTCACGTTTCAAACGACTCTAATAACAAAATAGCAATTTAACATCAAAATGCGTGTTCTTGTTGAAAATAGTTTAAATAATTTTATTAGTAAAGTACTGAGATAATTGAAAATAAATTACATATTCATCTTTACTGATAACAAGCATCGAAATCATTCAATATCAAGAACTTTATAGAGATGTTACAGTTAAATTACATATTACACATTTAACTACTTGACCTGTTTTATATTTATACAATATTATTATTTTAATTAATAAACTTCAAACAAAAATTAACTATTTTATATATATATATATATATATATATATATATATATGTATATATATATACGCAACTTATCTAAAGAAGTAAACTCTAAATAAAAAATTCTCACCAATCCGTATGTAACGTTATGAGTATAACCAAGTATCAGTGAATAAAAACTTTTAATGTAGATTTCGCCCAACAGTAAGCAGATATAAGTTAATATAATGATAATGATTTATATAATTATATATATACTTTCATTTAAAATTAATGAGTACTTAATTTTAAATTCGTTTAAAATATTATTTTGTAACGAATAAATATTTTTAAACATATTTTGAAAATATTTAAATAATAATTCTCATAAAATATATTACTTATTTGTTTAAAATTTATTTTTTTAATTTTATACATGCACACACACACAAATATATATATATATATATATATATATATATATATAATATCATTGCAAAAAATATCACAATAAAATACAAATCGTACATTATAAACTTCGTACTCCAAGGAAAATTTAAATAAAAAAACAGTAATAAAAAAAATACATTATTAATATGTTTAATTTTTAAATAGATGATTAATCTCTCGTTAAGAATACTTATAATAGAATAAAATAAATGCCTTGTTATATATTTCAGAAGTTACATTTTACTAGTAGAAATATTTTTTTAGTAAATATTAATGAAATTAAATAATTTTAAAGTAGACAAACATTTATGTACGTTATAATTAAGAATGAATAGATATAAAGACAAATAAAAGTAATAAACATAAGTACAGTTAAACATTTAAAAAAAAATCATAGTAAAAAATAATAAATGATTAACAATAATTATTGATAAAGAAACTATAAAGTTCTAAATAACAAATAATACATTGATAAGATTCGATAAAAATAATAACCATTTAAATGGTATTAAAGAGTACTATATATTTTATATGGAAAATTTTTTTTAAAAAAATTCATATCCAGCAATAAAATTCTAAATATGAATTATATTAATATATATATATATATATATATATATATATATATACGAGGATTGTTTGATAAGTATGGTAAATTTATTTTTTATTGTAATTTATTTTTTAATTAATTTTATATTTATCAAACGAAATATTTTTCAACTTGTATATCTTAATTTATTTTTTCTTACTTTTTTACTATATTTATCAAACGACCCTCGTATATGAGTTGAATTAATTTAATTTAAAACTAAAACATATTTAAATTATCGATGTAAAAAAATATTTTTCAACATAATTCTTGTAAAATGATGAATGAACCCACAATCCTCAATAAAGTTATTTACCAAAAAACAATGTTAAAAATTTAAACATATTCGTTACTTGTAATACTAACGCAATATTAAAAGAAATTGACGATGTACTCATGTATCATTAAATATTTCGTATTATACATTAAATATTTAACAATATTAAACAATTAGTCAAATAAAATATGTTGGTAAATTAAAACGAAATAAAAAAATTTTGGTTAGATAATATATATATATATATATATACAATATATTTTCATATGTATTTATGTAATTATTAACATTTTTAAAAAACCTTTACTTTAATCTATTAAACTGTATTGCCTATAAATACCAGAAATAATGTTATAAATTCTATTTCTGTATTTTTTTCTACCTACAAAAATTAATTTTTATTCCTACAAAAAGAAACATACTATTTTATTTATCCCGAATAAGAAAATGTAAAATGTATTTTTGAACTACATTTTATTTAAAACACATCCAACAAAAATCTCGCAAGAATATTGACAAACTCTTCAAATTTTCAGGACTTTATATAAAAAAGATAATCCAGTCTCGTTTCTTTGCCTAGAAAATAATATCAGTCATTGTTCTTTTTGTGTATCAATTTTATAGATAGTTGTTCGCGAATAATCATTACATAAAGAAATATTTCAAGTCTATAAATCGAAATACTTTTTATAATCATATTATTGTTTTTTATTTCATATTTATAAGCACCTTTAGATATATATATATATATATATATATATATAATCTAGAGTGAACGATATTTTTACTAAATAGTAACAATAAGGATGCAAAATATTTTAATTAAACAACTATTCAACTTTTAGAGACAGAAACTTTTTAAAAATAATGTCAATTTAAGGTATAAAATTGTTATTCTAGATTATTAGATTTGTTGGAAACAATTGTGAATTATAACAATTTTATTTTACACTCTTTAAACTATTAATTTTTTACTAATATATATTATAATTTTCATTGTAATTTACACTAAGGATCTGATAACAAATTTATATTTTCAATAATTTATATTCAATAATATATATATATATAAATATATATATATATATATATATATATATGATATTTGCCAACCTAATATGATATTGAATATAAAATATCATTATTCAAAGACAGCAATATTTAAATATTTTATTACAGTTTTATTTTTAAATTATTCAATAGAAATATATCAAAAAATTAAAAGAATGTTCCAACTCGACAAATATTTTGTTTGCTTATGCATATATTATTTAATATGCAATTTATTTATTTTTATTTTAAATCATATTACAAAAATACATAAATGAAAGCAAATAATATATTTTAGATGTTTTAAGGATTTTAGTTACAATTATAATTAAAAAATATCATATCAAAATATTTATTCATATTAAATTAAAGATTATTCATTAAATATAAAAAAGAAAATGAATATTAGAATAAAAATAAATAATTAATGAAAATATGTAAAATATTAACCATCTAAAAGAATTAAAGTAAAGTACAAAAAAATGATTATAACAATTAAAATATATTAAAACAGATGACGTTATATTAATCTGTATTTAAACGAAAAAATGTAATTTAATTTTGTGCGAATATAAACGTTAAAATTCATACATATTTCAATACTAATAACTATATTGAAAACGTTTCACACAAAATGAGCATTTAATTCTACTAGTGTAGGCGGATTTGTACAGGTCAAAAACTATGCTAATAATTTAATATACTGATATATATATATATATATATATATTTATAATACAGAGAGAGAGAGAGAGAGAAAGAAAGAAAGACGATATAATAAAGTCTGTGTATCCATTTAAATAAAATATTTCAATGGATAATTTTACTATTTAATAAAAAATACTCTTTTATAGTGTTTTAAAAAAATTACTAACACACATATAGGAGATATTTTTAAATAGATATTTTATTAAATAAATTTTCTAGAAATATTTTATGCATTAAAAATTATATTACTCTATACTTACTCTAAGTGTAATTAGAAAATATATTACTTGAAGAAACTATTTTAATTTTTTTAATATATAAATAAATTCTTAAATCATTTCTTAGTACTTTTTTCAAATAGCACATATACACATACGCACATATATGCATATACATATGTCTTCTAACGTAAATATATATATATATATATATATATATATATATATATATATATATATATACGTTTAAATATATAATATTTAAAAAAATAATATAATATAAAAATTCTGTCATATAAAATAAATTAAAAAGAACTATATATTTTTATAAAAACATAATTTTATTTTTTTTTTGTTTAATTTAAATAATAATTCAATAACAACTAATTAAAAAAATATACTTTTCTATATTGATTTAAAAAAAAATTAAGATGTTTATTTTAAAAATATATTTGTTTAAATTCATCTCATAAAATAAATAATATCAGAAACAAGCAAATCCTTTTCGTTGCCTTTTCGCAAGAAAAATTATTACACCGACAACTTCAACAGTATTATTGGATTTTTCTTTCAACACAAACAGCAGAGACAAGTACGCTATCAAATATAAAAATTCATTTTGATAAGTCACGCTCCCAACTTCAATATAAAAACGAAAATCATCAAAGAAATAAAGTCATCACGAGTTGTACAGGTCTCCATAATATTTTATCGCAATGAAAATGACATTTAATAAACCTTTTTGAAACGATTATTATTTTTGAAACAAAGATGTGTGATAAAATATAAGAATTTTAAAGAAATTAAACATAATTTGAATAAGTTTTATTTATACAAGAATAATAAGAACAATATTAATTACATTAGTATATATAAAATTATTATGTGATATTAATATACATATTTAAAATTTGAAAATTTATCTAATATTTTCAAAAAAAATCTTTAACGTAAATATTATAATATTGTATAAAAAATTATTAATGTTTATACAAATGTATCAATAAATTTAAAAACATAATTAGGAAAAATATTTATAAATATAATATAATCTGTTATATTTAAAAATATTCTCCATTTATCAAATACGCACGAGTTTTAAATAATATTAAATATTTTTAAATGACTTAAGAGTAATACTAAAATATTCTAAGAAACCTTCTATAATTAAATATTCTTAACGTTTCCTGATTAGTCGATTATATATATATTATATTTTTTTTTCGTATTTTATTATCCGATTTATAATTTTTTTTATAATTAAATGTTTTTCAAAAGCAAAGATTTTACATATTTATAAAATTAGGAAATCAATAAAAATTAATATACATATTAAAAATTTAGGACACTTAATTTTACTATGATTTCTGTTAAATACATAATTGTCATCGTTATTTAATAAAATATATTTGTATATTTGTCTGCACAATAAGTAAAGTTTCTGTCAAATTCTTGAGTAAACTGTGATGAAATCAAAATTAACTTATTTAAACATTTATCAAAACATTAGCTTGTTCAATTTAAATTGTAACCTTTGAAAGTTACAGCTACTAAAATCCAACTGAAAGTTTTCCTTTATTATAACCTTACATTGAATTTTCGTTTGCACACATATAATCCTTCCACGAGTTTGGTGTATAATGAACATATGTACAAGTTTGTGTATTTAGGAATCTTAGTTCTACAGATTATATCATTAGGTTTCGTAATTCATTGCGATTCATGTACGTATATGATACTATTATGGTTGTTTCAGTTTAAGAGTATGCATTTAATAACTGTTGAAAACAGAACTTTAGGGTGATATGTTACCCATTATCTACATTTGAGAACTATTGTTTAAAATAAAACGTTAACATGACATTTAAAGGACTTTATAAAATTAACAGAGAATATGATATAAAAATGAATTAAAAATAATCTTAAAAATATTTTATGAGATTATTATTGAAAAAAATAATTTCATTTCATACAATATATTATTCAAATATAACTGTTAATATTGTCTATACTTAAAATAAAAAAATAATTCAGTAGTAAATACACTAAGCCTAATATTACTTTTGAAAAATTTGCATTTTAAACAATTAACAAATTACATATAATTAAATAAGTTTCAAATCATATATATATATATATATATATATATATATAGGATTTTCCAATAAGAATGTCGAAACTTTGACAGCTGGTGGCAGCCATGTTTGAATTTTTTCAAGCTCATTTTGACATTTCAATACAGTATAGTTTGGTAAATTATCATGAAATGTTTAAAACTTCAATAATGCTTATAAATGGTAAAAACTTCAATGGACTTATTGAAACAAAAATTTAATGAGTCCATTATTTCATGAAATAAATCTATCAATTGATCATGTAATCTAACTTCACTGAATTATTTTCTACGGAGTTATGTTGAATTATTGGTTCATGCTAATTAATCACAAACAGCAAAAGTATTTAAAATAATAAAAAAAACATTAAAAGTATTAAAACCTTAAAAAATAAATATTAAACGAATAATTTATGAAATTGGGCTACAATTCTGTGAAAGAGTGACTAAAAATTGGAGTAAACGATTGCACTATCAAACGAAGTCATAGTGGTCATATGAGTGAAATTGTGTTCCATTATTAATGCCGTAAAATTTGCTTAAAAATAAAAAAATAACTAATGAATTAAGTACTTTTTGTTTTATTTCCATTTAAACTATCCATTATTATCGTCTCGAATGAACATATAAACAAATTAAATAATAAAATAAAAGAACACAAATGTATTCTTTCTATGAAAGCTTGTTTAAAAATGTTTTGAAATTAATCTTTAAAAGAAATAAATATATTGCGTTTTATATGAAATAATATATATATATATATATATATATATATATATATATATATATATATATATATATATACATATAATAGGGTGTCTCATCGGGAGTGCACAGATATCAATTTTTAAATAAAACGCATCTTTTTTAAGTGAACAATGATGTTTTTTTGATGAATGATGAGTGTGTGACTCTGATGAAACACACACACATACACACACACACACACACACATACATATATATATATACACACTTATATATAATTAAAGTACTATTGTTTACATAATCAAATATTATAAATGATTTATCTACGTATATATCCAACCTAAGTAAATGTTCACCTTCTTAAACTTTTAGTTTAAGATAATTTACAAAATACGTCAAAATGATTAATGATATGGAAACTTTATTTTCACAACTTACACTGTATTTTAATTACCAACTGAACATTAACAATTTACCAAATAATTTCACATCAATATTCCTGTTCACGTCATGTTTTGTCTTAATTTACATTGTGATTTTTGGATAGATGTGTGTGTGTGTGTGTGTGTGTGTGTGTGTGTGTATATATATATATATATATATATATATATATATATAGAGAGAGAGAGAGAGAGAGAGAGAGAGAGGAGAAGAAGATAGAGACGATTCTAATATAACCTTTAGGGGAAAAAACTAAGTTCTTGCAATAAAATATTGTTCATTACTTTCATTGATTATTTATTTTTTACGTTTAGCTACAATTCTATAATTTTTATTATATCTGATTGATCAAATCTATTCAATCTCCTAATTGAACAATATTTAAAAATTACAATAATTATATTATATTAAAAGACGTTTATAACATTTAACTATTTTCAATAATTTTCTACTTATATGATATTTATATTTTCCTTTCTTTTATATTTTTGATTCTTTTTTATTTTCTTATTTATTTGATTTGTTCAAATGTCAATACAAAACATTCAACAAATTGTTACTTTTCTAATGAATGCTGTTAGATTGCTATTCACAAAAGTCTAGTACAAAAATATATCTCTAAAATGTTGAATGAAATTACTTCAACAATAAAACCTCACCAATCGTCTAAATTTACTACGTGTGCTTATTTGAAAAGAAATGTTCTTTTCTTGTATTTATATCGACTGACTACGAAATAAATGTATTTTTTCACATCTTCAATGTAACGCAAATATAAAACCTATTTTGTGTTATCAATATATATATAAGTTTAAAACGTACTAAGAGTTTGACATATAATTTATTATTTCATATATTTACTAGATACAAAATGTCACACATTACTATGACATATAGAATCTTTTCAAAGTTGTTTATACAACAAGCTGTTGGCCATTGTGTCATAAGTTAAATCTAATTTTATATGTTGTAAAAAAAGAACTATTCGTTGAAATATATAGAGTGAAAAATTATATTTTATGTTTAATACAAAAAAATACAGTTCAATATAAAAGTTATATTAAAAGGTTATATATCATTAATTTTATCGCTATTTTTACTAGAGTATATGACTGGACTCAAGTTCGTGGATTCTTTACATTACACGGACTTATCAAACAATCCTCGTAAAGATGTGCATAAAAACTTAAGTATAATCGAATTACAAGTGTTATCGAAGGATTAAAAAATATATTATAAATTAAATAAGAATGCAAATAATAAAAAATAATATAAACTTAAAAATTTTGGTTCAATTATCTTTTCTAATATCTCTTAAAATATCATATTTAATTAAATATTATAAATATTATTATTTTACGTTTAAATTAATAAAATATTTTCCTGTAAAATAGGTCCTTGAAGATTTTTTTAAATTCCAAACTAAAGGTATTTCATTTCATATTATTATTTTTATCTTGTTCCATAACTCTATTTACATCTTCGTGTAATTACTGAATAATGAATTTGGAATTTTTCAGTACAACACAATTATCCTCATTTTTCATATTTTTTTAAATATTATTGAATAAAATAAACAACAATAATACATTACCATGTAATATCTATAAATGTATATTTACAATGGATTTGAAAAAAAAATATTTTCATTCCTTTAATTCTACTTGAACTATTTTATTTTTAATTTCAATTAAATATAAATCATTTAAGATTAAATTATACAAAATTTTATTGAATACTTTGAAAAAATATAACAAAATCACATTAATGTGAATCTCTTTATCGAAAATATATGATAAATTTTAACATGTTTACATATATATATATATATATATATATATATATATATATATAATTATATGTACAAAAAAAAAAAAAAAAAGCGGAAGGGAGATATAATGAAAATCAGTAAATAATTTAATAATTACAATTTGTTTATTATAAAGAGTTTAGTATTATAATAAATGTTTAATTTACTAATTTTTACAAAATTCAAATAACTTCTGGTATAGTCTCTACAAAATTTATCGTTAATATTAAGTTTATGGCAAAATTCTTAATAAATTATATTACTTTTTAACTACTCCTATTATCATAATATTTTCGTTCCCTTAAGGGAATATAAAATGTAAGTATAAAGTTTTATAATACATGAATTATGTTGTAATTAATTTATAATTAATTGTATTCATTTTTAGGAAAAAAATATTAAAATATTATACATATATAACTTCATGAAACAAATTTTTGTATGGAATGAAAATATGAATATTATACGTATTTAATTTAATTATTATAATGAAATACAAATTTATTCGTTGTAATTAAATCAGTTTTAATAATTAAATTAAGTTGTTAATATATAATTAGTATTATTTTTACATTAAGGTAAAATTTGAATACTGCGAAAGATAATTATTTAAAGAAATCCTTCAAATGAATACTTTTCGTATAATTTAAATACGAAATGAAATAATTAAAAGATGCCTTCATTTATGTTCACGCACACGCACACACATATGTATAGTAATTAAAAAAATATTTGTGGTGTTAATATTTTTTGTAGCTCAAAAATAAGTATTCATTTCAATTTATTTCACAGATATTGAATTTAAATTTCGTTGAAATTTTCAAATTCTACTTTTTTAATACGTTTAAATTCTTAACTGGAAAAAAGTGAAAACTTTTGATAGTAACACTTTTTAGTAAATATTTTTTAACTTGTTATTTTAGTTTTGTAAATAATTTTGGGCAAAGATTATTGATTTAATGAAAATCTATCGCTCAAAATTTCTTTCCGATTTAAATTTTAAAATTAAATAATTTTATTAGGATAGTTTTGAGATCCTATAGTTCAACAAAATTTTTCAATCAGCTATTAGTTAGACTGATTATTATATTCTTTTATGAAAAACAAAATTACCATTAAATGATTATTAAACACTTTCTAATAAATTTTTTAAAAAGTAAATAAGATTATTAAACAATTTCTAATTTCGTGGTGTTGGGAGTGATAATTCATTTGTATTAAAATGAATTTGCCACAGTTTCAAAATTTAAAAAAAAACTTTATTTTTAATATAAATTAGATAATTCGAATATAATTTTTAAATAAAAAACTTTGTTTGCTCTAAAGTATAAATAATTCTGCTACTAGCTGACTAAAATAAAACTCACTTCATGCTTACTCAAATTCCAATAATAAAATAAATTTTTAATAATCATTTATCAAAGTATTTTTTCAATAGAAAATAATTAAAAAATCATGTCAATATCTAAAAATATTATCCACTAAAAGATCTACTCCCTCCTTTATAAATTTTGTAAGCTCCCTGACGAATTTTTCAAACAAATTTAACTTTAGTGAAGATATGATTGTATAAATTCTATAAAAATATAAGATATAAAATATTTCTTAAAATATATTGATTTGGATTAAAACTCAAATATTTTTTGCAAAATCCACAACCAATTTCATGAATTACAATTCATTCGGTGTTTATTTTAAATACTTCTGATGTCTGTGGTTAATCAGCATAAATCAATGATTTTACATAATCCCACAGAAAATAATCCAATAGAGTTAGATCACATGATCTTGGTGGCTAATTGTTGGGCCCATTTCGTGAAATAATAGACTCATTAAACTTTTGTTTCAATAAGTATATTAAATTTTGTATAATTTCTAAGCGTTGTTGAAGTGTTAAACATTCTATAATAATTTTCCAAACTGAGTAGAAATGTCAAAATGAACTTAAAAAAAATTCAAACATAGCTACAACCAGCTGTCAAAGTTCTGACATTCTTATTAAAAAACTGTTTAAATATATATATATATATATATATATATATATATATATATATATATATATATATATATATATACGAGGGTCATTTAATAAGTATGATAAAAAGGTACGAAAAACTAAATTGAAAAATTTAATTAAATCCATTCATTCATTAATTTAATTATACAATAAATAAATTTACCATACTTATCAAACGATCCTCGTGTGTGTGTGTGTGTGTGTGTATGTATATATATATATATATATATATATATATATATATATATATATATGAAAAGGTTTTTACAAAAGCTATAGAAAAAAATGTTTGAGAAAATAGATAAGAGAACAAATAGACTAATGGGATATATAGTACGGGAAGAGATAATGTTGAGAATCATTATAGATGGCTGAATAGAAGGAAAAAATCACAGAAATAGACCATATATAAAAGATTATACAGGACCAGAATTTCAAGAATTGCAAGAAACTGAAAATATGGAAAGAACACTCTAAAAAGTTTTTGCATATTAATCTTAAAATTTTAAACCTAACAATATATATATATATATATATATATATATATATATATATATATATATATATATTGTAAGGCAAATGAGGCTTTTTAATCGTGCCTATGTGTGTAAAAAACCTGAATACAAAAAATCCTCATTAATCCACCTGGTCGTTGTGAGGAGTATAACCAAATATCAGTAAATAGTAACAATCACTGAAGCTTACACTCAGGAGTGGGTTAATATAAGCTGATATATATACATCATAGATATAAAAATAATTTTCATTTGTTGAAAAAAAACTATCTAAATCCTATACTAACTTCTCATAAATAAATATTGGATTTTACAATTTTTCATTTCTTTGGACAATATAAATTAATGATAAAACTCAATAATTCATTTATGTTATTGATATTAATTGTTGTTTTTTAATTTACCGTCACAATAGCATATAATGAGCTTTACAAATAAAACTAAAAATACAAACATACATTCACGCATATAACACTGTATTACAAAACCAAAATTTGGCATCGGTAGTTGATAATCAAGAGATATGGTATATATCAGGATTAAAGCTTGTTAATGGCATGAGTGAAGTGCACAAAATATAATCCATGTGAATTGTGCCATTGACCTAATTACCAAATCCGTTTTAATTGAGATAGATTCATTAGTTCATATGAAATTGAAGTTGAATTTTTACTGGTAAAATGCACTGTATTCAATTTAAATCTAAATTGAAACGGTTTTTTACAAAAAAGTCGTAACTGAGTGTTGGAAATAAAATTTGAAAAGGTTCTAGAATTGAACAGGATACTTAATGCAGATTTAAAAATTATAATTTTCACTTGTTTTAATTGAATATTAATATAAAAAATATATTCTAATAATAATTAAAAAATAATATTTTATGCTTTATAGTAAAGTATTTAAACTAAAATACAGAAAAAAATAAGTAGAAAAAATCAATTTATTAAATTCAGACTTCTAATTGGGACAATGTGAATATATAAATGTAAACCTCAATCAGAATATGAATTTAACAAAAATGAGTTTATAGGTTTTATTTACTATTTCAGATTTATTTCTATCATAAAACCACAAATAAAAGTTAATTGTCACTAATCATGTCATAAATAATCCAATATATATATATATATACAAACAATTCTGTTATAATTTGTACACAATAAATTTATAACATAATAATTTCGCCCTAACAAAAGGGTAATTATAAAATGAACGACTTTATATCAATATAAAATAAGTTAATTCAATTATTTATTTAATAATTATTTTATTTTGTATTAACCTAATAATGCAATCATTTATAATTAATTAATTTTCATACACTATATATTAATAATAAATTAAATATTTTTTATTACTTTAAAAAAGGGTTAATAAAAAATACTCTCAAAAATAAATTAATTCATTAGAAATTTAGCATTAATTAGAACTCTGCATCTAAATTCTAGTTAATTTATAAAAAAAAAGATTAAAACACATATATGTAAATGAACACATTATGAAAATGTATGTCTTCAAATATATATATATATATATATATATATATATAAAATCAGAGCAAAAGAATTAAACAAGTTTTTTTAATTATAAGACAATTAAAAAAATCATTACTAATGTCAAATATATAAATATGATTAAATGCTAGATAATCTTTTATTTAGCCAAATATATTAGTAGGAAAGATAAGTGTCCAATTATAAATGTAATATTATAAAAATTAAGTGAAAATACATATAGAAATTAAAAATAAATTAACCTATTTTAGATATAAAAAAATATATGTTACTACACTAGTGATATTATGTTTAAGTTATTTTCAGACAATTTACATTTATTAAAAAAATAATGAAACTAAAAATAATATTTTGGAATAAATAAGTGCAATAAAAATTTGCAATATACCTTTTTTTCATACTGATATTAATATAAAATTATTTTTAATAACAAATTTTAAACTTATGTTAAGGAAAAAAAATTACAAAACATAATATAAAGAAATAATAGATAATATTTTCAAATTATGTATTCTCATCATTATTAAGTATATTGAAAAAAAATTTAAAGTCAAATTTACCAGAACATTAATCATCAATTATACAATAACTGTTTATAATAAAACTAATTACCAAAATTATTGCATAGTTATATATTTTATTTCTAATACTTTCATTACTACAAATCAATGTATATTATGAAAATTGTTAGAAAATTTTTTTTTGTAATTTTAAAAATTATAAATCTTAAAAAAAATGATTTTTATTTACATTGACTTATAATATTTTTAAAAAATAAAATTTTATAAATAAAATATGTACGCATATATATTTTATTTAATTTTTACAATTTAAAAATAAAACATATAATAAAAACAATTTTACAGTTTACGTTTTATTTTGTTATTTACTTTTATTTTTTATTTTAGAATTACTTTTTAATTATTTTAAGATGAAAATAAAATTAAATAATAATTAGTAACAATTTACACACACACGTATATATTTATATATATATATATATATATATATATATATATATACATAAATTTCAAATAAAAAATAATTTATTATATATTTCCATATTAAAAAATATATGTATCAATCAAAAAAACAAACTTTAATTTTAAAATTGTTCTTGCATACTAATATATTAAATTCAATAAACACGATTTGATCAAAGCATATTAACTGAACAATATTCATTGCCATTATTGTTTACTTTCAGGCACGAAATTTACTAACACGGTTGTTCCATCTGATCGTATTTACTCAAGAATGATTTTCGGCATCAAGCATCTCTTGTAAGGTATGTTTTCGTATTTGCTCATACTAATATACAGTGAATTAGTTCTCCTATATAAATTAATAATATTAATTTAATTATCAACAACCTATATACTAAGTGGTATGGCTTGTATACATTATAAAATCAAATATACAAGAATCTTAATGCCAAATGAAGATGAAGCTTCAAATTTACATATGTTTTAAAAAAACTTATTGTAGTTTAAAAGATAATGTAACAATATAAAAATTATTCGTTTTCTTTTACAAATATACATTACATTAATTTTTTAAGAAACAATTTAAAGAATTGTAATACGCTAATAAAATACATCCATAATCAATTTTTAACAAAATTTCAATGTATTTATAAATGACCTACTGACTAATGAACACATATACTCATACATATCAATATGTAGTAAGTAGAAATAACATTTAAATATATATATATATATATATATATATATATATATATATATATATATATATTAAAACACATATTAATAAAATATATATTTAACTAAAAAAATACGATAATAATTTTATCGCATTTATGGAAGATAAAATACAATTACATATTTTAAATTCCAATATATTATAAATGTTTCAATTTGTTACAATTATAAGTTTTTTAAAATAATAAAAATATCATCGTAGACAATAGATTATAAATTTGTTTTTCTAACCTGGATTAATTAGATGATTTTGTCTTTAGAATCAATGAACTTAAAATTTAAATAAACATTCATACTCATATACTTTACCTAACATAATATGCATATAATTTCACTACGAATAGAATTTAATTATGGATTAATTACACATTTTTGTCCCTTTAAAAAGTTTTAAAAAACATCACTTTTAAATTTCTTTTTCATGTAATAATAAAAAAATATTAAAAATAATTTTCTGGAATTTAATTAAAGTAAATGAATGTTTTAGCAACTACAATAATAAAATGTTTTTGATCTAAACAACACTTAACAATTGAAAAAAAATACTACTCTGTAGTCTAAAAAACTAGTTTCAAAGAATTCATAAGTAATTCAAATAAACTTGGAAAACATTTTTGATTGAATAAATATTTTTACGATAATAATAAATATAAAACTAAATGTGTTGTTTATACTAATGAGATATAATATTTTACCACTATATATATATATATATATATATATATATATATATATATATATATATATAATGCAAAAATTTGTTTTTAGTGTAGATATGCAAAAATACTTACAATACAAACTTAAACTGCGCTCACCTGAAAATAAAAAATAATTATTAATATATAATAACATAAGTGTGTTTTTTATTAGGTATTTGAATATTTATAAATAACATTACAGATATAATTACTATTGTTTTCTTTATATAATGTTTTTTTTAAGCGTGATAGAACTTTAAATTGAATTCCTATCGAAAGTTCTAACTTAAAAAAACATACTTCATATATATACACGTGTGCGTGTGTGTGTATGTATATATAAAGGTATGATAAAATATTTTTAGGTTAGATAGAACTTTCGATAGGGATTCAATTTAATGTTCTATCATGCTTAAAAACAGCCTATACCTAAATTATACTTTTGTGTTTATATAAACGATAGGATAATTTTTAATATATTTATTTTAATTATTAATACATTTGTTAATAATAATTTATATAATTTTTAATATATAAATTTCAACGATAATAATATTGAACACTTTAAACTATTGCGGTGTTGGGGTCAAAATTCATTTGTGTAAATTGAATCAACCACAGTTCCAAAACAACAAATAGATAATATAATTATTACAATATTCATTAAAGAAAAATATAATACGATATATAGAAAATTTTTGTTCAATAAATTTTTGATGAATTATTATTTTATTTATTAAAAAAAATTATAACTAAATCATGATTATCTTTCCTATACTTAATTAATCAAATCTTAAAATTTAAACGATGTAGATATATCGATAATACGAATTTTTCGCTTTTTTACATTTTTTTGTTGTCTGTATTAGCCAATAAAACAATATTTAGATTTTCTGAAAGTTTAGATTCAGATCTAACTACTTTATCACAATGTTGCTCGTTTTTTCTTATTTACACTCTTTAAAAAAAAACTCTTTGAATTTGCTGCATTTTTATTGCTGTAATATAAGAATTCGATTAATATTCATAAACATCGATGAGTTCTCTATTCTTAATTCCATTCAAACACTGTTTTACGAAACATATATTATCAATAATATATTAGGTTGGCAAATATCTCCCTTCCGCCTTTTTTTCTTTTTTTTTTCGCATAGCTATGTAATTCAAAAGACCAGAAGGCGGAAGGGAGATACTTGCCAACCTAATATTATACATACAAACATATACGAGATATAACATATAAATTTAATAATATTAACGAACTGTATGTAAATTATTTTTATTTTATATTAAATTCATATGTAATTTTAAAATTTCAACTTTCTTTTCACACTACATTGACGTTCAAATGATACCATTATATTTCATTTATTATCTCTTAAACATGTTATCATTTGTATACATATTTTCTGATATTTCATTTTATAAAGATCTAGAAAGATTTGTATAGTATTTTTCTAGATGCGACATATAAAGAGATATTTATTATATTCCTTTTATGACGAATGCTATGTTTTGTAATAAAAATATATGCATGAAAATATGAAATCTATCCTACAGCTGTCTACGAAAAATGTGTACTGTAACATAATATAATGTGTATATATATATATATATATATATATATATATATATATATATATATATATATATATATATATATATATATATATATATATATATATATATATATATATATATATATATATATATGTTGAGTTAACAATCAAAAACGAAGAACAACAAGAATGACATAACGAAAAAGAAAATTAAGGCTGCAATAAGACATTCAATCTGGGTACGCTCCGAATAACAGAAGTAAGATATTTGTAATAAAGTTCAATCGAAAAAATTGAAAAATATTTGAAAATCATTATACGAGGATCGTTTGATAAGTATGGTAAAAAAGGAAAAAAAACTAAATTGAAAAATTTAATTAAATTAAACAATAAATAAATTTACCATACTTATCAAACGACCCTCGTGTATATATATATATATATATATATATATATATATATATAAATGTATATGTATATATAAATATACAAATAAAAATTACTGTCTTGTAGTTAAGATGCAAAACGTTTATCAATGAACGTATCAATTTCAGATGTTGGTAACTTAAAATAACTTTGCGTGTCACTTTTGTTCCTAAAATAACTTCGCGTGTCACATTGGTTTATTTTCCAGCACAGTTATTGAATATTTATGTGGAAAATAGTATATTAACAAGATAAATCGAAGACTTACAACTAAACGTATTTATAACGTAGGTGTACTTAATAAGGATTTTTATAATTTAACAATTTTTTGTGTATCGAATAATAAATTGTCATATAAAAAACTGTTCACCAAAATTTTTTATAGATATTAAAAATCAAAACGATAAATTTAATTTTTTAATGACATTGATTCGAAGTTTTTACAACGTTGTTAAATTATCAACACAAACGATATATACAAGTAATATTGTCCACATATGAGATATTTATACACTTGTTATTTCTAATATTTCCAATTCTGTAATTTTTACTTCAATCATATTTGAATAATATGAATTTTTAAAGGTTCTGATGTCATTTTCAAACATACAAATTAGTCCATACATTCTTAAAAAATGTTACCTAAAATACTATTAACTGTCTCTATACTATTAAATACTATATATATATATATATATATATATATATATATATATATATATAATGAAAAAGAGAGATACGAAAAAAAGTAGATAAAAAATAATCAATAAATGATTACATAAAACAGGGTATTTCAGTAATTTTTTATTTTATGAAACTTATTGATATGAAGAAAATGTGTTATTAAATTCAAATAAGTGTTCATAATATAAATTTTAATGGAGTATTTTTATACAAACTTGCATATATATATATATATATATATATATATATATATATACATATGTGTGTGTGTATGTATTTATGAATGTATAGACACATATATATTATATCTATGTATGAAATGATACAATATATAAATATGAATACCTTGACAATGTTCCATTATGGCGATGTAAATATTACTACAGTTATTAAATTTTTAACGATGAGCTATATATTTTATCTACAATAAAAATTTAACGTGTTCACAGTAACATGTAAAATTTATATAAAAGTTAAAACATATCAAATCGCTCAACTATAAATTCTTATATAACATTACTTTATTAAAAGTGTATTATAATGATGTATTACTGTTAAATTTTTAAAATAAAATAATTACTTTTTTACTTTTATTCTTCCGAACCCACAAACTTAAAATACGAAATGTAATTTTATCAATTTTTTCATAACATGTTTTATATAGTTTAAGTTTACATACTTGTTTTGTAGTTAAATAATCTCTATTATTAAACTGAAATATTGGAAAAAACATTTTCATTCAACCCAAATTCATGATGATTATATATATATATATATATATATATATATATATATATATATATATATAAAGGGGGTACAAGAGAATTTAAAAGTCAAACTTACAGGCATTATAAAAAGATTGAAAAATTTAGAACAGAAATAAAACGGTCATACAGTAATAAGAGAAGACCCAATGGAGAACAGAAATAATTAATTGGAAATATATAAATATAAAATCGTAAAAATAGACCAGCTAATAGAGAAAATAAGAACATGAGAAAATATAACGATGTGAAATAAAAGGAAAGGCTTTAAATCGATAAAATTGAAATGTTTAGGAAAAAGCATTAATCCAGAAATTGTTATAGAAAAACTGGCAATATTGGTGGATAAGTGACTATAGATAACATAGAGAAGCATAAAAAGGTGTATGTTAGAAATGACATGTAGAAACAAAAAATAAATAAGTATATTTGAAAAGTAACTAAAATTATAGACGTTATAATAAAGTTAATAGTTTAAAATGGAATTGGAACTATGTATAGCAAGAAGAGAAGACTACAGATAAGAAAAATAATTGATTAAAATCTCAAAAATGTAAAAGGCACAAAAAGAAATAAATGGGCAGATAGAATAAGAAAATTAAAGAATGAATAAATAAAGATATGAGAAAATTCATCGATGTGAATTTGAAAAGAAAGGCACTGGTGTGCTAAAAGTGGAAAATTTTGAGAAAAACCATTATCCTACAGTGAATAGAAAGACGTTGATATATATATATATATATATATATAAATTTCTAAAAATTAAAATAACCTTTATAAATAGTAATTATAAGAATTTATTATTTTATACAAAAAATCACTTCTAATGTTTTGGGCTAGAATAATAATTATATCAATTTAATTTTAGATTTTGCAAAAAAATGCTCCTTTATAAATAAATTACTTCTCATTACCATATTATTTTTATAAATTTTGCCCTAAAATTAATAAGGATTAACGAAAAAATGATCAATAAATAACTAATACAACTTTTATAGAATCTCATAGTATTGGAAAATTATTTACAAAAATTAATAATTCTCAATATTTCACTGCGTCAAAAATGTTTTAATACTAATATAAAACACCATATCTTATTTAAATCCAATAAATACCTTAGAGTAAAAATTGTAATAAAATGCATTATTTATAATAAAAATCAGTTTTAAATGAAATAATTAAATTGTGTGCTCTAATCAAATATTGTTATTTCACTTAATTCAATTTCTAAATTCGATTAAGTATATAAACAAATTTAAAAAAAATAAAATATTTTTCACGTTACTCAAGACGTTATTTAAGTTTAATAACCGATTATAATGAACTCTCATTATTTACAAATATAAATGCTTAATAGTAACTTAACATTTTAACACAGTGTTGATATTTAAAAATAAATAAAAATTAGAATCAATTCAATCTTTTTTTACATAAATTACAAAAATCAATATAATGTAAATTCAATGTTGAAAAAATGCACATCGACAAGAATTTAAAATGAAGTTATAAAAATATGATAAAAATAAAAAATAGACTTTATATAAAACACAAGTATGAAAATAATTATAAAAAAAATAAGAAATAAAATAAGTACAGTAATAGAAGAAACAAAATTATAATCAAACAATATTTTTATTAAGATTACTTGGGATTTTATCAACTAAATTTTGAATATCATATCTTGAAACAAAATATCCAAGATATTTACAATGAAGATCTCTTATTTACTTAATACTGGCATACAAATACATTTTATTATACATTAAACATATTTATATAATAAAGTAGTTGGAAAATATTATATATATATATATATATATATATATATATATATATACATAGATTCACTTGATATTTTATATTCATCACATTTCATTAAAATTTCAACTAAAGTTAATTAATAATTCTAACAAATAGACAATAAAGAATGTATTGAACGCGAACATGTTATTTGCATTATCTATGACGTTTGATATAACACAATATTGATGGAATTGTTGTCGTACTACATTAATTTCAAAATTAATTGGTGACATTGTTCGAATATATTCATATTGTCGATAACTCGAACACAAATATAAAATTCATATCAATAGATACAATTTCATCAAACCAAAACATGTGTGTAATTCATTTATTATTAATGATATCGATATATGACCACACCACACATATACATACATACGTACATATATATATATATATATATATATATATATATATATATATATATATATAAATGTTAACAATATATCATTTTTTGTGGTTTTTATAAATTTTAAAAATGTTTAAATTCAAATAATAATTGGTTTATATAGTTAATAATAAACGAGATTAAATATATATTTTTTTTATAAATAAAAAATCTTGAATACAATTACAATACAACCACTTCATTTACGGATTCAGTTCCTGCGGTTTCAGACTTCCGCGGTTTACCAATATATAAAGGCCACATACATCCACCTCCTATTTGAGTGAATTCGAGCATAAATTGGTACAAAACCTAACCTAGAAATTATAGAAAACTAGAAATCATTCACAACATCCAATGTAATAACATTTATCAAAGCGACAATAGATAAATTAAAATCAGAAACCATAAGTGCCTGTTAGAAGAACTTATGGAATGAAGTTGTGAATTATTTTAAAAGCTTCCCAGCTATCAATGAAAAAGTGAAGAAAATCATTCGCATAGCAAGTAATGTTGGTGGAGAGAGATTCGTTAATATTAGGTTGGCAAATATCTCCCTTCCGCCTTCTGGTCTTTTGAATTTCGCAGCTATGTACAAAAAAAAAGCGGAAGGGAGATACTTTCCAACCTAATATGATATAATTGATGAAAAAGTAGAACATATCGAAAAATGTTGACGAATGAGAAATTTAAAAAACTTATCAAATTATCATCAGAGTAAGAAGTTGAGGAATGAAAAATAAAACAGGATCAGAAATGTGAATATTGAAAAAAATTGTGAAGTTGTTTCAGATTGTACAAACTTTAAAAAAAGTTCTGCTTTATGATCTTAGGATAGAACGTAGAATTAAAGTCAACTGTATAATCATCTAAGCATTAGAACCCTTAAAAAATGTTTGATAAGATAAAAAAAAGAAGCAACAACTTTCTATCACGATGTTTTTCCAAAAGATTAAAATAAATATGAAAATGTAACGTAAAAAAATGTATTTAAACTATATCTATGTACAAGAAACTTTTCATTACTCCGTCGTCCCTTGAGAGTTAAGATAAAGCATCAGAATCATGTTCATTTGAAGAAAATGAAAGAAAAAGAGAACCAATATATAGGTTCATCCAAATGTGATGCCTAGATTTGTGTTTTATTAAAAATAAACTATATACATATTTCCCTACATATCATCTTATACACATGTATCTTTTTAATAAAACACAAATCTAAGCGTCATATTTGGTTAACCCTATACTAATGCAAAATATATGTTTGTAATGTCTTAATGCGTGTAATTTATCAATTAAACTTTATTGTATGTATGTAAACGAGAAACGACTTGTGTATAGTTTCGCTATTATTCGCGATTTCATACATCCTCAGTAAATCTTCAAACGTATCATCCGTGAATACGAAGGGGGACTACTATATTATGTTCTAATATAATAAATAAACCTATTGTATATGTAAATATTATTTATTTAAATTATAGTATAAATAATATTATAAGTGAACTTATAATTTAACAAATTACAGTTCTTTTCAACAGATTACATCGCAGCACTATTTATAATAGAAGACTGTCTAAATATAATTTAAATAAGCTGAATTATATTCGAATTAATGAACAAAAAAATCTGATAAAAATACATTTTGAATTGAAAAACGAGCTACTATTATCAAGTTTATTTATTCATAATACATTTTCTAGCATTATATTTTCAATGATAATTAAAAACAACTGTTTAATAACAAAATCGATAACATAAATTACTACACACATTGATTTGTAAAACACGAAAGAAATAACTGTTAGAACTGTCAAATAATGATTTTGAAACTCAATATGACAATTTTCACTCGTGTAATAATCCACCATAATACCGCCTTAGAGAATTTGAAGATTATCACATTCAACATTTACTAATAAAAACACACAAATGTCAATTCACGAGACTGCTGACAGATTAACTGTTGATAAATTGAAAGCATTTTCCAATAATAAATTTAAATATAATTCAAATTACAATTTCAATCGAAAAAAATTCAATAAATCGGATTTTGAACCAAATTATTTATACAACTGATTTGTTAACATAAATTTTATAGTTCATATCTCAGTAAATATGTAAAATGGATCTAGTACTATAATACGATCTAATAGTCTTAGTATATGGGTCATACAAATGTGACGCCTAGATTTGTGTTTTATTGAAAAGAAACATCTGTATAGGATGGTGTATAGGAAAACATGTGTACAATTTCTTTTGTTTGTTTTTTAATGACACATAAATTTAGACATCATATTTGGATAACCCCATATAACGAAATAACTATTAAGGTTGGTTCAAATATTTAAAGAGTATTCATATTTATATACTGGAGTTCTGATATTTAATTATTTATGAATCTTTTTCTACTAACAAAAAAAATAGATCTGAAAAATATTGGTATTATTTAGGTGAAATAACATAAGAAATTCGAGAAATTGATTAATTTTCGCTAATAAAACAGATCGTCGCAACATAATTAGTCTACACACATTTTTATATCACATACTTAATTACAAAACAATATCTATAAAAAATATACTGGTTTTTGAATATAAATGCTTCCAAGCATATAAGAAGATTATAAAAAATCTTTCCAATCGACTGTAATCATTTATTCACGAATAATCTAGGTATTTTTATTTAAAAAATTGGATGGATTTTTTAATCTCAAAAATATCATTGTGTAATCATGATAAATTTTTAAAAAGTAGCAAATTATACATATTGGAAATACAGCTGGATCTGTTTATCTGCGAATTTTTTAATGCGATTTTGAAGTATAGCGATTCATATTTCTTCTTGGTATCTTTTTATACGAATTTTTTTAAGAATTCCTTTAAGCGGTTATTTAATTCAACGAAAAGCTCTTCAGTTTTACGAAAAATGAAGGAATCCGAGCCATTTACTTCCGGTTCTCAAAATGAAAATAGTTAATTAAAAAATAAAAAAAGTAATATGAGAAATATCGCCAATAGTATGGGAATTATCTCCGGAAGTATGGGAAATATCGCCTGTAATATGGGAAATATCTCAAACTTCTTAATAGTTAATTAAAAAATAAAGAAAAAAAACTTTGTTTTGTATAAATTTTTTGCAGATATTTGAAATTTTTTAAACATTCTTTATTTCCTGATTTTTTATGCGAATTTTAGAGTAATTTCACACTGTAGCTTTGATTTTATGCGGTTTTTGAAAATTACGGAACGTATTCTTAATTTTTCAATGTAAGTTAAGTCTTTTGTTGTGCGTTTTTTTTAATGCGGTTTTCTGCGGAACGTATTTACCGCATAAAAACAGACTCAGCTGTACTTATATTATCAGAAAAATCTATATAAAATATATTCAAATACTGTTGATACCATTTTAAAAACAATTTAACTGTTAAGTTATAAATTTTAAAAAATAAATAAACTTAAATCGTAGGTTAATGTCATCGTTATTATAAAATGCTAAACACATTCAATTGTAAAAAAGAATGAAAAATACGCAAGTTAAGAAAAATTCTATTCTTTTTTATTTAATACAAGCATATAATTAATATTATAAAATGGCAAATGAAATTATAAAAAAAATCTAAAATTGTTCTCACAAAATCATGAATCCATGGTTGTTTGGTCTATGCAATGTACATAGTCATGCAAAATGCTCCACATATCGAACATTATCATTCAACAGTATGATACAAAGATATGTACAAAAAACTCGTACATGTGTAAATTTTGTCGATATCTGTAAAAACACAAGTCAATTTTTGCATGAAAAAATACAGGTATACAAAAGAACATTCATTTTCCAACGGAATAATTCAATGACAATCTGAATTAATGCCTCAATTTGTATGATTGCAGAACTGTTGCCTACAGAACATACTAATTTTATCACGTATCATTTTTCCACACATGTTCTCACAAAACATAAAAATAATTTTTATAGCACTGATATCAAATTGGCTGACTGTTAATTTTGCTCTACATATATAATTGTGCATTTTTTATTTAAGTTAGAATAATATAAATACACCACACATTATATACTCGTATACATATATATATATATATATATATATATATTATATAATACACACACATACATACATATATACATTCTATAATATCATGTTCGCCAAAATAATAATTTTTGTATAATAACACGATGTTGTCAGTTAATACAAATTATATTTGTAAATTTAAGTATTTTCCACTTTTATAACACAAAAACGCCTATTCCAGCTAAAATCATCAATAAAATTATTTACACTACATTTATGTGAAAATTATATATTAATGTTATAAAAAAAATCTTTACAACAGAGTCAAACTTCAAAATACTTTATGTATAAATACATTTTACACCCTTAGAAATTAAATAAATTAACCCTCTTAGAGAACCCTAAAATCAAAAAGCAAAATTTTATTTTTATTTCTAATAGAATTAAAAATAATTGATTACCATATACGTAGTTTCATAAAATTTTATGAAAAATTGTTGAATGTTTCATTTGTGTTTATAAATTCTTTATTTAATATTTTTTTCCAGCGATCATTTAAAAATATCAGTGTATCGTTTTAAACTATTAAAATATTTCTACTATCAAAATATTTTTAATATTTTCAATATTTTATTTGAATATTTTTAATATCACATTATAAAAAATGATATTAATAAATAATCATATTATAAAATATCATATAATATCATATTTATATTATATTATAAAAAATATTTAAACTTTAATAATATATACAAAATTTAATTTCTAATTTACGATATGTACAATAATATAATAATTTCATTATAAAAAAAAATGTTTAAATCTTAACACTATCGTAAAATAAAATTTAAATGACAAAGGTATGAAAATGTATTAGAAATTATCTAACAAAATAATTAAAAAAATTACTACATAACAATTAACCTTAAATAATCATATGAACACATTTTCTAGGTAAGTATTCTTGATATATATGTAAAGTTGTGCATACCATACGACATTATTGAAAGCACTTCTACTCTACACGAACTTGCATTCAAACTTTCACAATAGAACATGCTTTTACTTCCGAACGTACAATAATAGTAATGCAATTCAATAATTCGAATAAAATAGAAAATGAATATTATAACAGCAATTGCATTCTGAACAGCACGTAAATTATATTGGACAAATTTAAATTTACTTCTATAGTGACTACGTTCACTTAACAACTAAGTTAATAGTTGTTTTAAGTTTATAGTTGGAAAAAGAAAATGAAAAATGTCAAGATCACTAACAAATTTAAATATAGTTACGAATTGTTATTTTTAACAATCATTGTAGTTATATTGAATTTTACAGCTTTTATTTGTTAATAAATTTAATTTATTTTACTCTATTAATACAATAGTTATCATTTTTATATATTTTTTCTTATTTCTTTCATATTTAAAAAAATCAATTGCACTTTCTTCTTCACTGAATTCATATATAAATATATATATATATATATATATATATATAATATATATATATATAATATATATATATATATATGTGTGTGTGTGTGTGTGTGTGTGTGTACATATGTATGATATATGAGTGTGTTAAAAAAATCAAATTGAAGTATACTAGAAAATTTTATTAATATGAAAAAAATATTTTTACACACTTTTGCATTCAAAATATTTTTCCAATTTTTTCATTTTTTTAACAATAACAGCTTTTCAACAGATATTTATTAATATATAGTAAAACAACTCAATTATTTTTATACATAAATCAAATTAATGTATATTTAATTACTTTTATTATGAACTTTATAAAAAATAAATTTATATTATATTAATTTTTTTTATTAATAAAAATATCATGTTCTTATAAAAATTAGCAGTAGATTTGTTAATTTATATTTATAAATACTACAATTTAACAGATATTTATTTGATAATATTTTATATTAAAAAATTCAATTTTTATTTAAAAACTAATTTTAAGTATATCTTTTAAAGCAAATAAACTTACTTAAGCAATAAATTAAATTACTATTAAATTTATTTGTTAAATTAGAATCGTTACGTTTAATTCTACTCACATTCCTGCAAATGAAAAATGGTATATTCCACACAAGTAAATTCCAATTTATGATGCACTATTTTACTACATATGGCTTGGCTCTAGCACATCTAAAAACATAACTAACATTTACGTGAGATACGATTTAGTTAACACATAATTTATCTTTACTCTAGATACACTGAAACTGAGTTTTCAACTTCGATTTAATAATTTGAAAATAAAACTCACACTAATAATTAGTCAGTTTTCTGACAACTGTCAAAACTATTATATTTATCATTTCTTAGTTTAACTGATTAATTATATAGTTTTTGCTCAATACTGATACAAATATCTACAAGTTTTTTGAAAATACTAGATGATTATATATATATATATATATATATATATATATATATATATATATATATATATTATAAATTGACGAGATAAATCAAAATTTCTCCAATATACATTTTTTATTTTTTTAAAAAAATTGATAAAAGTATAATTATCATTACTGATATGCAGATCATATTTTATGTTAATATTTTCTTCATAAAACTTCATTTTTTCAATTTTGAATATTATATCATAATTCTTAATGCGAAACATTAATTTACTTACAAAAAATTTATTAAATAAAACTAAATTTAATACTAATACTAATTCATCTTCAATTTTTAGTTATAATTTTGTTACTAGTTCAACCAAATTTAACTCGTAATACATGGGACATGTAAGCCCTACGATAAGTTTTGCATTTAAACAGTTTAATTTTTGCTACTAAATTTAATATTGTTAAGAAATATTTTATGCTATAAAGTCATGTATTTTACTAAAATATTAAGCTTGGTGCCATTATCATATCGTGGGTGTCATATACTCCACGCAGCTTGAAATATCTTTTTTTTTGTCTCAAGCTTCATTTATCAATTGTATTATTTTGTTTTGCATGTTATCACGTTCAGCCTAATAAACAATCATTAAGACATTTGGTGGTATACATTCAGAGAATTATATAATAATCATTCAATGTATATTAGAGAATATATATATATATATATATATATATATATATATATATATATATATATATATATATGTGACACAAATGGCATTGAATAGTCTAGATATACATTTCTTGCTTACTATCATTTAAATAATATTTTAAATTAATTTATTAAAATATATAAAAGATACAAATTAGACGTTCTTATTGCTTTGTCACAATATTTTAACTAAAATTTATGAACATTTGCGAATTTAAACATTAAAATATAAATTACTGAATAACACAGTAACACTTAAAATGACGTAGCAGACGAAAGCAAACTGTGAATTATTTTCAATAGTTAATATAAAATTATATAGCATGAGTAATAAAATTCATTTAATCTCATATTTTTAGTTAAAAAAAGTACATGCAATGTTTATTCGTATATAAGTCTGATTAAAGTAATCTCACCAATACGATTCAAAACGTTTAAAAAATAATTTTCAAAAAAAAAGAAAGAAAACACACACTTTTCATATCACTAACTTCAATTTATTTCGACACTTTCACACGTCTAATATTTTATTATATAATTTTATACTTTATATTTATTCATATTAAAGGAATAAAATGTACATATTTACAAATTATGTGAGAAAATACAAATAAAAATTATGAAAATTAATATAAACTGTCTAGAAGCATATTTTTTAAAAATTATATATATATATAGAGAGAGAGAGAGAGAGAAAGAGAGAGATTAAAAACATGTTACCTCGAATAAAACAAAAAATTGAAGTGATATGACACAGAAAACAGAATTACTGAAATTCAATTTTGATTTTTGTATTTTCAACAAATTTCAATAAAATAGGAATAAGACCAAATTTAAGGATAATTGTATTCGTTTAGATAACTATATATACTGTAAAAATATTTAAGACATTTTTTCTACATAATACAAATATATTCTACATTACATTGAAAACTCATCTAAATACGAATTCAATACATATATACATTCAATTTAATACTACTTTCACGCTGAATACATCTTAAACAGTTTAGTTTCACGTAATTCACTGTATTTCTTTACATTTTCCTCTTTATCCGAAAAGATAAATCTGTACAAATTACATATTCGATAAACGTGCTGTTACGAAAACGAACCATTTTACTCAATTCATAAATAAGTAAAAACATTTTACTGCACAAATCGACGTCTATATTACTTCACGCAACTAAGTGCCTTTTGCAGTACCTTATACACTTGTAGGAAGTGGTAACAAATTTCAAACGACGTGTTTAACGAACAACACACGCACATTTTCAATATCCTTAGCGGTTATCTAGAGCAGTCTATTTTCTAAGGTTGATAAGCTTTACAAGCCTCTCATAAACTTTGGGTTATACTTTCGAATCAACGATATCGATGTTATTTCTGTTTAGCGGAAACTTTCACAGAAATTGTGTATATCTGATTCTTCGTATATAAATTGGAAACAACAGTGCACTTTGTTCTTAATAATACATAAAAAACTTTTTTATCCTAACACTCATTCTATATATACACACACACAGACATATTATATATACATATTATATATATATATATATATATATATATATATATATATATATATATATGTGTGTGTGTGTGTATGTGTGTTTATGTATATATAGGGTGTTTTAAGCGTGATAAAACTTTAAATTAAATCCCTATCGAAAGTTCTGTCTAACCTAAAAACATATTTATGATACTTTTATATACTTACATACATACACACACACACACATACATACATACATACATACATATATATATATATATATATATATATATATATATATATATATATATATATATATATATATATATATATATATATATATATATATATATATATATATATATATATATATATATATATATATATATATATATATATATACAAAGGTCGTTTGATAAGTATGGTAAATTCATTTATTGCTTAATTTAATTGATTAATTAATATTATTAAATTTTTCAATTTAGTTTTTCTTACTTTTTTACCATACTTATCAAACGACCCTCTTATGTATCTATCTATCTATATATATATATATATATATATATATATATATAAAATATGTTTTTTTAATTGGATAGAAATTTAGATAGGGATTCAATTTAAAGTTATATCACGCTTAAAAAACACCATATACATATAGAGAGAGGGAGGATAAAGAAATATGTAAACTTATAATTGAAAATATAGCAATTATATCGCTTATTATTTTAGTATGATTAAAATTCATTTTAAAATTAAATAATCATTACAACACAAGATTTTATAAAAATGCTTAATAATCGCTTTTTACTTACTTTATTTTCTAATGTACATTTTAATTGCCATGCAATCATCGTCAGAGCATTGCATTATAAATTTGTTTCATTTATGTAATTTAATGTTCAAAAGCCCTTAATAAAATTTTATAACACAATGCTTTTATGACGATAACATGGCCATCAATATGTACGAGGGTCGTTTGATAAGTATGACAAAAAAGTAAGAAAAACTAAATTGAAAAATTTAATTAATTTAAACAATAAATAAATTTACTCTACTTATCAAACGACCTTCATACATTAGCTCATATAATGAACAATAATTGATTACTAAATATTTTATAAAATCTTATGATGTTGAGATAAGTAATTCATTTGTGTTAAAATTTGTTTGTCATGACATAAAAATTTGTAACATTTTATATAAATGCGATTTAAATATTTGATATTTTAATTTCCGTTATTTATTTATTAACATTTTTATTTAAATTTAAATATAAAAAAGAAACACTTTATTTTGATTAATTATATATATATATATATATATAATATATATATATATGTGTATACATATATATATATGTATATATATATATATATATATATATATATATATATATATATATGTATGTATGTATGTATGTATGTATTTAGCACAATTATGCCAAAAATTTATTATAAATTTAATCTGCATAAATCAAAAATCTAGAAATGAAATTAAGTTCCAAGATCTCCTAGATATAATAAACAATTTATTTAAAAAAGTAAATACTGATCGCCATCCTTAATTTTTTTCGAGCAACGGCCAATCCAACTTTTTTTATTTATAGGTTTGTAGTAAAAACGATCACAATAACTCATATAAGGCGTATTAAAGCTTCAGAAATAAAGGGATATAAGCTATTAACGGGAGATTTCCTACAATATTACAAAAGAAATACCAATATACACAATCAACTAAAAGTAAAATGCACCATGGTTTAATAGGAAAACATAGAACAGAATAGAATGAACACAGTCCAAGAATATCTGATTAAATACTGCTATAATTATTTCACCAATATTAATTATGCAAAAGAAACACTAACAGACCCCAAAAATTGTTGGAGTAACTAAATGACTATTTAATAGAAGGAAATCGGAACACAAATATATATATATATATATATATATATATATATATATATATATATATATACTTTCATATATAATTTCATATTTTTAAAAAAAATATATCTTATAATCACATTAAGTATAATGCATATTGTTTAAATTATTATTTTTTTAAATGATTTTTTGCAAATTTCGCTTTTGTTAGTTATTTTTTAAATTTGAAAATAATAAAATAAAAATAGTAATTCTCAATAACAATCTAGAACAGAATAATTCAAAAACAAATTAACTAAATTGAAAATATCAAATAATAATAAAATACAATTCATTCTACTAAAATATTTTTATATAAATCTAAAAAATATTTATTGTCGAAGCATATTTACTAATATCAGAATATCTATTTCATAAAAATGTAATAAAAAATATTTTAAAAAATAAACAGTATTTTTTAGGAAAGTGAAAATTACTTTCTCGAAACATTTTCAGTTCCTTTATATATATAATTTTATTATCAATGAGACATCAAAGGTTTTATTTGCATTCATCAACAGGATAAGTTCACTGTCTCACTTGTCAAAAACAATAAAGATATCGCTCAATAAAATAAATCAATTTCATTGTAATTTAACTACATCAACTGAACATGAGATTTCGTAGCATTTATGAAAGCGTGATAAGAAACGCTAACTCTACTTGAAATTTTCGGAATCAAAGCAAGTTTTCTTATGGATGTAGTTTGAATGAAAAATAATGAACAAAGAATATTAATGAGCTTACGATGGTGGAAATCAAATTGCATAAAATATTCCTGTATAAATTATTATTTCCAAGTAGGTATTTAAATTCAGATCGTAGATTTTCAATAATAAATACACTTAAGGGGATCTTAATGCATAATTATTTTATGTTCGTGTGTAACGCTTTCGTTTTTAAATAGTTTTTTTTAATGTTTTAATTATATTTGGTATCAAAACCATTTTATATGTAATTGCAAAATCAATGTAAACATATTATTGATATATATATATATATATATATATATATATATAAAATTTTTCAATATTGTTCTTAGTTTAGATAAAATCTTTCTATTATAAGTTATAATATTAAATAAATGTATGTAAATATAAAATATTCCCATAGCTATAAGAAGATAAGTTAAATACAAAATTTTTATCAAGTTATTAAACGTACTTCTATTACATTTATATTCAAAAAATAGGTTAGATAATATACGTAGATGCATAAGTAAATGTATAATTAATACTACTCTAAATATATAAGGATTGAAATTATCGATACAATATATGCTATTGTAAAAAATGTAATTGAAAATTAAATGAACTTCAAAAATTCAATTAAAAGTTATAATATTTTATTTTATAATAACTTTTCTTTGTTAATTTTCGCTTAATATTTCAAATTAATTCATTATTTTTTTAAATTTATTTGAAAAAAAATGTTTTTTTCTAATTTTTAATCAAATTTATATATATATATATATATATATATATATATATATATATATATATATACAATATTTCATAAGAATTTATGAATTAAATAAAAATTCTAATTTAAAGTAATTTTTGTTGCAATAATTTAATAGAATTTGCGCTAAGAAAATTTTAATATTTTATATCAAAAAATATATTTAATAAAAAAATAACTAATTTGAAATTAGTTAAGAAAATATGCATAAAAGTATAGAATTTTTTATAAAATACTACATAAATTATCATATTTTAATATCGAATTTTATAATTATCATACTGCTGTTCTATTTCATTTTTTGCATTAATATTTCTAAAGCATATCTAATTGTTCTACATTTGTTGAAATTATATAAATTAGATTAATAGTATTAAGTGATTGATTAATATTTTATTATAAGCTAAATATTTTTTTATTACATAGCATTAATAAAAAATTAAACTAATTGTACTAGAAACATGAACATGAATCACATTTTTATTTTTTGAAAGCAACATTATGTATTTTTTATAAAATTAAATTGCAGTATTTTGAATAATTTTAAATTTTCTTTGTATGTAGTCCATTGAAAGTTGAATTATTTTTATATTGTAATTAATCTGAATTCTATTAAAATAAGATATATTTCTTTTTAAATGACTTCGCTCATTTTTAAACTAAAATATGTCTCATAAAATCACTAACTAAAAATTTTAGAAACAGAAACATTAACAATATTTTCGTCGTACTCGATACTTTATTTTATATATACGTTAACAAATTCTCTCAATAAATTTTACATGCATCATCTTATATATTTTTCAATTATTTATTCTTTATTTATGATAGAATAAATTTTAACTCACAAAAAATTCGATAATTCAAACTTCTACAAAAACCACACTAATTTTATTTATCACAAATTTAAAAACTTAATATCTTTTGAATTGAAAAGAAAATATTAATAAATTTAAATATTTTTTAAGTTATTAAATTGTATTTTTATAATTCAAAAAATTTGTTAACAAAATAATATTGTTTCATAAAAATTATTACCTAAATTATTGTTTTTAAAATTTTCAAAAGACACCATAAATTTTATTAATAAAACATAATACATTTTATAATATACGATATATGTTTTTATATTGATTAAAAATTGTTGAAAATATTATATTAATTGTAATTCATTTTTAGTGAAATTTATTTTAATAACTTATTATGACAATCTCTACTTTGTACGTGCACTTATTAATGAATTATGATAAAAATGTTTTAAAATGTGATTATTTAAAACATGTAAAATAAAAAATAAGGTATTTTCACAATTTAGTACTTTTATTCAATTAAAATTCATATAATAATATAATTTAATAACAATTATTTACTAATTCGTTCATAAATTGTCTATTACAAACGATTTTTTTTCCATTTTATATTAATTCTTTTTACTATTAAAAATATTATCTGCTTCATAATAATACATTTTTCTATTTAAAACCATACAACATTATTGACAAAATTATATAAATAATTTTTTTCCTTCAATAATACAATTTTAAATTTGAATATTGACATTTAATAACTAAATTTTTTATAATAAATACTACATTTTCACACATATTTATATGAGTAACTAAAAAATATATTATTAAATCATTACAACAAAAATTGATTCAAAATTTTAAAATAAATATTTATATTCTTTTAAATGAATTGAACTTGGAAATAATAAAAGCAATTTGACGAAAATCAAATTTACAGTATCTAATTTTAATAATAATAACATTAACGGCAACTACGCTATTGATTTAGAATAATAACATAATACAAATTATACTATTCGAAGATTTTCACCAACATTATCTATTATATTATTACCAAAATAACTACCTGTTTCAACCCAGAGAGTAAACAACTCAAGCGTAAAAACTCAATATATAATAATACAACAGTTTATCAATATAATTATATTATTTTTAATATAGGATTTATTTTTTATGTTTTCTCAAAGTAATTTTGTTCATTTATCTTGACATAATGTTCTAATTAGTTTGAAATAATATTTAATTTTAAAGACTAAAGAATTTCGATTAGAAGCCATATGTGTAATATGAATAATTTATATATATATATATATATATATATATATATATATGAATTAATTTTTGAAAATAATAATACTAATTTTAAGAAAAATATTTGGCTTGAGAAATTACCGAATATTATATTAATTATTCACTAATTATTAAATGTTTCATATATATATATATATATATATATATATATATATATATATATATATATATATATATATATCAATTAATTTAGTACATAAAAGACATGCTCTTAAATTTTTATTTTTTGAAAATGTAATTTTAGTGAAGAGATTTTATTTTTCCAATTCTCCTTTTCAGATATTTATCCATAAAAATAATTATTTTTGATAATATATATATATATATATATATATATATATATATATATATATATATATATATATACGACTTTCACGTTATGCTTACTCTTTGTACAATTCGAAAATTTATCTTTTGTTTCCTTTTTTATACTTTTAACACAACTACTCATTTTACAAACGGAATTTTATTCAAAGAACATAAAACATATTTTTTACAATAAAAGCTTGAAATAAATAAAAAAAAACGCAAAAAACGAGAAATGCCTCTTGTTTATATTCGCACGCAACAAAACTTTATAAGAAACGTACAAATCGAATTTCCTCTGATTACAGTTTCTATTGTCTTATTTTATATAATTCGTATTTCGTCTCACAATGTTTATTATATCTATAATCTGGTTAAACAAAACATGATTTAGATAAATTTATCGAGATTTTTCTAATATGAAGTAAATTAAAATATTGAATTTAAAACTTCGGCAATTATAAATTCTATATTGACTATTAAGTAAACGATTAAATAATTAAATATATATTTCCTTTTAATGACATTTGTTATAATAACAAAAATAAAATGTATTCAAATATCTAATTCAATTTAGCTCTTATAAAAATAGCATACATGATAATACAAAGTGAGAAAAGAATATAAGACCAAAAAAATAGAAAAAGGTATGAATGAACAATATAACATTAATGTATAATAGCGTATTTCTAATTTATATTCAAAGAAAGAAAAAACTTAATCGGTAAGTTGATTTGTGAAATGAAAATAAAAAATGGGTTTAATGATAGACAAAAAAAGTGTTAAATGTTAGACAAATTTCAATATAATTGACAGCAGTAAATTTATTGTATTTGACTTTGAAAG
>CP092087.1:30740286-30762786 GCA_029203775.1 Neoneuromus ignobilis
TGGCCCTATATATTATATACAAGAGAAATAAATTCAAAATAATTTTATACTAACTAATATATTAATACAGTCCCTCATCTTCAAGGGTTGAGCATGAGTTTGACAACCTCATGTTGTAAAAAAAAAACAACTGTCGAGGAGCTTTGCCAAAAAAGGCTCTATTTAGCTGATATTTGTTAAAGAGGCCAGGAACTGGTATAGTCTGTGGAGCCGATGATGATGATGAATATATTATTACAGTAAATATAATTATATATTATTAAAATAAGAGATATTTTTTTTATTATTTTAAAGAGGGAATATGATAGCAAATTGTCTCGAAAGTTACGTACTCTACTAAGACGTATATAGTAATTAAACTGTGGTAAACATTCACTTACTATAGAAACTCTGTTGATAAATTCTATTTTCACCTTCTCGTAGTGTCTCCGAGTAACGCTGACGAATGAAAGAGAATAGTGAATTCCTAGTGCTTCAAAACTGTGATATTTTGGCTAAGAGAGACAAACACAATAGAAAAAATTCGACCCTGCAAGATTGAGAATTGAGCAAATGACTACGTTCTCGAAGAACTTTGTTACGTTTAGTTCCCACAATGGACTCAAAGCGAGTTTACGATGACGCTATGGGAGTCGTATAAAGCAAATAAATAATATTTAATACGGAAAGTGCAGAAGAATAATTATGTTACAGAATCATAAATATCAAATCAAAATGTAATATTGATCAATTAGTGAGATAGCAATTTTTATAAAAGATAACGTTAAACGGAAAAATCAAATTAATTCGATAAAATTAAAATGTCTCCATTTTAATTATTACACACAATTATTAATATAAAATATATTTATCTAATTACTAAGACTTTTTTAATAATAAAAATAAATAATTTTAAATTCCATACACAATCATAAAATTAAATTTGGTTTTTAACTCAAGTATTTTAAATAAAAATGAATAAAAGTTGTTTATTTATTATTATTAAATAAAAAATTCGAATACATTAGTGTTTTTTTAAAAAAACGGAAATATTTAATTTCCGTAAATAAACTTTTCAATAACATTTCTACCAGTGATTTGTATAAAATTACTAATTAGTAGACCTAAAACGTTTTCGCACTCTGCTTCAAACAGGAAATAAATGTTTGAACACTTCGTAAAATGATTTTATCCTCCTTCTATCTTACTTTCATTTTTTTAATATGAAGAGTGATCTTATTTATTGTTTTAATAAAATTTAAATTTCATACCTTTTGTATTATCATGAAAACTATCATTAAATATTCTTAGATAGTACAATTAATGCTTTAATTAAAAACGATAAAATACTTTTAATTCGTAACAAAAATATTAAAGAATTTGATTATTTAATGATATTTTTCTCTAAATATTAAATTCTTTGTCTATTTTTGTGAAAAAAAACCTGCCACAGATAAATACTTGTTTGTAAATCTAACAAAATACTTTTTATTTTAATATATTATTTCTTTATGAAATATGTTTAACTCTGTCTTCATTATACTATGTTCTATATTTAGATTTATCTTTGCATTTATTATTTTTCCATTTGTAATTTGCAACATAACCTTGAACTACTTCTTGCAAGATATTTTATAAAATCTATTTTCATGGACAATGAGATATTTTTATATAATTTCAAGTAAATTTTAATAAAATAATAAAGATACAATTCCTACTAGTTAATTTTATTTAATAGAGAATTCTTTTTAGTTGCTAATATTTTCACACTAATTTATTACACAGTATTAACATATAAGAATAGGCATATATGATTATATATTAATACATAGAATTAAAATGTAGTTAAATTTAAAATCATCATTTTATTACAATAAAATTTTTAGGAACATTAATTTACTCATTTTTTATTATTCGTACAGTCTATAATAATAATAATGCATATTTTGAAATGTATATTCAACTGCATAAATTTATTTAATAGATTTTAATAATTATTTAATTTTATAAAAATATAAATTAAATTTTCTTTAATATACTTTATTGAAATGCTAAAATGAATTTCTTTTTTCAAATAACTTCATATTATATAATTAAATGTGTGACTGTAAAATAATATAAATTTTAATAAAAATATCTATTATATTACTCATATCTTATATTTCTTTAACTATTGTATTATGTTTGATATTGAACATATAGATATGAAATAAATAATTTACAAAGGGTATACCAATGACATAATAGAAAATATACGATTATATTAAATTACATATTACTTCTAACAAACACAAAATAAAGATGACATATATATTTACATTATTAGAAATATTAAAATTTAATTTTACTAATGAATATAAAATAATTATCATTTTATATAATTAATTTTCAAAAAAAATATCGAATTTCAAATTGTTAATAATGAACTATTAAAATTGTATTTAAAATTATATATAATATAATTTTTCACGACTGTAGTAGATTAATAATATAACTTTCTCTTATATGATTCAAAAAAATGCTTTGTACAAGTACAATTTTAATAATTGTAACATACTTTCAATAATTTATATATTACAAATTTATACAAACTAGTAAATATACATATATATATATATATATATATATATATATATATATATATATATATATATATATATATATATATATATATATATATATATATATATATATATTAGGTTGGCAAATCTCCCTTCCGCCAGAAGGCGGAAGGGATATTTGCCAATTATATATACATATGCTGAAATTCCCAACCAGAAGGCGGAAGAGAAATAAAGATAAATGTTGTCAAATATTCATAGCCGCGAAATTCAAATCTTCAAAAAGGCGGAAGGGAGATATTTGACAACCTAATGTATATATATATATATATATATATATATATATATATATACACTATACGTCACTAAAACTATTTACACTAGCTCTAGAAATAATATTTAAGACATTAAATTAAAAGTTTAAAGAAATAAAGATAAATGGCGAAATATTCATTCACCTGAAATCTTCTGATATTATTATTTTTTCAATATACCCAAGCGAATTTGCAAAAATGATAGAAGAATTAGATAGAATTAAAAAGTTACAAAATTGGTCTTGTGATAAACCACAACAAAACAAAATTAATGTACAATGAATTTACAGAGATTAGAGAAACACAGAATTAAAAAGATTAGAAATGGAAACAAATTAAAACTATATATAATTAGGGCAACTTATTATTATTAAGGGATATATATATATATATATATATATATATATATATATATATATAAATGATATAAATAGAGAAAAAAATGAATAGTGTCAATTTTGTGATAATGAAAAGTCATTCAGCAGTACATAAAGAAACTTATATACGTGGGTCGTTTGATAAATATGATAAAAAAGTAAGAAAAACTAAATTGAAAAATTTAATTTAATTAATTAATTAATTCAATTAAACAATAAATAAATTTACCATACTTATCAAACGACCCTTTTATAGGGTCTATACTTTTTGTAAATCTAGGCGCTATACTTCTTGTAAATCCTAGGTCTCTGTAACTGTTAGACTAATAAAGCTTATCTTATTTGAATTCCGTAATGGTATTTTTTAGAAATGAGTTTAATAATCCCAGACGTAACTACAACTTCATGGGTCCTCTGACCAGGAATCGTAAGCAATTTATCATGACAGACGATGATGTATAATTTTGCTAACAGTTATATGTGTATATATATATATATATATATATATATATATATATATATATATATATACATACACTATTTTATTAAACTAACGTACAATTATTCAAATTAATATTCATCTATATTCTACAATACGAGTATAACTTACCTAACTATTTTTTTTATTTTTAATTCATCTGAAGAAATTCATAAACAAAATATTTAAACAATAATTTGATTTTTATGATAAAATTTTTTACTATCATTTTGTTGCTACAGAAAATAGTTGCAAGTACATTTCATTATAATAAATTTAATTTTAAAAATATAATCTTTAAATTACTGCATTTTAAACTTTCATAATTTTTTATAAATATGCTCACTGCTTTGATATTTATATAGAAATTATTTTGATCTTAAAACAATCATTAGTTGGATGAATACTGATTTTTAATATTTCCATTCCTATAAATGGAACATTTTTCCTATTATATCCAATATTTTTCATAGAATAAAAAGATATTGATCTTGTAATTATAAACAAACAAAGACATTAAAATAACAATTCTATAAACAAAAAATAAACAATTTCATCGATATACCTATTGTGTTTGATATAACCAATTATGTTTGAAAATATCTTTCTATTAAGTTTTTAATATATTGAGAGTTTTATAATGCCTCAATAAGAAAATAATTTAAAAATACTTTTAGAATATTTCCTTTAGTATCAAACGTCGTGTAATTACGTTAAGAGTGAACACAAGTATAATGTGTATAAATGTAATTAAATGTCAATGCATTTATCTAATTGCAATAATTGATGTAACATAAAATAAGAGTTTTTTTTTCGATCAAATAATTCATAATATGTATTTCAATCAAGGGTTTTTTTAATATACACGTGTACATGCCACAAACGTTAAAGCTAGTCATAGCAAATAAAAATAAACATATCAGTTCAAAAAAAGCTATCACTAGTATACATACACAATAGATTTGCAGGATTGCAGAAAACCAATAATGATGGTGATATATGCGCAACATAAATTCATAGAAACAAAACTATAAAATCTAAAACTACATTTTTAAAAAAAATATCTGTCCATCAAAAGATTTAAAAAAATAATTATATATAATTAATATATTTTTGTAAAATATAATATTAACTTTTAAAATTATATACTTTTTAATAATTACGAGTACATTTACCAGAAAACTTAAATATGAATATATTATTAAATACGATTATATAAAAAATATGAATATATTAAAAATATAAATATATTATTAAAAAAATTTTATACATTGATTTCATTAAACTTAATAATCTTATTTCTTCAAAAATTTCACGTTTAAAAAATGAAAATAAAATATTAAATCTCTAATTATTTTAAAATTTCAAAAACTGGTTACATTTGTGTTTATTATTAATTGAATTACTAATAAATAATGTACTACATTTTTATAAAAATTGTTCATCCATCAACACTAAGTCAATGTATTAATTGAAATGAAATAATTCAATTTATTTTTGATTAAATATTCAACTATTAATACTATTTCAATATTGAAATTTTATGGATCATACATTAATTTTCTTTCGATTAGAAACAATTATTTTTTTGTTATTAAAAGTGCAAAAAGCTTACACTAAATAATAATACTTATATAAAGTATACCATTTAAATTATATTATATATCAAATATTCTTTACGAATTCAATTTGTTTAATTTTAATTTTATTATCCTTTTTTTAATGTTCAATTATATTATATGCTGTATGAAGAACAGTCAAAATTATTAGCTTCAACTCAATATAATGGAATAAACACATATTTCCTTAGATCAATAAACGTATAAGAAGACCATTAACTGAATTTTCCTGAGTTAAATTATAAAAAAGACTATTAAAAATGAATATAAAAAATAAGGAAACATGCAATTGAGAAGTACTATCTTAAAAGAATGCCGAACTATCAAGAATGGAATATAAAATAAATGACAAAATACAATAAAAAAAGGATACCCGAGACAACATAATAGATAAGATTGGTAAAGACTAAACATGAAAGAACTAAACATAAAAAACAAAGTCTAAAATGATTACGGCACTTACTAATAATGAACAATTAAATATAGCTAATAAAATTTTTAGAAAAATTAAATAGACTCATCTAAAAAGTAGAAAAAATGATGAAGAAAATCCCGGAACAGCAGAATAAATTAAACAATAATTGCTATTATCTGCAAAAATAATATTCCTTTAACAAAAATTTTTGAAGATTGAGAACTGGAAAACCGCATGATGTGGAATAATCCTGAATATATAATAAACGATTTTATCATAAAGAAAAAATACAAGAAATGTTATTTTCAAAAAATAATACATATTTTTTGAAACATATCAAGTAATGATTTGACTAAATATTTAATTAAACATTTTATTTACAGTTCAGAGGATTTTGATTAGTCAAATGCTACTTTTTGAAAATATCATACTTCGTTTAAAATATTAATATGTTATATTAAGAATTTTAAATGAAATAAAATCCTATACGAACTGAATAAACTAAATAAATATTTTTGTACATTAAAGTAATTTAAACAAATTTTAAAGAAACAATCAATCCGCTTGCAACTATATTCAAGAAAAGTGTATAAACACATTTAGTCAAATGCGACACAATATAAAAGCTAATAAAATCAAATGAGTTCACAAAAACAGTAGCTGTGAAAACTTTAAGAATAGCATTTATTACATGACCTAATACACAAAATGCAACTCTGGATTACCTTAGTGAGTAATTTCATGACGGAGTTGTTTCAAATCAATATCCTGGTCGCTTTCGGGTTGAATAGTCGTAGTAACCTTCACATTCACACAATATAAAGCCACGCGCTAGTTTTTGTATCCGTTTATCAATAATACGATTTGTTAACGTCAATAGAAGTTAATAAAAAAATATATTACTCAACACAAATTTAATAAACCTATTCTTCACGCTACTAGAAATTTCAATCTTACAAATTCAGTAATAGCGTTTTGAACGTATTACTTGATTTATTACAGTAAATATCGACAAATGAAATATTATTATCTAATATATATATATATATATATATATGTATGTATGTATGTATGTATGTATTAGGACAACTATATGTTTAAAATAATTTGTATCAAATATTGATAATACTGGATTTATTCTAAATAAATAAATTTTAAAAATTATTTGATTTTAAAAATTGATAATATGCGCCTTATGCAATCTTTAAAGATAATTTGTATGAAAATATAAAAGTAAAATTCGTTCCCATTTTATTTAATGACTAATAATTAAAAAATAATGTTAATAAACCTTAAAAATAAAATTATTTTTATATCACATATAATATTGAACGACTACTTCAATAATATAATATTTAAAAGAAATATACTGTAAAATAGTTCCAAATATTGTTATATAGGGTCATCCAAATGCAATGCCTAGATTTGTATTTTATTTAAAAGAAACTATACACATGTTTCCCTAATTTTTTATATAACACAAATCTAGGCGTCACATTTGGATGGCCCTGTATTTGTAACCTAAAGAGTAAAACTTGGCATAACAAAAAAATCAATCTCTAATTTTATATAAATAACTGTTAGTAATAATTGAAAAAATAATTTTCTACAATAACTTTTTCAAGAATAGAAAACAATATATGATAGATTGCTATTATTTTTTTTAAAAAAACAGTTTTTTTATTATGTTTTTATTTTATAAAACATTTTAATTTAAATTATTTATTATATAAAAGGATTCATAAAATTATTATAGTTTTAGGTTTGTAACTGAATTATTCATAATATAAAAAAGTGAAAAATAAAATACAAAAATTTAATTAAAACTACTATTAATTCATGAAAGACGAAAACTAATAAAACTATTTAATTGACGTTTAATAAAAATATTTAATTAAAAATTTACTAAAATTAAGTAATGAAAATATGCAGTTATGTATGTGTGTATATACTTAAACAAATATTTATCAATTTTAACAAAATTTTCTTTATTACTATTCCAAACTTAAACAATATGTTTATAATAACTACTTTTCAGCATTGTCTATTAAAACTAATACTGTGCTAAAAAAAAGTTCTTATGATTTGAGCGAATAAAACCATCGATCCATTTCTGTACTTTTTTAGAATTACTGAATTGTATACTTGAAAGCCCACGCTATATTGTTGAATGAAATAAGTGGAAGTCAAGTAGAGCAATTCTTAGAAAATATGCAGGAGTGGACAAGATTTTCTACTATACCCAAGTTAGAGTTTTTGAAGTCAGTAATGCTGTTTATAACAATTCTAAGCTAATGCGCATTTCGATGGCGACATCATCAATGACAGAGCATTGTATTATAAAATATATAAGATTTCATAACACAATGCTCAATGATGATTACACACATTAACTTATTTCTGTTATAAACAAATAAAGTTAATAATAAATAATTATTAAACAATTTTGATTATCGTATGGTATTATATGGGAAATTTGCTACAGTTTCAAAACAAATAAAATAATATTTTAAATCAATTCAATCACCTGAACTATTAGCTCTAGGGGTCAAAGTACTTCGTTGATATACTGAAGTACAGAATTCATCGAGACTTATTCATAACTTTTTACTTTAAAATTGTCATAGAATATATATTTTTTTATTCCTAGCTCTTATTTAGTTTCGACAACACTTTTGTCAGCGATGATTGAGCATCTAAAGGATTTCTGAGCATCTAAACATTTTCTGATGGGCTTATTGGAAAACCTTATATACAATAATATATGAAGATTATATGTAAATAGTATACATATTACTTTTAAATAATTTACAAAAACAATTTATTTTTAGTAAAATATCGTTAAAAAAGGAAAAGAATGATTTATTTCATTGTATAGATTTCAGATTTTATTTCATTTTTAACAAAAAAAAATATAATAATGTAAATAATTTTTTAAAACACAGCTATGATTTTTAAATTAAAAAAAAACTATTTAAATAATCAGTAGTATATGTAAAAAAAGACAAAAATGTGAAACAATTTTTTTTGTAAGAAAGTAAAATACATTAAAAATAAAAAAATGCGATTTGAATTTTTCAAATATTTAATAATCTACTTAGAAGTATTTTTTAAAATAAAAAAATATATAAAGAAAATTATGTAAAATGAATAAAAAGGAAATAATTCACAATTATAATATCATGCTATAGGAGTATTCACTTGGAAAAGAATGAAAACAATAATTTTCAAAAATCAAAATTGTAAAATATAAATCGTTCAGATATTTATTAGATAGCATTCATATATGATTATTTATTAATTAAAATATTTTTATCAGTATTATTGACAAATAAATTTAATAAAAGCATGTATGGGTAAAAGGCTAATAAAAACTGTTGAAATTCTTCACTCATTTCACTGTTTGATTTATTTTTGAAAGTATTAAATGAGAAAAAATCATAGATTTTAATATTTAAAATCATTATTCTAACCATTTATTCTAAGTTCTTTTACATCTCTAAAAACAGTAAATTATCAATTCAAAATTTTCAAACATAAATTTTAACTCTTAATTTTTTAAATTATACAAAATAATGTTGTAACTAAAAATTTCACAAAATAAATGATTTTTAAAATATTTAAACAATACATATAATATAGTTTAGAACAGCATTATAATTCTGAAAATAACCACTGTAATTAACATTTATTTTTAAAGAAAAGTGTTTATTTTGAAATCTATTCAAATATTTATTTTTGAAAGGAATTATGATCAGTTCTTTTATAGCTACGATTGCACATAAATAAACATGCAATTTAAATAAAGTTTTTTTCGGATATATATATATATATATATATTGCAAAAAGAATGTAAATTTATTTCGAATACAGCTTATTTACACTATTTTTCCGATGTAATTGTACTAAAATCTCTTGCTTGTTACACTAAGTCTCGTTCGTAGTAAAAAAAAAAAAAATTGCACAAAATGCATTTATAAAATTGGGAAATCTTTATATAAAACCTGGATGGTATAACAAATACCTGTGCATTAAAATAATTACGAATAATACATTGAACTGAAACTTCATCAATATAGGTAATACATCCATAAAATGTTGGATGCACTTTAAAAAATAAAAATATTTGCAGTAATAAATAGTGATTATGTGCAACAAAATATAATAATATATTTATAATATCAATTGAGAAAAATATTGAACAAAAAATAAAACTGATTATAAATATTATTATAGAAAATGTAAATGAGATTATTGGTTATACAAAGAACTCGATAAAGATTTTTTCAAAATGAAAGAAAAGATTAAACCCTTGACAAGTAAAGAAAACAAGTAATCGTAATAATCAAAATATCGTAATTCTTTTTAAAAAAATGCCACTAATAAACATTAAACATAAATAAGAGAATTTTTTATCATGAAATTAAAATCCACAATTAAAAAAACATATCTTGTGTATTTTATTAACTTAATTGATTTTTCGGCATAATTAACGCTATTTAATATAAAGTATACTTAAAATTTGAATTAGGCCACGAGGCACACATTGTGAAAACTTCCCACATTGACTGTGTTAACTGAACGCAGCAGATGCACTAATATGCAATATTGACTCAATATACAGATAGAGTATTGTTTATTTTTGATTAACTAGTTTTATATAACATGGAAATTTTCAAATATATCTAATTTTGTCATACTTTTATATAAGACTGTATTGTAATTCATCCGTTTACTACTTTTTTAAGTATACAAATTCTAAAGTACATCATTGCAATTTAAATAATTATTATTAAAAATCATTAAAATTTATATAATACGTCCTTACATTTAAGTAAATCTTAAAGTTGATAAACGAACATAGCCCTTTTTTATATTATATTTATATTAAATGTAACAAAAATATATTATGTTAATTTTCTGATCAATAAAAATGTCAATTAATTTTTATGATTGACTTCATCTTTTTTACTTTTTGTAGAATGTATCTTTTAAAATTAAATTTGAAATGATTATAGTCATTTCATCGCATATTGTTCAATATCAGCTTCATCGATATATTATCAAAATATTTGTCAGAAAGATACTTATGACTTTTTCTCAAACAAAGGGAAACTTCTTGATATATATATTTTGTCTTCCTGCCAAATGTGATACTACCACAAAATATCCATCAGCAGAAACTGAGTTATACGTCTTCATAAATCTTTTCTTTGTAAAGAATGTCACTTCGATTAAACAATTCAATGTGAAGTGGATATATTTATAGTACATAAGAGTGTTTTTATTCTTTCAAAGTACATATTAGGGATGACGCAAATATTTATTATTAGAATAACATTAATAAATATTAAATACTTACGATATATGTTACAAAATTCAAGTACATTTGTATAAATCACAGAATATGCATTAATAATTCTTAGTTGACACAAAATATCAATTTTCCTATTTGTTTCTTATAAAAAAATCTATAATGAGATGATTTTAACAATTACAACCCATAATATATATTTTAAATAAATTTTAAAAACAACACTAAGATGTTTAAATAATATCTTAAAAAACATTCATTTATAATAATTTTTTTACAGAATAAAAATTACAGAAAAGTAATAGTTAAAAATATTCGTCGTTTAATAAAATGGAAAACATTATAAATTATTTATTACTGGAAAATATTCAATATGACAATATAATCATTTAATATCTCAGATATAAAGAAAAAAATATAGCTTTTTCTATGAAGTGATGATATCGCGTTTAAAAATCATGTAAATAAATAACAAAGAATAATAAATATTTAAGTTATTGAAAAATATTTTGATTCATTGCCAGATTAATTTGTAAAATTAGATTTTGGCATATGATCCAACTACAGTTGAGTTTTAATTTTTATCTGCTAATAGAAAATGAAATCACAATTAATTATTTTTGGTAAATTTCCTTAAAATTAACTTATAAAAAAATCAAATGTAATGTATTTGTACTAAAAATATTACTTTTTTGAATTAAAATCATTTAATTCTAAATAAATAACAAATATCAAATTTTAAATTATTTTTTAATGAAACACAAAATCTTCAATTCATATAATACCTACAATTGGTCCAGTTTTATATATAATATAATTTAATAATATATTGTATATATATATATATATATATATATATATATATATATATATATATATATATATAAATAAAAAGGATAAAATTTAAGGAAAATAAGTAAATGTATTTTTATGTAAATTATTACACTCTACCCTTTGACAACATTTTATCGAATAAAGTTATTGATTTCAGTACACCATATGGCTCTAAAACTATTTTAGATAATGTAACGACATGTTCAAGTTAAGGTAAAGTTGATGTTACCAAGAAGAATGTTTTATCATAAACATACATGACAAAATTTACTTTAAACACGTTAATGTGTTTTCATATTATGTTAAAATAGGTTTTTTCTTCAATGGTTTTATTAAAATAATTTATGGATGTTATAAAGTATATACAGTTAATAATATGTAACATATTATGCCCTATTAGTTTATAGTACGTTCACAGGATAACACAATATTTAAAATTTTATCCTAAATTTATTACCATTTATTCAATTTTCAATATTTCTAGTTTACATTGTTAAAAAAGTTTAATACATATCATTAATTTATTTTTTAGAATAATTGGAAATAAATTAATATTATTGGATAAGTAAATTAATTTATTAAAAGCGAATATTTTTACTTTAGATTCAATTCAAATAACAAAAACCAAATATTTCAATTTCAAAATAATATAAACAAAATAACTTTTGAAATATAAAAATATTTTAATTTATGATAATAAAAATATTTATAAACAAATTACAAAATGTTGATATCATTGAAATAATTTAATAAATGAGAACAATTTTACACTGTTATTGTCAACTGTCGCTATTTCATGAATTCCATAAAAAGATTTCTAAAATAAAATCATTTACGTTTCATTAACTCCTTTGAGAATAAAGGTGCAGTTCTTCAGCATGATAGTGCATTTATATACAATGCAACGATGACAAAAGACTCGTGTTAGAGCTAAACTTCAATCTGAATTCAATAGAGAAGTTAAAAAGCATTCTAACAACGAAAGTATGCAACAAAAATTTAATATGAATGTACAAAATCAGGTCAAAGAATCCCTAAGAGACTGAATTTTTATCTCTTTATAAACAAAAATTAATGGATTGAATATATATAAAACATTATTATAATACTTAACAACTAACACTGGACAATGTATTTTCCTTGAATTATTAAATTATTTTTTTATAAATTAAATAAACCATGCAAAATTTCAAATTAATTTATGATATAAAATTTATCTACTTAACGTCGTTTCAGGGTAAAGTAAAAAAGAAGGATAAAGCATTATTTTTACTTTTCATCGAGAGTTAAATAAAACGAATATATCTTCTATTCAAATGAACTAATAAATTAAATATACAATATTAGTATATTACAATATTTTAATAATATAATAATTTTATAACTAACTTTAATTATTTTAATAAAACTGATTTTATTTTTGATAAAAATCAATCCTAAACAACAACCATTAACAGAAAATTATTTTTTATTATTAATTTATATCTTCGTGATACATTTTAAATAAATATTTATCTTAAAAATAAAATTATATTAATTTTTACCATATTTCGAAATATGATAAAAATTCTAAACATTATATACTCTATGTTTACACACTTTTTAATTTAATTTATAGTTCTGTAAATTAATTTATACCTTATTAAATTGTATAAAATAAATATCAAAGAAAGAAAATATACAATATTTTACAACAAAATCTCTACTTATTATTATTTAATTATTTTTTAAAATATTTATTTAATTTACTATTTATTTACAGGCTAATATGTTACTTAATTTAAATATTTATTATAAATTGTAATTAAATGTGAATTACGAGAAGCGTTCTAAACTGTAATCAAGACTGAATTAATAATAAAATTTACTAATACACTGACATTAAAGGGAGTTACCCTATTTAAGTTAAATTATAAACGATATTTTGTTGATTAAAATGCATAATGAATTAACACATAATTCCAAAATTAATGACAATTTTTTTAAGTAACCACTATTTATTTCTATAAAATATAATTTCATATTAAAACAAAAAATAGACAATATTTGTTTTAAAAAATTCAATATAGAGTAGCCTAAATGAAAATGAAGAATAGTAAGCAAGTAAATGTATGTCTAAATCCTTCAGTTTTATTTGGACCACAAGAAATATATATATATATATATATATAATGAATTTCATAATTTATTTCTGAAGGTTTGACACTTATTCAAATATAGCCGATGAAAAAATAGAATCTAAATATTTTTCTTCTCGATTTAACATGATTAGTCCCACATGACTGATCACGAATTTCAAATACGATTGCAGAAATAAAAATGATGATATATGTTAGTAACTTATAGGTATTGCAAGGTATCAAACTCTATTGAAATTATCTGGCCGTAAGATGAAATGAAAAGCTTATCATCGGCTATTTCCAATACCATATTCAATGACTTGTATTTTTCAAATATTTTCTAGGTCAAAATGAATACAGTATTGATCCTATTCAAAAAGGATAAAAATACCTTTTTAAAAAAAGATTGTTAACTGAGTGTAACATAAATGATTAAATAAATAGAATTAACTCTTGAATTAAAAGAAAATAAACTTTAACAAAAAAATCCAAAAATAAATATTTAATTACTCATAAGAGTTAAAGGTATATCGTTATTAATAAAATAAGAATTATATACTATTAAGTAATTATTCAATTTTGTTAGCTATTACCAGATTAAACAATAACTATTTTTTATGAAACCTTTCATTACTGAAAGCATTTATAGTCAACCGCCATATTTTCCACAAACAAATTTTTGTTTCAGAAACACATACTAGTATTCTATTTTCTTACCGAAAGTTATTTTCAATTATTCTAATGATAAAGTAAAACGAAAGATTACGAAAATTCGTAATTGTTCAAAAAATATAACAAAAAAAAATCATAGTAGTGTCCATTCAATGTTATTATTAAAAAAAATATTAAATATCACATTTGAATTTTAAGAGATCTCATTTCAAATTTCTATAATTTCACAATTTCTAACATATGATATACGAACAAATACGTTTACATTTTAAAACGCACACACACAAATAAATGTATAAATATATATATATATATATATATATATATATATATATATATATATATATATATTCTGGTCTATGAAATATGTAAAATAAAAAAAAAAAAAAAGCGGAAGGGAGATACTTGCCAACCTAATATATATCTATGTATGTATGAAAGTATGTATGTATGTATATTTCTACAGAAATAGAAAAATAAAAAAAAAGGTAACAATTTTCAAATAGTATGAATTCAAGCAAAAAGATGATACCAATACTTACATACATATTTGTTACAAATTCAAATTCTCTCTCTACTATTTTACACATAACACCAATGTACATATATGTATATATGTTTGTGTGTGTATATACATATATATATATATATATATATATATATATATATATATATATATATATATATATATATATACAGGCAACAAACACTAACGATAAATAAACAGGTCAAATAACATTTTATTGATATTTTACTATTTATTTAAATAAATAAAATTCTTCAATGCAATTTATAATGGGTATATTTTTCAAGCATGTTAATAAAAAAACTATTAACTTATTTCAGGATTTTTTGTAAATATTCTAATAAAATAAAACTAGAGAAATTAGTATTTTCAGTTTTAAATATTTTTACGTTTAAATATAACTTTAAAAATATTTGTATATGTCAATAACCTTTTTCAAATATAAATATCAATAGAAAATACTACTGATAAGTATATATATACGAGGGTCATTTGATAAATATGGTAAATTTATTTATTGTCTAATTTAATTAATTAATTTAATTTAATTAAATTTTTCAGTTTAGTTTTTTTCTTACTTTTTTACCATACTTATCAAACGATCCTGGTATATATATATATATATATATATATATATATATATATATATATATACATAAGAAGTTTTATTTCGTAAACATTTAATCACTTATTCTACATATTACGTAATATAATTCCAAAACATATTATTTCCAATACGAAAAATACCGAATCATTAATGAGTTTCTTTCTTTTATTTATTATATTATTACGTTAATACTTCAAAAATAAATATACATAAATAATACGTTATTCAAATATTGCGGTTCTTGCGTATTTTAAACTTCATACTTTAACTCTAGGAGTATCTTCAAGCAAGTTTAATATCAAGTTTTCCAATAAGATGAGAACGAAAGGCATTTGGCGAGTAAAACATATATGCAATCTACTAAAGTTTTTCGTGTTATTTACAAGATATGAAGTGATGAAATATCTTTTATCCTTACATTCTTGAAAATGTTACGTTAGTATTACGATATAAAATAATTTCAGGCCATGTTTTCAGTAAATTGTTTCGAAATGGATAAATTCTTTCACACAACAAACTTTAAATTTAAAATAACCACAACTACTTGAATATAATTCAGAGATTTATTTCAAATTATGAAATTATCATTTTTTTATAAAATTTATTTTTGTTACATAATAGACTTATTATATACGTCATCCAAATGTAACGCCTAGATTTTATTTTATTAAAAAGAAACAAAATAAATTTTACACGTGTTTCCCTATACATTTAATAAAACTCAAATCTAGACGTCGCATTTGGATGACCATATATTTCATTATATAAAACTACAGATGAATTACAAAAAATCAACATCTGGCAAGATAACTTTCTACTTGAATGTATTAAATTCGAATAATTAAAGTAATTTCGAATCGAAGATATTTATGTAAATAAATTTAAGAGTTTAAAAATAACTAATTTTTGATCTTTAGTATTTATTATTTATTGTATGTATTTCTGTATATTATTTAAAAAAATATTACTAATATTTAAAAAAAGTTCAAATAATTTGGACCATTTTGTCTCTCTTACACTTGTTTGTGTATGTATATATATATATATATATATATATATATATATATATATATATATATAAAGTAAACGAGAATAAAAATTGAATGATATCAATTTAGAGGAAATTCGCATATTATGAAATCTGATATTCCTCTATGTTTAAAAGGAAATTTTGATCGATATATCCTATCTATTCTCACTTACGACAATAAACTTAAACGTCAGAAAATTCAACGACTCCATTCAACACAAAGAAATGTTAAAAGATGCATGTTATGTATAACACGAAAAGATAGAAAGAGTAATAATTGGATCAGAAATAAAACAGAAGTGACACATGTTGTAGCAAAAGTGAGAAGTTTGAAATGGAAATAGGCTCGTTATATAACAAGAAGAGAAGAGCATCAATGAACAAAAAAAAACATTATTTAGGAACCTAGATATATATATATATAAAAAAGCACAGAAAGAAACTCATGGATAGATAGATTAGAGATATAAGAAAATTCTCTGAAATGAACTGAAAAAGAAACGCGGTTGAAGTGGAATTTTTTAGAAGGGGATTTTATTAAACAGTGGATAAAAACTGATAATTGATATTAATATATAAATAAATTATTTAGATTTATTATTTTATAATAATTACCAATGAATGCTGATCTTGACAAATTGCAGTTTTTATTAGATTTAAGCACATTACACATTAATAAAACACCAACGACTATGCACACAAATAAATAATACAACCATTAAGATGCACTCTTTCCACTAAAGTACTGCTCACTAACAGCGCACATCCTACACTGAACGTGCATTTCATATCTTCTTTATGTAACAATATCTATTGAATAAATGTACGTAAAATAATTAGATCATTTTCAAGTAATTTATGTAATATTACCTTTACAATACATTAATCATAAAATAAAATGCCACTGTAACAAAATATTATTACAATACAAATACATTTGGAATATTTACACTCATTTCTTCATTTTATTTAGATAATTTTCACTTATATAAAGAATATAATTCATTTAAAATATTAAATTTTGTATTTTTAGTAACTGACATATTTTATAAAATAAAATGAAAATAATTTCGAAAACAGAAAAACTCACATAACAACAAATATAAACAATCATGATGTTTATCTTTTTTAAAAATAATCACTAATACAGGAATACCTCGCATAGTACGGCTAATCGGTTCCACTGATTTTCCGGACTATTTGAAATCGGACTAATCGAAACATTAACTAAATACAAAAAACGTTAATTGGTTCCTAATAATTTTTTTTCTAGTTTTCCAATAAATAAAACGAGGGTAATATATTAAAATGTTTGTATATATCAATAAAACAAAATCAGGGGTTTATACATTCATTTTAAATTCATTTTCAATGAAAATTTAATTATCAAGAAATAGACTTTACTCTAGAGTTACGAATCGAAAACTAATAGAAAAAGAAAAAATACCACAAAACTAGAACTGCGCATGCAATAAGTATAATATGCGCATAATTATTTTTTGGAAATTTCAAACCGTACTATAGTGAAACTATTCTAATCGGAGTAGTACTATGCGAGGTATTCCTGTATATTGAAAAAAATAAAGTATAAAAAAGAATTACTGAAATTGTTGTTTTGAAAGAAATTTAAAATAAAAAAAATATTTAAAAATATTATAATACACTACACTTTTTAATATTTAACATACTGCTATTATTAAAGTAATAACTTTGTATGTATATATATATATATATATATATATATATATATATATAAAATTTATTATTTTAATAATATTTTAAATAAGTATAGTGTGAGTAAACATGTGTGTGTATGCATATATATATATATATATATATATATATATATATATATATATATATATAATAGGTAATTATCAAATGCATAAAATTTTGTTTTGGTTTTGGGGGGTGTAGATATTGTACAATAATTTGTGTAAAAATAAGATTTGACACTCATATCAATTAAAACTCATAATTGTAAAAAAGTAGTTAAAATATTTTTCACTGTTAATCAAACAAATTCTATAAATAACGTAATTCACAGTCGATAAATTTAAAATGTTGGAGATTTTTGATAGAGTATTACGAAAAAGTTTATTACATACAAACCCATGAGCAAACTATATTGATCGACGTCAATTGCAGATCCCAATGCGCTGTAGCTTCCCTGATATCTATTTCTCTCCTTGATAGGTTAGGCTTTCTAATACATGCACTGATAAGTGTCGGTTTATATTGAATCCGTTTATACATATTTTTTGAACATATCGAGTATTTAGATTTTGAAAGAAAGAAAAAAGTTTACTCGTGCCCGAAGAGTAATCATAAAATAACAATTGTAAAAATTGTTTTCGTAAATCGTAAATAAATAACAATAAATGAAAAATAACACAGGAAAATTTCTATAAAATATTTTATTAAATAAAATGATTCCGTAACTGAAATATTACAAACAACATTTTTTTTCAGTTTACCTATACCAAGAGCAAAATATTTTCAAATGATTAAAAAAGAAAAATATTTATTAAAATCAAAAATAATTCTAAAATTAATATCTTTTATTTATTAACAATCACGCATATTTTTAATTAAATTATGAAGTAAACAGATTCATTCCATTGATATAATTTATTGATATTTGAAATTAATTACACTTTGAACACAAATATTAGCATTTTAATGAATTAAAAACAAAAATTCCCAATATATGTTAAAAAACAATATCTAATATTATGTTTATTATTTTATTTATTTTTATAATAATGATAATAGTCTACTTAAGATCGCAAGTACAGTATCAGGAGTTTCAAGTTTGGAACAATTTTTATTTAATTAAATTCTACCACTTTTTAATCTGATTTTAGAGACCTTCACAAAAAGGACATTCATTTGAATATATTATAAAAATACAATTCAACTCCGTATACCGCTATAAAATATTAAACGTTCATCAATTTGTTCTTGTACTTTTCCAATTTAATTTTCAGTGCATAATAAATTGATGTGAAAAGAAAAATATTTTTTTATTAAAATTATTCGAAGTAAAATGCCCAGCAAAACCTTCAAAAATTAAAATTAAAATCACAAGTCTTTATTTATTTTCTTAACTCTTCCACTCAAGCTCTTTTATTTAATTAAGACTACCAATCCAGAATTGTTTTGAACACAAAATATTAGTCTTTCTTCAAATTCCTTCTATATTTCACACTTTTGTTAACGAATACGAATCCCATATATTTCCACTGTAAATAATTTGATGCAGAATAAATCACAATTATGATTATATTCAGAAATATCTTTTACATTTCTTGAAATGATATTTTTAAAACTATTTTAGAAAATATTCAACGCTGATTTTTTCACTTATTTATTATACTCCATCGACATTCTATAATATTAAAATATTTATGTAAGAGATTTAAAGATTAAATCGAATATTAAAAAAATAAAATGAAATATTATGCAGAAACTGAATAATTACTATATATATATATACATATGTAGTGCTTTATGCCATTATATGAATAAATATAATATACTAAATTTATTTGATATTTTATAAATTGTTTTTGTGAATTTGAAATATTTGTTTTTGTTCACCAATGAATTAATGAACAAAGTAACCGCAGAAAAAAACATTAAATGATATTTATTTTATCTCTTGTGTTGAATTTCTATATGTATATTTATGTTTATGTATAAATACATACATATACAGGGGTGGTTCAAATTAGAATGAAGGATAGTGAATTATAGTGAATAAGTAAATGTATGTTCAAGCCATTTAGTCTCATTTGGTCCACCCTATATATATATATATATATATATATACCCACACATGTATCAGATATATGCATTGAAATTAAAATACTTGTTACTAACGGTCGTTTTTCGACCAATACTTGTTTCAATTTGTTTAATTGTTTATTGTATTTATCGACTGCGACTGTTTCACGCGGTAACAACAGTTCATAATAAATAACTCCCTTCTGATCCCACCAAATACACAATAAAGTCTTTGACTGTAAATATTTCGTTTTGGTATTGTTGTGAATAATTGGTTAGGGTCCGGCACTCGTTATTAGGTTTAGAATTGTTAAAATACATATAACAATTTTTCATCTAAAATCATAATGATTTACAATTTTTTATATTTCTGAAACACTTTCGTCGTTTAAACCATAGTGAAATGCATATTTGAAAACAAACCAATATATATATATTTTTATCAATTCGTTTGGGATCTATTTTTCTTACTTTTCAAATCAAAATCATCATTTTGCAATATTCTAAACCAAAATTCACAAATGTTAATGAATACATAACTGTCATATGTCTCAAAAAAATATTTTATACGCTAAGGCAATACTTTTTTTAACAAACATAAAAAATGAAACTTATGAAATATATTCTTACTCTTATACATTTTTCATCTTAATAAACAAAACTATTATGAACAATAATTACATGCAATTTTATTTTATGTGAAAAGAATAGTAAATATTAAACAAAATTATTTAATAAAAGAAAATATTTTTTTAATACATTCTATTATTATCTTCTTTTGAGTTTTTAATTTCAACATATAACCCTAATATCTGTATGTAAAATACATGATTAAGAATTATTTTTATAAAGAAATAAAAAATATAACTAAAAACTAAAATAACTTCGCAGTTATTTATTTATGTAGTTAAAAATTGAAAAATTACAGTTTTCAACAAAGTAGTCTATCAGAGTGAAAAGTATATTTAATAAATTCAATAAAAATGTAGAATAAAATAAACTATTAACAAGTTTAAATAAATATAGTTGTCAATTTTCATAATAATAACAAAATTTTAAGTTATTTTTTTAAAATTCCAATAAATAAAATAATAATTAACAAGTCATATATTGTATATATATATATATATATATATATATATATATATATATATATACGAGGGTCGTTGAATAAGTCTGGTAAAAAAGTAAAAAAAACTAAATTAAAAAATTTAATTAAATTAAACAATAAATAAATTTGCCATACCTATCAAACAACCCTTGTAAATATATATATATATATATATATATATATATATATATATATATATCATTATCATCATCATCTTAAAAACCTATATCAACCCATTGCTGGAAGAAAATGTCATTAGATCCAATAACAATACTATTCCAAGATTCTTCCATTGTTTCCTACCCGCAGTTAATTTCATCCATCCCTCACTTCCACAATACTTTATAATATCAACCCTACATCTCTGATAGGATCTCTACTCTATCATTTCCATTCTTTCCATCTTTTGCCATTCTATAATTATTTTTGTCCATCTATTGTCTTCTCTTCTGTATATATATTCTGCCCATACGCATTTTATCTATTTTATGTATTCTATTATATCAATTATTTTTATGTAATCTCGTATCCATTTACAGATTTTTCAATCGTGTTTAGAAATTCCAAATATTATCCTTTCCATGCTTCGCTGAGTTTTTGCTTCATTTTTACATTATGTCCGAATTTTTATTTCATCAAGTACAAACAGGTAATATACATTGATTATATGCTTTCTATTTCAGCCTCAATATTACTTTACTCTTCACTATATTATTCATATTCATATACATATATATATATATATATATATATA
>CP092087.1:30767786-30795286 GCA_029203775.1 Neoneuromus ignobilis
TCTCGCGCTTCTAAGCTTTTTTTAAAAAAGCGTCCGTATACAAAAAATAAGTTCGAATCAAGAATAAATATTCGATGGTAATACTACAAATATTTCACCTTAATATACATTATTAACTTACAAAAATTTACTTTTTTATTTTAAATTCAAACAATAATATTTATTTAATTCAATTTAATTATAAATAGCATATAACAAATTAACTAATTGATATAGATTTATTATTTATGTTAAAACAAAAAATTTTATTACATTTTTAATTTTTTATGTATATTAATCAGAACTAATGTACATAATAAAATAAATAAGAAACACAATTATTGAGTTATATTTAAAAAAATAATTACTAATAAAAACATTAACAATTTTTAATCATATAACATACAACTATTAGTCAGTAAAACCAATGTTATTTTTAAAACAAATATTCGCACAAAATGAGTTTAAAATTTATTTATACAAATAATCAACAATAATAACTTAAAGATATTGCCTCTAAAGTTTTATTTAAAAAATATTTTGGCTTAATTTTTCTCATTACGAAAATAATTATCTCATCGTACATACGATTTACAGAATGTTACTAATCTATTCCTGATTAAAAATAATATTAAATATTCTGTTTGCAAACTAATTTTCAATAAAACAATATATAAGATAATCTTAGTTCATATGAAAATAAAAAAAATTATGATATTCTCTTTCGGTTTAAAAATATTAAATAGAGCATCCATTTGTTTGTAAATAATAAATTATTGCTAATATAAATAGCAAAACGATAAAAAAGAAGAAAATAATATTTACAATTAAACGACGGGAGATAAATTATTGCGCTATACATAAATGGCAGGCATATTTTCGCAATATCGTCTAGAAATTACTAAAACTTGTGTAACTTAGACAATAGTTAACATTTTGCAGTGAAATTTGAAATGGGCAGCCAAAATGATATGGTTTTGGTAAAGCATTACTTACTTTTAAATTTGAGCTATATTTATAGGGGTTAATAATGTAAAAACTTATAAAAAGTATGTAATTAAATATAACTTTTATTGAAAAAATAAAAGTTTAAAAATATAATTTATTTTTATATATATATATATATATATATATATATATATATATATATATATAGTTACTGATTATGCGTTTTACAAATTACAAAAACATGTAAAAAAATATACTAAATTTAATCAATATCAACACTTGTTTTCTCACTTTCATTACAAAAAAATATTTTCACAAGTTATGACTCTTTTATAATAATTTTCAAAATATTTGAGTAATCTTTTGGATAAATAATTTATTCTAATATATAAATATTTACTGGTGAAAGTGATAACAACCTACCCGAGTTACAGAAGTATCAATTTTGATTTAGAATACAAAAAGGTATTAATACCCGTCCCGCCATTAACGATTGGTTTTATAAACGAGTATTAATACTCATCCCGCCGTTTAAGTGTTAAGATGTTCAAATATATTAAATAATATTTACATATGTAGAAAGACATCACACTGAAATACAGATATGCATACAAATGCGTCTATAATATACACATATATATGTATAAAAATATTTATACACACACATATACATACATACATATATATACATACATATATATATATATATATATATATATATATATATATATATATATTATATATAATATTTTATTTTATAAAAGCATTTTCCAATACTTTGTCAACTAAGCAATATCTAACAAAAATAATATATTTTTCAAATTAATTATAAACAAAAAAACTAAAATGAAAGTCAACTTAATAACATTTCAAAAAAGCATGTTATAAGTATATATATATATATATATATATATATATATATATCGCATTACGTTTAATTCAGAAATCTCTTTACTCTAGGTAATAAGAAAACTGAAAAAGATTTATATTTTCTTGTCCGTTTACAATTTATTGTTTCTAATAACAGTAAACATCAATACACTTTAAACGCACGTCAATAAAACTTTAAGACCTATATTACACACATACACATACAAATATATATATATATATATATATATATATATATATATTTATTACATGTATGTATACATGAAATTCACATAACAGTCATGTAACAAAAATAGTTCTATAAGTAAATAACAGTCTCGATTGTAAAATGTCTATGAAAAATTCATTCTCTCAATGTTTTTCAAAGACTAAGTTAATAATTTATGTTAGTAACAAAGGGTTTAAATTATATTTTTCTAGTACATTTTATTTTGTTCAATCATCCATGTGCAATTAAATATTTCTAATAATAAAATCTTGATAATAAATTCAAAAACAGTATTTCAGAAATGAAAGTAATGCGTTTTTCACATAAACAAAAATAATTATATCAATTTTTATACATAGAAATTTTTATTTCTTTAAACATTCTTGATTTAATTATTTTTAATGTCGTACACTTATTTATCATACACAGTAAAAATATTACTGATCTTGTTTACCAAAATGTATTATTTTTATAATAATAAAAATTGCAAAAATCTATACATTCGTTTTCACTTTTAAATTATATATATATATATATATATATATATATATATATATATATATATACATATATATATATATATATATATATATATATATATATATATATATATATATATATATATATATATATTCTATGTCAATAATAATAATATAACATAGGAATGCAAATAATACAAAACATTTTTTTCATTACAGTGACTCAAATTGCAATTTCCAGTTGAATTGTTAGCGCACTGCTTAGTCCAGCATGTGTGCTTTATCGACAACTAAAGTTATACGACCTACTTCACTCCCGAGATAAGGCAGACTTGTGGACATTGTCTTCTCTTTTTAAGGAGCATTATCGACTTGTAGAATCTTCTTATTGGATAGCATCTTTAGAGAATTCTACTTGTATCGCAACGTCAGTATCTTGTTAGTATAATTTTTTCTCCGAAACATCTTGTTAAAAATATATCAGAGTAATTATTTTTATCTTCCGTACAATTGGTTGCATTTGTGTACTCATATTTTTATCTCACAATTAATTTTGTTAGAAAAAAAATATTAGTATCTTATTGTATTCTTTGAACTCAAATACGGATAATTATAACATTTTATATAAATAAATAATTGCGCACAGATAAGCAAAATAACACTCTCTCATATACATATATATATATATATATATATATATATATATATATATATATATATATATATATATATATATATATGTAATTATTATTAAATTCCTAACATATAATAAAATATGCAATCAATTTTAAAAATTTTATTTTAAATTTTGTGGGCAAATATTTAAAATGCTTCAATAAAAATAATTCAATATATTCTTTTTAAAATTAATTTACAACAAAAAGATCTAGTAAATATTTTTTAATAATACAATCACAACTTTTAACTAAACCATTCTAAAGAAAAATTCTAAATTATTATTTTATGTAGTTAAATTTTAAAAAATTGTAATAACTTTAAAAAACCTGAGTAAAATCGCTTAACGAATTTTTGGATATAGTTTTAAAAAGCGTACAATATGAAACCATATTTTTTATTTAATTTAATTTTGAATTGTTTTTATGCATTTTCATATTGAATTTTCGCCATGTTTAATTTTTTTATTTACTAGGCCATATTATTTTGTATATTTTCAAATTCATAACTTGTTATTACATAAGAATTACAGCATAAAATATTTATATACAAAGACAGTTGTGATACTAGAAAATAATTTTATAAATTTAAAAAAATAATTTTAAAACATTAAAAGAATTCAAAGAAAATAAAAATTCACTTATATTAGAAATATATGTAAGAAGAATCACATTTATATAATTAATGATCATAATTAATACAATATTGTGTTTCTTGTACTATATATAAAGCTATGTCCTCTTTTCTCTATCTATTTTCTCTTCTGAAAATAAAGAAATAAAATAAAACAGAAGCTACTAATATCAGTTGAAAATTTAAACATACAGCATATAATTACAATTACAATAAAACATATTATCTTGAGAAAAATGTCTATTATTATAAGACAACAACAGTTCAAACAAATAAAATGCAATAAAATGATAATGACAAAAACAATAAAAATATTATTTTTTATAAGAAGTTGATGCGTAAACTGAAATAAAATATTTTTTCTAGTTTGTATGAACAAAATGTATTTTTTATTTTAAAATAATGTACCATCAATATAATAATAAATATATATTAATTTACGAAAAATATAAAAATTGATAATTTACGAAATTATAGAAAAAATATTATTATTGATTTAAAGCAATGTTTTAAATAATATGAAAACTTGACTAACTTTTTATTAAAACTATACTATTTTTCATATAATTTTAGTAATTTTAATTGTAAATGAAATAGTAGATATTTATATACATGTAAAATCGATCTAAAAATCGATTATATTTTTTTTATTTTATTTCATCATTAATGAAAACTAAAAGTAACCACAAACATTACTCGAATTTCAAACTGATTACTAAAAATAGTCACGTAGATACATAAATGACTCTACAGAAAATAATCTGAGAATAGTGTTCATTGCTGAACTTCAGTTCTATGAACACCTTATCAAATTGATTTATTAAATGTCGAAGAAACATTTTAGTTCCAATGGCTATATATTTTTATAATTCTGAATTCTGATAAATGTGCAGTTTTATTATATGTCGATTTTATTTATGATGTTACAAATCGTAGTTGTCAAATGGTACTGTTTTAGTCTCTAAACATTAAAAAATAATAATATATCATTTACTATTCAAAAGATAATATTATATAGTACAAAATATTTTTGACAATAATAAATTGTAATAGTAATCAAATAATTAAGCTATGTAATTAAATATACAAAACTTGATAACTATTATTATTTTATTCAAGACCAAAAGATTATTGCTAAAAGTCTAAATTGTCATAATTACTTTTTAATTCAAAATGAATATTTTTTAATGTATGGATATAAATTACTGATTTTCCAATAGTTAATAAATTTGTATTTTAATAAAAATTTATTTTAATTGCAGATATCGTACATTAATATTTATACATTAATTAAAATCACAGAGAAGCAAATTTTTCCATAAAATTTACAAATTCACTAACAAAAATTTTTATAATTTAATTTTTTAAAAAATATAATTTTCATTAAATTGGGCAATTTTTTAATTAAATTGTTTCCATAATTAACTTTTAACAAAAAAATATATAACCCTCCTCACAAATTTCCTTTCAAAGTTCTTTAATATCATTGAATTATTATCAAATATTTATTTAATAAAAAACTAGCATATTTTCTTTATATTTGTTTTATATTTCAAATAGCACTACTAAAGTATAATTTAATCACCGTACCAACTTGTGTAATATGAAACTACCTTCGTAATCTAGAAATTCAGTGATCAAACACCGCTGAAAGCTCTCAAAACTATCCTACCGCCTATCAATATTTCCACAGACCTAAAAGATTCTCAAGATTATTTCTTCTGTAGAACTTTATACATTATTTTAAAGAGACTTTAATTGAGCTGCAACATTATATGCAAATCTTTTTAAAACAAGAATTTTCTTCCATTGTGAATTCACAACTACTATTTCATTATAAAATGTGTTAATTGAATCTTAATACACAATATAAATAACTTAATAATCTCAACTATAAGTGATTGTAAAATAATAATTAGGTATTAACATGGTAGTACCATGGTATTAGGTACATACATTCACTCCAAAAAAAGAAAAATATATATTTCTAATAATAAACTTAATTAAAATTATATTTCCTTTTACAAAATTTAATTTTCGCTTCTTTACTATATCAATCTAAGAAAAAATAATTTTAATATTTAAGAAACTGAGAAGTATTAATATTAAAACTAATATTGTTTAACTCTATTTAAAGCAAAACTTTCTCGTTTTAATTAAAAGTGTTGAATTGAAATACAAGACAACTGACTACGATTATGTAATAATTAGACATTTTAATTATATCATTCAAAAATTCATTAATAATATAATATTGTTGAATTTTTTTAGATTATTAACTTATAGCACACTGACAAATTTATAACCCAGTCATAATATTAATAGTACTTGAATTTTATTAAATCTATGTATACCATTATTTTTTATTATTTGTAATTTTATTTAATTTTTTTAATACAATTTATATAATTAAAAAAAATATTTCTTTCATAAACTTACGATATACTTTTAATACAATCATATTTTATAAATAGTACAAAAAAAAAATCCCTATATAGTTAGATGAAAATGATTTTTTTATATTTCACACAAATGAACTTTTACCCCCAACAACACAAGATAATGAAAAAAATGTTCAATAATTATTTGTTGTTCACTTTCTTTGCTTATAAGTAGATGTGCATTTTGATGGAAATGTCATCATCTTTTGACGAAAACATTACATCATCATCTGATTATAATAATATTTCCAAAAGTATATAAGCAAAGAAAATGAACAATAAATAATTATTGAACATGCTTTAAATATCTAGCGTTGTTGAGAGTAATAATTTATTTTTGTGAACTTAAATCCATTACAAATCCAAAACAAATATATTTTATATCATCAAATCATAATATATTTTTTCAGTGTGTTAATTTGAACATTTTTCAAATATTAAATAATTACCTTAATTTATAACACTTATTTTCATAGATATTTTTTGTTTATTAATTTTAATTATTTTATAAGATTATCTTACTCAATAATTTTTCTATGATTTATATAATAGAATAATTTATGATTATTTAAGATATTTATTAATTTCATTTAAACCATTATTTCTTACTACAGACTTTAAATTCATACAAGTTATCAAAATTTCATCTTAATGATAAGCTGAAACTATAAACAGTTTCTTCTTATATTACCTAATATTGGTTTTACGAACATACTATGTACTAAAATTTTTACACTTCTGGTCTACTATAGTTGATCATAAGAAATTCATTAAATGTATCTAGTGAGACTTTGTCAATTTTTTATAACGAAGATCAAAAATTGTAAGCAGTTCTCTTGTTTACAATAATATAAAACTCAAAATAAATTTTGTATTTTTTGTAAAATATTAAACAATTTAAATTTTTAATTACATATATTCTAAAACTGTTTATTTTTTAATTGAAATTATTCATTTCAAATGTAACTATACTAAATAATGCAATTATATGCTATTTTATTTTTTCTTGTAATAATATTGATATTTGCAATTTACTGAAAATTATCTCTACGTAATAATATCAAATAGTAAATGTTTAATTTATTTATATTATAGTATCTTATTAAAAAGGATAGTATCTCTAATACTATTATAAAATAACTCAAAAATCTTTTAAAAATAATATAATACAACTACAAATGTAAAATAATTGAAAAAAATATTATTTACATAATTTTAATATTAAATTGACTACAAATAAAAAATACTGATTTAATATTTTCCTTTGAGTAAAACAAATTATAAAATATGTAATAAAGCAACTTATCATTTTAACTTGAAATCATAAAAAAATCAGATAATATTTGAAATATTTATATAAGAAATTTAATATTCAATTTAATATTTTATTGATCAATATTCAATATGAAAATTAAATTATCAGAAAAAATATCTGCTATATTCAAAGAAAATCATCATTGATACTCATTTTAACTATACCAATCACATAGTAAAATTCTATATGAAGACAATATTAAAAATTGTATAAAATTTCAGTAACAAATCACTTGTTTACCTAAGTTGATTAATAACTTAAAATTAAATTTAGTAAATATTCATTAAGAAAGTTCGTGTTCAAAAAATATATAAAAATAATCACTTCTATGTATAAATTTTTAAAAAAATATTTCTTAGTATAAATTAATTTAACTGTTTCAAAATATTCTAAAATTGATTTATATTTAATCAAGTTTTTGAAAAAAATATTATTCTTATTTATTTAATTTACAGTAAAAAAATATAAAATAATTATATTTTATTAATTAAAAAAAAACTACATTAAATGCAATAACATTTTTTTTAATATTTTAAAATAACTTTTCAAAAAATTAATATAGTTAGTTTCATGTTAAAAAGAGCATAAAATTCTTTTATAACTTGAAATTTATTCTATTATAACAATTCATTCATTCATTCGCATATTGATATAAATTCATAATTTTATAATTATAAAAATATTATTTTTGTAAAAGAAACATAGTTAAAGAATACATAGAATTATATATATATATATATATATATATATATATATATATATATATATTAATTTATTGATTTATATAAATTTAAGGAAATATATCCTTTTCGATAAACTCTTCTGAAATATTAAAAAAGATATTTTTCTTGCACACAAAATTTAAATAAATTCAATAAATTACTTATTTGATTTTGGTCAACCTACTTCAACGAAAAACAATATAAACCTTTTTGAATTATCATAAATTTTATTTCGTCAATTTCATGAAAACGGCGAAAAACATTCTAATATATTTTATATTAATGAATGCTTTTCTGAGAAATCTATTATTAATATGAAAAGATATGACATCGCATCTAAAAATTATAGCCATTCTATTATTATTTTAATTTAGTATCCGTTATGTGTCAACCATTTCTAACACATGAATATATCGTTCAATTTATGTATGTATTTTTTATCCAGTTTAAAAAATGTGTATATATGTATTTTTGACTTGATGTTTTAATTAAAAGCAGTTGTCAGCTAACGTGGAACATTTTCTAGATAGCAAACCTTCGTATAACAGCCGTGTCTGCTATTTAAAACATTGATTACAAATGAGTTTTCTGACACATTTCACGTTTGTTGGAAATGCAAATTTCTGATTATAACATAAATGTATTCACTATTAAGTTTTATGAATTCTGTGAATGTATTTAGTAATAGGGATAAACACAATATCCTAAAATAAAAATACAATAAATGTAAAAGTTATAAAAACGAGCTATGTACAATTGTCAATTAACGTTTTTACGATAATAAATTTTTATTATTATTATTATGTATTTTTGTTAAAATAAAAAATAGAAAAAATAGTTTTAAGTAATTTTTTAAATGATTAAAAGTAAATCATATATCTTATATAAAATAAATATGACTTTTCCATTTCTATAAAAAATTCTGAAATTAAAATAGCACAACACGTATAAAAAATCTCAAAATAAACATTGAGGAAAATGATATATTCATATCAAACGGAACACATAAATTAAAATGTTAAACATGTGTAAATACACAAATTGGTCAAACAAAACTAAAATAAACGTGTATTCAATGGACATATAAAAAATACTAATAATATGAATTCAATACTCATGAAATCTATTTTAATAATTGTATGTAAATTCCAAAATATAAACAAAGGAAAAAATCATTCAAAAAGAATAAATAAAAATATTATAAAAAGAATTAATACCATAAATAAATAAAGAAATTAATAAAATCAATTGAATTAATGAAATTACATGATGAAATCAATCACATAATCAATATTAAATCACATCTATTTAAACCAATCAATAAACTCTGGAAATAAATAAACAAAAACATATTTTTCCATGTAATAATTTAAGATAACTACTATATAGCAAAACTAAAGGAAAACATTAAAAATCCGATTCTAGTCATAGTCATTTATTTCCTTGAGGAAAACATGTTATATGTAAGAAAAATGAGAGCTTAATAACAAAAGAAAAAATCAGATGTAATTCTACTACACTCGGTTAAAACCTACTTTCATATAGCACAAATGCAAAAAAGGTAATAAATAAAAAAAATTAACATAGTAATCCTGAAGATAAAATTTCCATGAAAACTATTATCTAAGACTATACTCAATACTATATTCAAAAAGATTGTTTTTCGATGAGAGATAATAAAATAAACATTCAGTTTATTACGAAATGAAAATTTATTAAAAGCAAGTACAAAAATCACTTTAAAATATTAATGCTATGTAAAAATGAATCAACATATATTTTAAAAACGACATGTAGTAAGTGTACAAGAAATAATAATATGAATTTACTAGAAACTCAAAACATCATCAAAGAATTAATTGAAAGAATGTTGTAGTTCTTAGATTTGTTTGTTATTTTAAATGATATTGCAATTATTACAATATAACTTACAATTACAGTATCCTTAATTGTCATCTTATAAATAAATTATCTGTTATAATATAAATCTATATTGTTCTTTGTAAAAAAATGTGCAAATATTATTCAATTTAAAATAGTACCTTGATCGTGCACATTATCTCTTTTATACATTTGTATGAGTTACTCCGTTTTTTAGAACAAAGCATGAAATATTTCAGATTAGAATGCCTTACTCATATAATACATATAACACTATTTAATATTCTCTGTATCTTTTCATTCTCTTCCAAGCCTTCCTTATCAAGTTTCCTTTTGTTTTTGTTTGTATCTGATCCATTTACCCTTTTGATACTTTGAGACATCAAAACAAGAATATTTAATACATTTTAATTTTAATGAATCACAGTTATATATATATATATATATATATATATATATATATATATATATATAAGGTCATCCAAATGTGTCGCCTAAATTTGTGTTTCATTAAAAAGAAACATGTGCATAGGGTGGTGTAGAGGGAAACATGTGTATAATTTCTTTTTAATAAAACAGAAATATAGGCATCACATGTGGATAACCATATATATATATATATATATATATATATATATATATATATATATATATATATATATAAACATTTGGTCGAATGGTCGAAGTAGAACATTTTAAGAGAGATTTTCATCCAACAGTGAATAGAAAGAGGAAAATGATGATAATGATTAAGCACGCAACATACATACACACACACACACTAATATATATGTGTGTGAGTGTGTACATAAAATATAGTAAATACTACTAAAGATATCAAAAATGTAATAATGATAATTATAATCTACAACGTTAATACACAGTATCCCATATAAATAAATAAAATGTTTTTTCTTATAAATAAACTAATGTTTTATTTTTATAACTATTGTAATTTACCTCTATTTCAAATTCAAAACAATTCCAATTATTATTTAACCTATAATATTATATCCACAGATTATGAATTTAAATATACAGTATTTATTATAAATGTTTTCTCATTAATCATATTTTAATTTAAAGAATGTTTCATAAAAATTAATAAAAAGTATGTATTTTCATACACAGTCAAAATATTCTAATATATTAATTGATTTTTTTATAAATATATAACATTTTAAATTGATAATTATAGGGTCATACAAATGTGACTCCTAGATTTGTTCATTAAAAGGAAACAAAGAAACGATACACATGTTTCCCTATACACATATTTCTTTTTAATAAAACAGAAATCTAGGCGTCACATTTAAATGACCCTTTATAATCAATAATAGTGTCAAAAATAATGAAGAAAAAATCTATTTCTCTCAAATATATCCATTTTAATACTACAGAAAATAAAACATTTAAACAAATATTTATGAGTAATTTATTTATTTCAATTGCAAAAATAATAGTAAACGTATTTTTTATAAAAATTAATTGTGTGGAAAGCCCAGATCGTTATCCATAAAAAAAATAATAAGTTTGTTAACATGAACTGATGATTCAGAAATAAGCTCGCTAGTAATTTGACGTCATTCTAATTAAGTGAGGCGCAAAAAAAAACACTAAGGTATACGTACTTCACGTGATCTCGGTGGCAATTAGTAAGGGTCAAGAGGTGCTACAATTCGACGAATGTAGAAAGAAAAACGTCACAGGTAGTCAGAAGACGTGGCAAAGGGAAGCACAAGAGAAAATATCAGAGAATTAAAAACAGACCTCCATCGCTTGCTTGAACAAGTATTACCTGTCTACTGTCAAAAATCAGATAATTTACTAAATATAGCTCTTTCATAAACGCTTGATTTCTTCAACAAAAGAAAATCTCTTTATAAGTAACGTTTTCCGGAAAACGAATTAATAGCTCATTATTATACATTTTATCAAAACCAAATATTACACACCAATAATATTGATACACACACAAATATTTATATATATATATATATATATATATATACATATATACATGTGTATATGTATGTAATCCTATATATATATATATATATATATATATATATATATATATATGTAATTATGTTTTTTAGCTATAATAAAATAATAATACAAAGAAGTATAATATTATAAAATAAATTACTAACAATGCATTCAAAAAATAATTTTCATAATATTTTGAAAATTAATATAGAAGTGCAATGATCAGTATTCTCTTTAAAAAATCACTAAAATTTATTAAAAATCTTTTTTTAACTACGATAGCTCAATAATAGTAATATTTTACACAATATGCTCGTAAAACACTAATTTTAATCTTATTATGAATTAAAAAAAATAAAAAAGTGAGTCTGGTGGCAAGGGTTCCAATTTTAAAACAATATTACAATTTATTCCTATTAATCTGACTTTGTAAAGCCTTGACTTTTAACTGAGCAAAATAATTATTAAAAAATACTAGAATAAAAAACATTCTAAATCAGAGCAATTCTATAAAAGAAAAAATTTCGTTCATGTAATGAAAATCTTAAAAATAAATCTCATAGAATACTAAACACTGTCATTTATTTTGACCATTTAAGAGCTATGTTTGAATATTAAATTTATAATACTGTAAAGTTCATATACGATAACTTATACACTTTAATGTAACTGTAAGTTGGTATCTCAAAATCATAGGATAAGTTTTTAAAAAACTAGATAAATGCGTATAACACAAATTGAACGAAATTAAAAAATGCAAAGTCTTGAAATTTACTCTTCATTGTCTATCAGAAATAACGAGAAATATAATATATGGGATATAATACTCAAAAATAAAAGTCTTTTGAAACCAACCGTTATTTCTGATGAATACTGGACTCTTTATATAATTAAATTGTAACATAACACCTATATGAAATAAGTGTCCGCTTATATAATTGGCTACAATCATTTGATTGTTTAATTTTTTTCTTTGTGTGATAATCATAATAAGTATTTTTATATGTAAAGAATGATTCTATAAAAATGTACTGTTCAAACGTTAATTATTTGAAATTCATTCATTAATCAAATTCTCTTTTGCTTGTATTACACAAATATAAATATATTTGACAAGATAATCAGTAATATAAAAAATTAATTTTTCAAAAACTAGAAAATACTACTTTTGTTTATTTAAAAAAATGTAAATGAACGTAATTTCTTAATTTTTTTTTTTGTAAAAAAATAAATTTTATTTATAATAAAATCAATAAAATAACTTATGACTATATATAAATAACAAAGAATTAAAATTTCATAAAGTTTTCTTATAATAAATAAACAGTCAATAACTTTCTTATAACCTTAATAAATCAGAGAAACGTTAATATGACTACAAAAGTACATGCAAAATACAAAATAAATTTACTTTAATATTTATAATAAAAAAATAATTTTTTTTTTTGACAAAATAATACAAATTTCATTTGCAGTTTTTATTTCTTTACAAGAAATATAAAATTGAACAAATAAAATTATCTAATATTCATTACATTAAAATAACACTCAACTCTGTGAAAATTTTCTGTTTATCAATTAGAGTATTTCTGCAAACAAAAGGATTGAACAACAATTAATTTCATTATTGGGCATCTATGTAGTTCTAATGTTTCATATGTAAACAAGCAAAATTGGTACGTGAGCAGTGAATTATTTCATATAGCCTGAAATACTATCAGTTTTGTAAAGCCTGAATAAACCAATACTGTTCATCTAATTGTTTTAGGTAGTATTTGAATGGCAGATTATCGAGAATTGCGATAATGTTTACGTATGAACTAAAATTAATCCCAAATGTATAGAATGTTACCAAAGCGTTGGATTGCGGTTGAATCAAGTCGAATTAACCATTCATGTAGATACATGATAACTTACATAAATATGTTGGTTGGACAACACATGCTTTAATAATTACGAGTAAATACTACGTTGATTTTTTGATTTATTTGAAGAAAAAATATTTACTTTTGATCATTTTTTTAGACCGTATATATGTATATATATATACATGTTATACCAAAAAATTTTTAGTAAAAGTCAATAATATTAATTTGAACATTTTAACGTCATAAAATATTATATAGAGTATATAAAATATATCATTTTGTTCTCTACAAATTTAATTTTTGTCTCAACTTCAACATATCTATTAATGAATTATAGTGTTCTTTCATTTTTGTGTAATAAAAATACATTATAAAAATATACTTTTGTAGACCACATGAATTTATTGATTAATAATGTCTGGACGATACATAAAATTAACTTACACTTTTTTTTATAAGGTGGAAAACAGAAATAAATTAAACTTGTTCATATGAAAAATTGTAAAATATAGTTGAGAAGTTTGTTATGACACTCTATATATAAAATGACTCAAATCAGACTAAAGAAATATATAGGGTATAATATATATATAGGGTCATCCAAATGTGACGCCTAAATTTGTGTTTTATTAAAAAGAAAAAAAAGAAACTATACACATGTTTCCCCATGCACCACCCTATACACATGTTTCTTTTTAATAAAACACAATTCTAGGCATCACATTTGGATGACCTTATACAATTACTTTTTTACTATTATCTACTTTTCTTTACAATCCTTCAGTCTTATTTGAACCACTCTATACAATTATATCCTAAAATTATTATTGAAATATAATATTTAAATATTATATTAATTGTTCTTATGTTAATTTATGTATTTTATTTACTTATATATTATATTTTTTGTAATATTTCTTATTTAATATTATTTATTATTCAATATTTATTCAACATTTGTTATTTTTTCTTATTTATTCCCTTGTATTAAAATTTATATGTCGCCTAATGAATTATATTAAAAAATAAAAAATTATTTAAAAAATAATAAATCATTACTTAAAACTTTTAACCAATAAGGTTAAAAACATTTTATTCAACTAAATTTCATAATTTAATTAAATGGAAGCTTGTTTCATCTACCATCAAAAAAGTAGTATCGAAATAAATCAATCGAATATACTAACATGTATTTAAATTGTATCGTTGAATTAAAATTAGAAAGTCAGTTCAACTAGTCATATAAATAAGCGTAGTACTCGATAAACTGAAACATTTTCTCTTTGTATTTCAACCCTTTTACACATGTACGAATTACACATCAAATACTAGCTCTACGATTAAACTCTGTTTCGTAATTCTCTTAGTGAAACTTCAAACGAACACAAAATTACGGCATTTTAATTGAAATCAACTTAATTGGTAACGTAACCTTACTCAACAAATTTAACATGGAATAAATAGCCTTCAGTGAAGATACTAAATATACGCATGTTTTATATGTGCAATATCTGTGTGTATTTAACTTTTTTCAAATAAAACTACATTAATAATCTTTTCAACCAAAAACTTTTCAGCTGTAAAAATTTGTAAGACTAAAGTTCTGTATTAATCTTAACTATTATTTATTACTCAAACTGTCCAACGTAACAAAACAATAAGTGTATACAATAAATTTTAAGTATTATGAAAACCTTAAATGTGCGAAGATATTCTCTCTCTCTCGATATTAATATATATATATATATATAATTAAAACTAAAAAATTATTACCTAAACCAATTTCTGCTAATATTCAACACATATAAATAAATACTAACTCTACATTTAAGCAATTTTCTTTAATTTATATTTATTTTATGTGTCATATCATAATTATGATATTATTATATTTTTGATAATGCTAATGGAAAATATCCACACATAATTATATCAAAAAAATGAACCTAAATAGTATACCAATAAATTATAATATACAATCTACTAAATTATAACATCATATCTCATAAAATTCATATATACATTTTACAAAATTTTTATATTTTTAAAATGACTTCAAATTTTAAAATAAAATAATTTCAAAATAAAATAAAAACTAAAATAAATAATTTTTAATAATTTGTATAGCAAAACATTATTTACACTTTTTGTTATTTGTTCAATTCAATTAAAATATAAATTAAAAATTATAAAAATTCTTCTATTTTCCGAAGCATTCATTCTAAAGAAAAATAGATTTATATTCTTAGAAAGAAATAAAAATCTATTTTATACTCACATGTCTTCTTATGATTTATTCTCATCTTATCGATAAAATATTACACACTTGAACATTATATTCCAAATTACTGTAGACAATAAAATTTAGATTTATCATACACAAGCCTTTCAAAACAAAAAAAATAAGACAGTTTTCACAACTCTCGAGCTTAAATCAATATTCTCACTCCGGTTACTTTTACATAAAAAACAAGTTCACGTTAAACAAATTTTTATTCGAACATTTTGAAATAAAGTAAATTAATTAAAAAACACGAAACGTAATAAATTACATTTTTCTCTGAACAAATAAGCCTTATAAAAAAAGAAGCAATGTAATTCATACATCAAGTAATTGATATATATATATATATATATATATATATATATATATATATATCACAAAAACTGAACATTACTATAATAAATAAAATGAAAATATTTTAATTTCAATTACAATACTTAATTACCTACAACTTTCTCTTTATAAAATTGCTCTATATGACACTAGAAAATATTTTTACAAATACAACATTAACTTCAATATTTACTTCCCAGATAAACCATTGTCATGAATTTCACATAAGGGTGTCATAAAAAAATGTTATACAACGGATACATTTGAATTGAAAAAAATAAGAATCGTTAGTGTCAAGGGACAGTCAGAAAATATATAAAATCTAATATTGAAAAAAAAAATGTATGTTGACAACAAGATGACAAGTAGATATTAATAAAGGTACAGGTCAAGTTGACCAAGAATTGCAACAGGGATGGATTTGTAATATATTTGAAAATGGACATGCCTTAAGAAATGTTTTTAATATTACTTTAAAAATATATATTATGTTGCTAATAATTGTTTACTATTTATAAGACTATACTTTATTTGCACGGTAAATTTAATTATATTTTTATATTCACTGAATCATGTAAAAATAACCTATAATCATTTATGTCAAGTATCTTAATTAAGATAAATGTTGATCCTGTTCATAGTACATCCTAATGTGATTAAAAAATACTATATAAATAATATATTTTATTGTTAGTATTAAAAATACGAATTAACAAAAATATATAAAAATAAGGAGACATTTCATCATTTATATAAAACGTTTATTTAAATTTTGAGATATTTCCTTTAATATCAAAAATAATACTCGTTATTAATAAATAAAAATTAATATTATATAATAATAATCAAAATATCTATTTAACAAAGAAAATCTAATGGCGTATAGTCCATTAAAAATCAAGATTTATTTTTATACATTTTATTCTTAAACTTTCACTAAAAAATAAAAGGATTCGATATTCAGTAAAACTCTGTTTCGTATTGAAACATTCCTATAAATGTCTAATACCCATTAACCAACATAGTTTTGTGCTGTAGTTAATTCACTTTGTTAGAAAACAATCACTACCCCAAAGCACAAGACTTTAATAAAATATTCTTGTCTTTTTTGTCCTGAGAATTACTGAAACTATTTTCTATCTTCTACAACCAATTTATTCTCTTAAGCCATCCTCAAATAGTTTTTTTTATGTAATTTTATTTTATTTGTATTTTCATAATAAAAATCTCTCATTTTATCTGTTTTAATACTAAGGTATTGCTCCTTAATTTTATTAACCTATTCAATAATTACTATTTACTTTCTCAAATGTTTTTTATAGATATTCTATTACCTTAAAAATATAAAATCTAAATTAAAATACTTACCAGATATTATTACAGATTAAAAAGTCAAAATCTAAATAACTTAATTATTTAAGTATCTACTATCTGAAAATGATAGTATCAAATTTTAAAAAATTCACAATAAGCAATAATTGATTAAAATTGTTATTAAAGTGAGGCATCCTTTGTAAAAAAAATACTAACTTTCTTTTAGAACTTCATAATGCAATACTCATCATATAATTATTATTCTTATGGAAATAAAAAATATTAATTAATTATTTTTTGTAAGTTCTATACACCTCATATATAATTTAAATATGTAATCTCAAATTAAATTTCGTCTTCATTTTTAATTTTTATATTTCATTCATAACTTAGAGCAACTGAATATAAATATTTCTAAAAATTTACTATGTAAAAATTCTTGAAATTATTTTCTTTCTAAATTCTTTTTAAAATTATTTAAAACTATTAAAACTAAAATAATTAATAATTTATAAGTTAAAATACTGAATTTTTAACAGTAATATTATATTTATGAATATTATAATTGAGTAACATACAATTATGATTACTAAATTTTCAATGAAATTTATAAAATAAATCTTAAGTTATTCCGGTTAATTTCTATGTCAAATGTTATTTTCAGACGAAATAAAAACTTTTTATTAAAACACAAAAATATATAAAGCATTTTAAAAGATATTTCTAAACTAAACAAATACTTCCACCGATAATTATCTAAAAAAATAAATAATTATTCTGAGAAAAATGGAAACAACACTGGAACGTTTCTATCTTTTAATGCAATATGTAAAAATATATTATGGCAAAGAAAAAAACATTAATTTATTAATTACTCTGTAAATATTCACAAAGAATATTTAAATTAAGATATAAAGCTATTCCATTAACACTCCACTTTTAGAATGTGTCCAGTTTCCCATTATATAATTGTTAATTAAGTATTTGATGATCCTGCACTGTGTCAACATGATACTATAAATTTAACATATTCATCGTTTAATATTTTATGCTTTTAGTATAAGTTGCATACTGTCTTATATATACATATACATATATATATATATATATATATATATATATATATATATATATATATATATATATATATATATATATATATATATAACTTTATATGATAGAACTTTAAATTGAAATGAAACACATACTAACTAACCAGATGACCATTTATTTGATATTATTCGAAAGATCATTTTATGATATGAATATTTAAAATAACTTCGGGAATTTATACTCCAAGTGCGGCGATTTTGCTTATTAACACATCCGTTAATCCAAAAATGAGCCTCATCAAAATTTTGTGCTCTATAAGTTTGGCGAACAGAACACTGATTTCTGAAATAAATTTCAACAATTTGTAAACGTTGTTCAAGTATAACATATTTCATAATGATTTTCCGAAGCACGAAGGTCGTTTGATAAGTATGGTAAATTTATTTATTGTTTAATTTAATTAATTAATTAAATAAATTAATTTTTTTAATTTAGTTTTCCTTACTTTTTTACCATACTTATCAAACGACCCTCGTATAGTGAATTCAAACGTCACTTATAACGCACAAACTGATAGCTGACTTGACAGCTATCCCTATCAAAAGTTCTATCTAAACTAAAAAAAACATTATATATATAAATTCACATATAAGGCATATATAATTTTATATTCACTTTTTAATCATATTTTAGATTCAGTCATTTGTTTATTCTCTTCTAATATCCTTAAATGAAAAGTGCCGTTGTATGTAACCTTAAATTGTATTCAAATTACAACTTTAACTTCAAATAAAAATATTCTACCCGCCATATTTTTAGGCATGAATATATAAAATAAAAACCGAGAAATTTAATCAATTTTGAGACTGAAGGTCGATGTTTGATTCTCGCATGTTTGTTATGATCCATACCGAAATATTTTAAACATTCGAAAGAAAATAATTAAATTAATAATTTACATCAAATACTTTTGGCCAGACTTGCACAAGAGCAGCATCGTCCGCATTCAATTGTTGGAATCGGTGGCGTAAACGTTGATTAAAAATATACGCACATAACAGCATAGGCGTGAAAATATTTTCACTCAATGAGCACGAAGCAATAAGTGCTTCGGCATTGAATTCTATAATAAACGGAAAAAGATTTCCGTTCGTGTTTTCAACTGTGTAACGAGTGAATAGGTTGTATTTTATACGAACGGATCGAGAGAGATATCAAAATCAACATATAAATAAAAAATAAATAGAGAATATCGATGATCAGTTCCGGCGTTGAAACAATATGAGAATTTAGATAGGATTTTGATGAAATTGTCGACTTAATATATACGCTCCTTGGAAGTTTTTCATACATATAAATGAATATTATGTTTATCAAAGACAATCTCCTATAATATTAGATTTCAATTACTTTATCGCCTATTGTTTTCATACATTTATTACAAGTATTTGTTTTATTTCCTTAAACGATTGTGATTTAATATTGATTCATAAATATTTATAACTTAATTTCAATGACGTATAAGGCATAATTTTAAATAAATTTCATGAAACGATTTTCATATTTTTCTTGTTTAAACTATTTTTGATTATAAATATATTTGCTTTTTTTATAAATATTAAAACTCATTAAAATTAAATAAGAATACATTATAAAATTAATTATTTTATGAAATAATTTTCTTTAAAAACCAGTAACAATATTTTTGTAAATCGCTGTATATACTAGTTTATCACTTTATACACCATTATAATATGAAGAACTTATCTAGGTTTGTTCAAAGTTTTCCTAAATACAATAACACACACTAAAACACAATATCAAGTTATTATAAGAGGTGTAAAAAACTACCGAAAAGAAAAACTTGAATATAAAGATCATCTACAAGTTTTCAACGTATAAAAGTAAGCGTTCAAATTTATTAAATGCTACAATCTGTTAGAAACTTTTCGTACTCGATAAATCTTAACCGACTATTTATTCCAAAAATCTACTGTCGAGAATTTATTACATCTAATTAATAGAAATATTACAATGAAAACATCTGATGTAACAGTACATATTTTAGTTTTAAGAAAATTTATCGGTTCATAAACCACTTGTTGATCTGATCTGTTCTCAAAAAAAAAAAACTCGATCACTCACAGTGAATTCTATATTTAGATTTTCATAATCACGTTTCCAAACTTAAAAAAAAAATAAGAAAACGAAAAATAAAATTTATTTCTATGAAACAGTAATCATTTAGATTTATTTGACATTAATAACATACAAATAAAGTGAGAGAGATAACTTTTCATTCGTAAAGGCGTATCATCCATAATTTCAATTTTTAATCATTTCTTCATATTAATAGTATATTTATTTCTATATTACTAGATATATATACATACACAAACACACGCATACACACACACACACACACACACACATATATATATATATATATATATATATATATATACATACGAAGGTCGTTTGATAAGTATGGTAAAAAAGTAAATTGAAAAATTTTATTAAATTAATTAATTAATTAAATTAAACACTAAATAAATTTACCATACTTATCATACGACTCTCGTATATATATATATATATATATATATATATATATAAGCTTCTATGTTATTTAATCAGCTATTCATGTATGACTACGGTCATAGACGAAAAATAACAAGTAATACTCGTACAATATTAAATGAATATGAAAACAGAAACAATAAGTAACACAATACCAATGAAATATGAAAAGACGCATTATATACATTACATTAAAATGTTAACATTCTGTACAATGATTTGAAGTAACAATTTACAAAATAATAATTTACAATTCATTATAATGCTTATAACATGTTTTGCGTTATATTAAAAATATATTATCACAAGTAAAAAAAACCGTGCTAATTCTGTTATAGTAAATTTCCCCATCTAACATTTATTAATAAATCATTAAAAAAATTGAACCATTTTTAGTACAATTAAAGTGATAAAAAACATAATATTTATATCCACATATGTACATATTTATATCAGCAATATTTTTAGTGACAAGTATTTCAAATAAAAAAAATATAAAATATATCTAATTATTAAAAACAACTAATTAAAATAAAAATTACATATCCTTTATAATATATTCCATAAAAAATAACAGTAGAAAATAAAAGTGGAAAAGGTACTAAAAAAATTACAAATGAAAATTATTTCAATTGGTCAAGTAAAGTACAAGTAGAAAATTATTTATAAATTTTAACAATATTATTTTTTTTCAATACATCTTACAAAAATCATATAGTTAATTGACATTTTTTTAAAAAAAAATATTAAAAATTTAAACTCCATAAAGACTCTATAAGAATAAAAACAATTAATTTGAGTTCAGATATAAATATAACTACACCTTAGAAAAATAAAAAAAAAATTTTAAACAATAAGAATTTATTATCGATTACAAATGTCAGTAATAAAATTATTCAGAATTATTATACAAGTATAAAATCATCCAAATGTGATGCCTAGATTTGTGTTTGTTGAAAATAAACATTTGTAAAGGCTGGTGTATAAGGAAGCATGTGTATAGTTTCTTTTTAATAAAACACTAATCTAGATGTCACATTTAGATGACTCTATATTTCCAAGTTTTCTTAAAAAAATAAAATATAGAGCAATCATCGACCTCTCACTACCCATTACTAAATGAAAGAATTTATCAAAACTTTTCACTTTCAAAGATCCGATACTTTTTTCCAATATATATCAATAAAGTTGTCATATATCTATCCATGGTTTTTCTCGAGGCTATTTTTAATATATATATATATATATATATATATATATATATATATATATATATATATTAGGTTGGCAAATATCTCCCTTCCGCCTTCTGGTCTTTTGAATTTCGCAGCTATGTACAAAAAAAAAAAAAAACGGAAGGGAGATACTTGCCAACCTAATATATAATAAAACATTATAACTATTTTCAATAACATAAAATAAATATAATTAAAAAGTAACTGCAATAAAACATATCACATAAAAACAAAAATAATAGGGTGTTCCAATAAGAATGACAGAACTTTGACAGCCATGTTTGAATTTTTTTTTATGCTCATTTTGACATTTCAACTTAGTATAGTTTGAAAAATTATTATGAAACGTTTAACACTTCAACAATGCTTAGAAATTATAAAAACTTCAATAGACTTATTGAAATAAAAGTTTAATGAGTCTATCATTTCACGAAATGGACCCATCAATTGGCCACCAAGATCATGTGACCTAACTCCATTGATTTTTTTTTGTGGTGTTATGTGAAAAAAATTGGTTTATGCTGATAAACCACAAACAACAGAAGCATTAAAAATAAACATTGAACGTGTAATTAATGAAATTGGACCATAATTATGTGAAAAAGTGATTAAAGATTGGACTAAACGAATGCACTCTGGCAAGTGAAATCGTGGTAATCATATGAGTGAAATTGTGTTTCATCATTAATGCCATAGAATATGCTTAAAAGTAAAAAAATAAATAATTAATTAAATACTTTTTGTTTTATTTCCTTTAAAATTTCTAAAGCGTTTATTGAAAAACGTTTATATAAAGCCATATAAATATTATTTTATTATAAATATTATAGTCAATATAAATTTTACATTTAAAAAATTAAAAATTTTAAAATATTACTTTTGATAGAAATTTATGAATATACATTTTATGTTATATATATATATATATATATATATATATATATTATATATATATATATATATATATATATATATATATATATATATATATATATATATATATATATATATATATATATATATATATATATATATATATATATATATATATATAATATAATATATAATGTATATGAATATAAATGCTTCTTCCCTTTACTAATTCGTGAAACCATATGTATTTAGGTTTTCTCAGAAATCAAGAACATAAGTTCAACACTAAATTTGTATTAAAATTGTACTACAAACAGATTATATTACATTTAATAAAACTCTACTAATTATTTCTCGGTATATTTATTAAAACAACTTTAATCTACATCTATATTAGAATGAAAAATATTTAAATATTTATCCTTATTCATGTAAGACCAAAACAAATCTAAAAGAAAACAAATCTGTGAAAAATACTTGGCATTAAATAAAAATATTAATATAGAAACATATACGCATACATACATATAAATGATACACACACATGTATGTATGTATGTATGTATGTATGTATGTATATATATATATATATATACATATATATATATATACATATATATATATATATATATATATACATATATATATATATATATATATATATATATATATATATATATATATGAATTTGTGTAAGTATATGTATGCATAAGTGTAATATACGAGTATGTATAAGTATTAAAAACCAAAATTAAGAAATACCTAATCACTAAAATTTATTTCTCTGATTAATCTTCCACTGTCAACAATTAAAAAATATTCTACAGTATATAATTCAACACTATTATTAGTTCAACAATTTATCATCTCATTCAAACATTGCAAAAGTGCATGAATTAATATTAAAAAAAATATTTTCTACAAAAAGGTTTTACTATTTATTTATAAAGATTTTTGTAATTGTAACATTATTAATATTTTTTGTCTAACATCTATATCATTATATATATATATATATATATATATATATATATATATATATATATATATATATATATATATATATATATATATATATATATATATATCATTATATATATATATATATATATATATATATATATATATATTACCTCTTACTCCTATAAATCACTTAAATAATTTAGTATAAAAATTCGTGTATAACTCATTGACTATAACGAAAAAATCACAAATAATTAAATATTTAAAAACTATTACATATATAAAATAACTTTTTTTTTAATAAACTTAATATAATCAAACTAATTTTAATACTATCAAATTGCGCTTTTTTGTTAAACTAAGATATTACAAAAAGCATTAAAAAACCCTTGATAATCGTTATTTAAATTCGCTGATGTACATTCCATTGATAATACATCTTCATAACTCAGGTACAGAAAAGCTTTAGTGGACATGTTAAACTGTATGAAAATAAATCAAAATGAACGACAAGCATCTATTTAATATTAAAATGTCTATTATATTTTTGAATAAACTGATTTTTACTTTTTATGCAGAAGTATTCTTATTAAACAATTTTATTTTTATTGACTTAAAACTAAATCAATTATATTTTTTGATATTTAACTAAAACGCATATTAATAAAAATATCATATATGAAAACTATATTGTCAAATCAGCTATTAATCAAATATATAATTTATCTCTACGATACTGATATTTTGAATTGATTTTCTAGCATATATAAACAATATTTTCAAATAAATGTTTCAATATATTGCCTACAATTTAAATTATTTGAAGATATTAGACATAGTTATCATTTTCAGCTTATCAACCTATTTCTAGATAAATGTCTCTTAAAAATAAAATCCTTAATATCCTTTTCCTACCTGTTTACTAGCTCCGTTCTTCATATCTAAACACTCTCATATTTAAACGTATATATGTATGTACGCAGATAAAATTTAAACTACGGAAATATAAAGTACTATCAAACCATTCTATTTATTACCTACATAAAATAGTAATATAATCGAGAGCACGTTCCTTAAATGTCATTTTAAATCTAATCTTACACCATATGCTATCTATCTTTGATTGCAAAAGTGGCGCTCTCCATAATAAAATGGTTTAATAAATTTCAATTCAAACAAAGTTGCAAAATAATTTCAGTAACAAAATGAGTTCAAAAAAAAAAACAACGAAAGAGTCATATGCATAATCTACTTACTGTAATTAATTTAATTTTGACATTTTTTTAATGATATTTTTTTAATAATAAACGAATCATGTCATTTAGAAATCTCTCTTTTTATGTATATACAAACGCACAGATATTTTTTAAAAATAAATAAACATATCCACTCACACATAATCACACACACTCATATATATATATATATATATATATATATATATATATATATATATAAAGTAAATATTATTTAAACTTTATAAATAAAACAAATTTAATAAACCATTTACGAAAAGACATATGTTAATAAAAAAAAAATTGTAAAATCTACTCTATAACTTATATAAGACAATTTGCTTTGTAAAATAATTAAAAAAAAATTATATTGTAGAAAAGCCAAGCCTGTAGTTACTTTTTCGCGTATAGTGCTTTCGATTTCGTGATGCTATAAGGGGAGTAGAACGAAAGGTGAATGTGGGTTATAGAAGAACTCGCACAACAGCGCTCGTTGCACATTCCGACGACTCAATTGAGTGGTAGAATCGCATGCCCACGCGAATTCGCTTGCTATAAACGCTATAGCTTTTTTGTCCTTTTGATTGATTTCAGACCAAGGTTTTCGTATGAATGATGAATTTTACTTAGTGATAAATACTTAATGAAAATCATTTATCAAACAAAATAATTTAGTGTGCACCTTAACTTTTATATATATATAAATATATGGAAATATATTATTTTTCTGAAAAAAATTAAAATTAATGAAAATTGACAGAATCATGACACAAACCTTAACAGAAAATGACACGAGTAAATCTCAAAATTACATAATATCAAAGTCATATGTACATATATATATATATATATATATATATATATATATATATATAACTATCTCTACAATTTTATAACTTTCATTTATATTACATGTAAATACCAAGATAAACCAAAAATTCGTTTAAACTTCATATAGATTTTATATTCAATAGAATTTTTTTATATACTATCAACTTTATTCCTTGTCTATATATTGTATATAATTTTAATATATGATATTATCTAATGTATTTGAAGAAACTTTATACTGATTTAATTTTAATTGTAAAATACAAATTTAAAATTTCAAAATATTAAAGTACATATTTTCTATCTTACACGCTTTTATAATCATAAAATTATAAATAAAACAAATCAAAAAAATTTATAAATATTATAAAGACAAAACTAAAATCAACCGAATATGTTAAAAATAATTTATAAGTGTTTGAGTTGAAAATTTCTTTGCAAAAGATTTTTTACATACAGGAAGGTTTTATGTATTTAATAACAAGTAAATATTCATATTGAAACAAACTAGTAAGTGCAACATATCAAAGTTTATTAGAAAATTCAAAATATTGCAAGTATTAATTATGTTACATTTGAAAAAGACTAAAAATTTATTTAAATTAGTACAATGTGCAATTCTCACATTAACTGAACTAAAAAATTAAAGCTTTGATATTTCTCTTTATAAAATTTGGAAACTTCATTAATCGAACAGATAACAGCATATAATTTAACAGTCATAAAAATTTATTTGTTTTTTCAAAAACAAATTCAAATACACATTCGCA
>CP092087.1:30800286-30830286 GCA_029203775.1 Neoneuromus ignobilis
GTCTCACACGCTCTTACCGGAAAACTAATTTTTTTAGGTGGAGGAATTTGGTGATAAGAGGGTGTGAGACGAGCAGTAATGGGCGTGAATACTGTATGACTGTTGACTAGTGTGTATAGGCCCAATTGGTGTCAAGCACACCTCATTACTTTCTAAGATATAGAAATCCAAAAATTAACCAATTTGATGGAGAAAGTGTTTAAATGTTAATAAAAATAATATAAAAAATCACTTGTGAGTACATTTAAAAAGTATTAATTTCATAGAGTACGAAAAAAAGTAAGTTCGATTTATACTTGACTAATCCTCATATATATATAGACGTTTGTGCATTTTATACTATTTTAAAATATGAATTTAAAAAGAAAATATTGAATTTTCCCATATATTTATATAGATAATAAATAAAGTAAATTGAAATATTTAAATGTATTTTTCAAGAATCCCGAGTGCTCTTGTTACTCTCCATGAAGTTTATTTTTCGTTAGAACAGTTGAATCTTCTACTAAATATACCGTACATTTCTTGAAATTGCTTCACAATTCGTGTATTTACTATTGTATTATGGGACATTACTAACCTCTCGAGATATCAATATCTTCAATAAACATTCCAATATGATTTAGGTTAACAATAATACATTATAATGAAAATTCCCTATTCATCTAAATAACTCAATTGAATAGTTTTAGCCTTCAGTTACTAGTCTAGCATACATTTTATCTAATAAATGTTCCGTCTGTATTCAGCAGTTTATCTTTCTCATTTCACTAAAATAGTGAAACTAAGTTCTTTAAATTATATATGTAACGACATATTCAGAATTTATGAAAAGCAAATATTTTTTTTATAAATTAAGAATTTAAATTGAAATCTTCAACACATATACACATAAATATATATATATATATATATATATATATAATATATATATATATATATATATATACATTTATATATATAACGAACACATACATAGATATAAATAATAGTGTACTTATGTGACACAATATGTATATTTTACTTATTACAAATTTCTGTTGACTTCGAAATTTTCAAATGCTTAATAAACTTACACATATGTACTGATCACATTTAGAAGTAAACAAAAATACAAACTACAGCATAAAATTTACAACTACACATTTAGTACGAAGTTAAATTTGTTATTATATACATACTGTAGATAGAAATGTGAATTTTTTACACCGATATAAAATCTACACTTTTATCCAACTGTTATCTTCATAAAAAATGTAATTCTGTTTTTGAAAATTACATTTTAAATTGTCCTGTCAAACAGAGAATTATACGAATATTTTTTAATATATTTACATTCACTTGAATAATGTTTTAAATATTTCAATTCTGAATACTTTTTCTTTACACAGAAACACACACACACACATATATATATAGAGAGAGAGAGAAAGAAAAAGAGAGAGAGAGAATCCATTCAACAGTCTTAAATTATCCATCTCTACTTTAAATATTTTCCAATTAATTCCATAAAAAGGAGTTAGTATGCGTTTAATACAAGAAATATATTAATAATAGTCAAACAAAGATTTCTTGGACTTATCTCTTTTTTTATAAAAAAAATATTACTTTAAATAGTTAAGTATAACCAACGATTATAAAAAGATTATTTATTTTATTTGAATAAATTTTATGTATCCTTTTCAAATTGATCTTCATTAAACTCAATAATTTTTAATCGATTTACAATATCAATAACCTATATTGATTTTTAAATAGATATGATCACTTCTCATATATAAAAATCTATTAAATACACTATCGAATTTTTTTTTTTCAAAAAATAAACATTTTTAAATATTAATAATATTTTACTGATAGAACTTTGAAAAAAAACTAAATGAAAGGAGGAACTTTACATTATAATCATTATTTTATATTTTTAAAAAAATATTTAAACATGTTGTCACTTAAACTTCTATAAACTATTAATTCATAACAATAGAAGCTAAATATGAATAACTTGTTTAAAAATTATTCAAAACAAAGTAACCCATCTAAATGTAATAATACCAAATACCTTAATGTAAATGATATCGATTTCTAACAAACAATTCTTTGAAAATCAAAAACTTAATATTTTTTTATTCATTGTATTTATAATTTGTATTTTTTATATTATGAAATCATATTAAAGATCATTTGACAGTTACAAAATAAACCTTTTAATTTGTTTAGTTAAAAACTCTGTTAATATAAAAATACAAACATTAGTGATAATAAACTGTTAATAAAATAATAATCAATTGTTTAAAAAAGTATAAATAAAACAACAAATATTTAAAACTTAATTTTTTTATATGATATTTTATATATATATATATATATATATATATATATATATATATAATTTTACTGAAACATCGTTGAAAATTCGTAAATATTTTATTTAGTATAATACTTACTAATTCGTTATTATATATCTTAGAATTTATATTGTTTAAAAAACAATAAACTAGATGATTCTGCGTAAAGTAAATGTCGAAGAAATGATTACAAACACCAAAGAAAGAAAAAATAAGTTTCAATAAGATTAAAATGGAAACGGACGAGTTACAATTGAAGATTCGATATAAAATCAACAAAAGAAAAGTGAAATTGAATTCCAAGAAAAACTGGATTGACAGAGATACCTGTTCATCTATCGGTTTGAAAAAGAAAATCTTTAGTCTAAATAGAATTTTCTAGAAAACGATAAACTTTTAAAGAAAATATAACAATATAACAATCACTTATATAAGATCACTTTTTACTCGTGATTAGATACTAGTGATGAGTAATTTTCATAAAACATTCAATAACATTATGTAAATTTGCATTTAGATTTTCATAGAGCATAAGATAATAATCTTTTACAAGAAACAACATATTTTATGTTGAATTTAATTATTAATAAAAGCGTCTAAAAACGATCAAAGACCGTATAATAAAGTTCTGTTTATTCAACATTAAAGCGCGAGTTAAGTATGCTTTTCATTAATGGGAGACTATCGAAGAAGATATTTATAGTTAAATATTTATTTATCCATGTAGAATATCCATAACGAATTTTCATATTGTTTGAGAATATTTCATTTGAACTTTTCATAAAATAAATTTATTAACTCTTAATTTATTTTGTAAAGAATTACATTATATACATATACATGTATATATATATATATATATATATATATATATATATATATATATATATATATATTGTTTTGACAATATCGTCAACTGTTAAACACAATATTCAATATTTAAGGTGGGTCATATAAAAAAGTTAATGAAAAATTAATGAAAATTACAATTATATTAATATTTATACACTTATATAAATAAGATTACTGTTTACATCATGAATGACGAAAAACACATTTACTATAATAAAATTAAAAGCAAAATTTTTTAAAAAAATAAATTATTATTAAATAATATAATATAACAGACATGCTAAAAAAATCTCTTATTAATTTTTTTTAATTTCTAAAAATCTTTAATTATCGTTTTTATATGACACATCTTTTAAGTCTAATAAAAGAATAATAGCAGAATAATTGATCTGTGTAGTTAAACTTCTTATACAGATTTAATGTTACTTAAATCTAATTAGCTATTCATTGATTTGAAGAATACAGGACTTATTTACTAATATAAAAAATATTTCAATTCTGTATATAATTTTATCGAAAAATGACAGAAAAAATATATATATATGATTTAATAACACTAAAAAAATTTTAAACATTTTTTTGGTTTAAAACCTATTTTTAAATGAATCTTTTACATAAACATACATACATATATATATATATACATACATACATATATATATATATATATATATATATATATATATATATATATATATATATATATATACAAAGGTATTAATATTTAATTACAATATAAATGAAATTAGAGAATTCAATATTATTTTTCCCACGAGCTGTAATTATTTTTTACATATTAAACTAACTAAAAAAATTAAATCTAATATAGTAACAATTAGGAATAAATATAAATGAAAAATTAACTATTATCACAGAAAAAATTAGAGCTCCGAATGTATCAAAGGCGAACAAGTTCAAAGCAAATTTAATTAGTTTCTCATTTAAAATGCAACTATATTCATTTTCACAGTCACTCGACTGTTTGTAAACTTTCATACTGATGTTTCACACAAGCTTGCAATTCTGACCAATAACAATTGTTTAACTTCATAGTGGACATCTAATTAAAAGTTGTATATAGCGCATATAGCACAAGATAGTCATATATTTGAACATTACAATTCATGAAACATATGTTTATGAAAGTATTTTTATTTCAAAGCTATTAAAGAGATATGTTGCTATACGAATGATGATAAATTATCTCTAGTAAAACAATCAACAGCAGATTTAATCTAATGCTAAAATAGTTCTACATCATTTCTCCATAAATCAAACAAATTTAAACCACACCTAACTCATATACAGATAATCCATTAATTTAACAAATGTGTCTCTAAAAAAATATTATAAATTAATTGAAGTTATATATCTATTTTAAAAACTGTTTTAAATTTTTAAAAATAAAATGTTTTAAAAATACGGACGTTTATAATTATTTTTTGATTATATATTTTTATTTCCAAAAACTTGTAAAATAATCATCATAAAAATATAATAACTCATAACAATGTTAACTTTATGTTAAATAATAATTTTCTTGTGTATTCAAATTAATAAATTAAAAATATTTTAATTCTGAGTTCAACAACTCAATTACCTTATATTTTCTCATTCTTGATAATATTTAAAAGTAAATTATTAATTTATTAATGAATACCACTATTTTTATTACTTTTTTAAACCTAAATATAATTCAATTAGTATTTTTTTCAAAAATATTAAACCAAAATATTTATTATTAAACAAATTATATATATATACATATATATATACAATATGTCACATATAAATTTATTTTTTAAAATCAATCGAAAATACAACCAATATGAAACACATGTCCTTCAAGAAAAGTCGAAATTGAAACTCGAGTTTACAGTTGTCAAACGCACTCTTGGGACAAAACCTCGCGCTGATTTTAACTTTTCTTTACTACATAACAAAAGTTTGAAAAGTTTATCAAATATTGTTTCTCAACATTTAATATCGGTAAAAGACATAAGTTTAGTTTTATTAACTCTGTTAAATTATTTTATGCTATATTATTATTTGATTAAGGTTTTTGGTATTGGAATTAAGTACTCATTTTGAACATTTTAATTAATTAACATATTATAAAATATTTATTGCAAATATGTTATAACCATATAACTGTTTACAATTGTATAGTTTTTAAAATAATATTTTTTTATCAATAATAACAAATTTCAATTTGTTACTTTCATTCAGTAATATAATGGATATAAATTCTAATTTAAAATATTTTTCTACTTTATAAACATCACACTTGGACAAATAAATTATTTATATATATGAAATTATTTATAAAGCTATTTAAAAATCATTTATTTATTTACAGTTCATTTTTCAGTAAATATTGAAAATTTAATATCATAAAAAGTGCATAATTTACAAATTATTACTTATTAGATATTTTAATATCAATTTTATTTCAAACCCTTTATCAAAGATGTTTAAACTTATAAAATCGTAAGTCAATTTTCAAAAAGTTTATTTTCTTTAATAATATTAAAAACGTACGTTTGCTTAGAAAAATAAGTAGATACTTAGAAAAATACTAGAAGAAGTTCTTTCAGTATAAAACTACTAACATTTAGTCTTCTGTATGATGAAACTGAATGCATAAAAAAGAAATTATTTCAAAAATAAAAGATTGAAATTTATCTAAACGCACATCTCAATTAAAAATAAAATATTTTCCACTATCTCTTTAAACTTTTCAAAATCAATTGTATAACTCTAATAATTTTTACCATTACCATTAAAATGTCTTCCAGCTTAGATATATCCATGATATATGATATTATTTCATGTATATTATTCACATATAAAAGAGAGATATTTTTATCTACTTACTTTTGTCTATATTAATTTATTGCAGGTATTCTAACATTATCGTATTTATACATAGATTTAATAGTACTCTTAATAAATTTAAACTAGTTTACTAATTCTATATTCATATTATAGACATAATTAATATTAAAATTGAGTATTTTTTACTTTTTACTTTAATGCCACATCACTTGTTCTCACTACAAAATTTAAGCTATTAGAAGGTTATATAACAACCATACACATATAACAATTCCATAAATACAAATTAAATTTAAAGTATAAATATAATATTTTAGAATTTTGATAGCATCCTATACACTTACTCTGCAAAATAAAATAAACTACTAATATACTTTTCTTATAAAACAAATAAAAATATTCTGCCAAATATTTTTAAACGTTATTATTAACCATTTGTAAATCGCTTTTTGTTATCTTATAACCTTTTGAATAGTTATTTATTTTAGACATATTTTTAGATATATTTTTTATATATATATATATATATATATATATATATATATATATATATCATTTATATATATATATATATATGTGTGTGTGTGTGTGTGTGTGTGTGTTTGTGTATATATGTGCGTGTGTATACATATATAAGCACAACTGTAATTGAAATAATGAAAAAGAATATAAATATTAGCCTCAGAATGTGTTCTATGCAAAATCAATTTTAAAATAATCCCTAAGGGAAATTTTTTGCAGAATAAAATTGTTTAATTAAAACCCTGTTACATCATAAAAACTATAATCCGATTAAAATATTGATATTCTGCCGTTAATATGAATAATAAAACTTATCTTTGTTAGTATGAATAACACAATCATAAAAATAAAAATTATACAGTTTAGTTACATATTTGTCTTTAATATTATATCCGCCAAAAAAAACTATATATATATATATATATATATATAAATAATTAGTTATTAATTTCATTGAATTAACAAGTAATAATTCTGTTTTAATAATTTATTACTTCTCAAATCAAAAAATGTGATTTCAGCAAATAATAAATGCATTAAGTTATTTTTAAAACTCAAAATCATAGAAATAAATTTGTATAAAATAATAGTGAATTATATCCAACAAATTTCGACTAATTAAGAGAAATGTCATTTATTCGAATATATTTTAAATGACGAAACATTACCAAAACATGAGCACATTTATATATATATATATATATATATATATATATATATATATATATATATATATATATATATATATATATATATATATATATATAAAGTATCCTATAGATTTTTTTTTTTTAATTAATTGTATGTTCATCTTGAATAATTTTAATATTATTTTTTGTCAATTATAAAGTCTCTTTTCAATAAAAATTCACAAAAAATGCGTACTGTATATATATTTATATATATATATATATATATACATATATATATACATATATATATATACATATATAAACATAATTTATTAACTTTGAAAGCAATATTAACCTTAAAAAAGCGCCGCTTTACGTCGTATTGTCATATTATTGTCCGTAGTTCACTTGCTAAAAAGGTGTTCCTAAAACTGCTACTAGATGGCTACGGTATTTAAGAAAACATTCTATATTACATTCTGATACATTCTAAAAAAGATTAATTAACATTAAACCCGGATATAAATGAGATAGATATATAGATAATTTTCTTTTTTTTATAGGTGTTCAAATTAGACTGAAGGATTTAGACATACATTTACTTGCTTACTCTCATTTGCTATTCTTTACTACCCTTCAGCTTCATTTGAATTACCTGTATTTATAAAATAGTACTTATATATAGATAAATATAAATATTTAATAATTATTAAAAATATTGCACATTATACACTAAAGACAAAAATAAAGTAAAACTTTTAATAACTGAACGAAGCGTAGAAAGGATAATGTTAAGAATTTCTAAACGTAATCAAAAAATCTATAAATGTATATGAGAACATATAAGAGTGATAAAATAAAACATATAAAATTTATGAAATATACATGGACAGAGCATATAGCAAAAAGAAAAGACAATAGATGGACAAAAATAATTATGGAACGGCGACCAAAAGACGAAATGAAACCAAGGAAGAGACTTTATCAAAGATAGAAAGATGAAATTGTAAAGTATAGTAGATATAAGGGTTGAATAAGATTAGTTTCTAACTGGAAACAATGAAGAATCTAGAAAAATCATTCAAGATCTAATGATATTCGAAGAAGATTTCATCCAGCAGTGAGATGACATATACTTTTATGATATATATAATTATTTATATAAAAATATTTTTTTATTATTAACTAAAATTCTATGTTTTACGTTTTTCTATTTTTCACTAGTTACTAATGCATTACTTCATAAAATGTAATTTTTTTTTTAATGAAAATTATAATTTTTTAAATTTAAACATGTAAAAATTAAACAATGTAACTTTAATGATATCCAAATCAAACATCGATACTCCAAATTTCTACAAAAATAATTATTTTAAAATATGTAAGTCACAATATTGTTGAAAATTTCTCAAATGTGAACATAAGAAATTTTTGATCTTCCTAATTTTAAATTTAATTCAAAACTCAAAATAATACAATATAAAATATTGTTGATTTATATCTAAAGAAAACTATTTATAAATATATAAAAATATTGTTTATTTCATAACAAAAAATTAAAATTTATTTTAATCATTATTATAAAAAATGTATTAGATAAATTTATATTTTCATTAAAAACATAAATATTTCCAATAGTGTTTAATTTTGTATTTTTAATTACACTAAAATTCATCAAAAAAAACTTGATACATTACAATTCATAAATATAAAATCAATTTACTTTTCATTAATCTTTGACAAATTTTATATAAACACATATTTAGATTTTTTATATTGAAATCCTAATCTGAAAATACCAAGTTTTACTATTTTATCTTTAGAAAAAAAATATTTGTAATATATCTTTTTTACTAATACTTTTCTCGTATATATAAACCTTAGTTTTAAAAATCAACAAATATTTAATATAAATGTATGCCTATATTGTAAATGATTTAATATATATTCTTCATATATATATATATATATATATATATATATATATATATATATATATATATATATATATATATATATATATATATATATATATATATATATATATATATATATAAATATATATAAAGTGTACACAACTTCTATTTATATACTTCGTAAAAATGTAATATTAATAAAAGATAACGATTTAAATTAAAATTCCTCTCAACAATTTTATCGTTTCACTCAATTTTCCTACATAATATTTAATTATAATCATATTAAAAATTACGATTCTCAAAATTAAAAACGTCTATTGAATCACAAATAATAACATACCTGTACACTCATATCGATCTGCATGTGGCGGTACAGTCCAAGCTCTGGATTTTATATCTGGAGTTGGAGGATTCTTACTTTTTGAATCTTGATTAGCACTCACTTCTTTCAATTTATAACTACTTTCACTCGTTTGTGTTCCCGCACTATTACACTCGCGCACCGTTGATTTATCTGTAATAAAAAAAAATTATATATATAATTATACACACACACACACACATATATATATATATATGTGTGTGTATGTGTATGTCTATGTACTAAATATATATTTTCTTCAAAATAAATAAACGTCCACTTTCATTAATAAAAATAATTATGCGAACATAATTTAAACGTATTTTATTTTTGTAAAATGTTCATTAATTTAATTTTTTAATATGAATTCTAAAATACGAATAAACAAAAGGGAAAATAAAGCAAATATTATATAATTACTTAATGTACAATAAAATTATTAAATTGTACCGTAAGAAAATTTAAACAGGTGAAAAATGGAATGTTTTATTTTCAGTAAAATAAATTTGATTCAACCAAATTATTTATAGCTTGCTACAATGAAATAATACCAAAAACATTGTTATATATCACATTTTTAAATTTATATTGAAAATATAGAAAAAGTCTTAAAAAAATTTTATAGTGAAAATCCTAAAATATTTTTTTTTCGAAAAATATATTACAGATGTGAAATGATTGGTAATGTAATGACTTTAATACATAAAATAGAAAGTAAATACCAATATAGGAATATTCGAACAATATATAGGTTCTGTACAGACACTATTTTTTATATAATTTGTATCATACAAACTAAAAGTCAGTGTTTGAGATACAAATTTACTTACGAACAAACATATTTCATATAAGTTTTCCATTAAACTCTTCAATTAATTTTCATACTTTAACACAAACAAAGAAACGTCTATCCACTAAGGAGATTTCCAAGAAATTGAATATCGATAAGTAGACATTTTGCATGTTAACAAACATCAATATGTTTCAAAGCTTTTCTGCATTTATTTTTCGAATGCTATTTAATGGACAGTGTTTTATTATGAAATTCTATGTTATTTCTTTCGTTTAATTGAAAATTGATATTAAATGAAAATACTGTAATGACAATACAGAAAATTTTGATTTCCAAAAATTATCCATTTTAATGGAATAAATAATCTCTCTAAAAATGACAAACTCATACACAACGAAGTAAATTATATTTTCGAGTAAATTTTAAATCAAAAATTAGTGAATAATTTATGTTTTTAAACAAGACGATGTTATGCCATGTATGTATACATTAATTTTATTCAATAAAATGTGTTTACAAAGAAATTCTCCTTTAAAAGACTGTTTACACTTAACATATTTTTATATTTCTCTGCCTTTACAAAAATTACATTAAAAAAATCGACGTAATATTTGTTTACTATGTTTTTGTTTTAAAATAAGTGTATGTATCTGCTTGGTAATATTCAACTAATGTCCGTAGATGATCAAAGCGATATACGAACAGAAACTTGAACCTTAAACTGCCAGAAGCGTTTTCTCTTAGAAGTCGAATTAAACGACCTTTAATTGCCTTTGTATATTCTTCGGAAGTTTCTTTCCCATCATTTGCATTTCACCAGAACATTTTCAGAGTTACAAATTTAGTTTTGATTCGAAACACTCGAGTTATGCACAAAACCTTCCGATTACACACTTTATTTAATGCAATATTCTCAATATATATTGAATTATGTAATAAATTTAATATGACTTTTTAATTGTTTTGCAAATAATTTACATTGAATCAGTTTTACATCTTATTATTGATTTTTAATAAAAAAAAATGACATTACAAAAATATAATTGTGTGTACTCAATTTACAACACAAATAGGATCTCAATTTAAATTTATTACTACAAATAAAATAAACAATTTTATACAAACAAAAAAAGTAATTCTACAAGGAAAAATATATTATCTTTTAATATTGGAAATAAATTTTATATACATATATATATATATATATATATATATATATATATATATATATATATATAAATACATATATAAGCTATTTCAAATTTAACTCTATTGATTCATGCATGTTTCCACTATAATTTATTTGTTTATTTGTATTTCATGTTTGAAATGTATGCTGTGTTTAATTTTATTAGTATATCAATCGAAAATGATTTTACAATAAATCGCTGGACGATTTAGATGTATATACATATATAATCATAAAATAATATTTTATGTTTAAACAGAAATACATACAAATTTTAATTCGAAAAGCGATAAAAACGAATTAGATTTATATTTATATATATATATATATATATATATATATATATATATATATATATATATATATATATATATACGAGGGTCGTTTGATAAGTATGGTAAATTTATTTATTGTTTAATTTAAATAATTAATTAATTAAATTAAATTTTTCAATATAGTTTTTTTTTACTTTTTTACTACACTTATCAAACGACTTTCGTATATATACGCATATATATGGTTACTCAAATAAGACTGAAGAATTTAAACACATTTACTTGCTTAATATCATTTATTATTCTTTGCTATCCTTGAGTTTCATTTAAGAACCTTATAGAATTATTACAGTATTAAAATAACACAAATGTATTCTTTGAAAAGATATCTATACGTTATTATTATTTAATACTGCTCCTTTCAATCATTAATTAATTACAGAATATTATTGTTCGAATCAATAAAATTCTTTTATTTGCAAATAAATACCTATATACAAAATTTAAATTATACCAACTCAATTAAAATTATTCTAAAGAATAATTAATTATTAATTATGTCTTATTCACTTGTATAAAATTTGTATACATTCTGAATTTCTAGATTCTAAAATATTTGGACATTAAATTATCACTTTATTTATGATAATAAAATAAATAATTTACTATGTATTTTCTTTCATTTTAATATATAAATATAGTAATCTAATTTATTATAAACATTATGAATGAAAATAATATTTGTATACATATTTGATCAATATTATTGATATTTAAAATGTGTAAAATTGAATTTTGAAGAACTAAATAATTTTTTTAAGTATATATTCTACAACTCTAATTATTTTAAACAGAAAAATTATTATTACCATTGATACCAGCTAATATTGCAAATATAAATTCAAAGTTTTAGCCAAATATTCAATTTAGATAAATATTTTTCTCATCTATGCTTTTAAAAATACTTTTCTTATATTTTTTTCTTTAAAAAAATGTCATCAATTTAACACTAGTACTAATTAAAAATTAAATACTTTCTGTATAATTAATATATACATTTGTGATACTTTTACACTTGGCAATGCAATATTTTCAACCAATTCTGCGAACTAACATTCATAACGACTACTTTTTCTTTGTATGATAATAAAGGACCATAACTTACACAAAACAAATAATATTTTTATTTCATGGAATAGAGATTTTTTTAAAGAAATAGAATATTTTTTATCTTATAAACACCTCTGCACAATGTTTTTTCAATAAAATTCCAAAATGAATGTAAGAAATTTGTTACTAGCTCAAACTTATATGAATTACAACCGATTGTGAAATTTATACAATCTTTAGATAATTTGAAATTTACAATTTAATTTTATAATTTCAGTTGATTTGAAATTAAACAAATATTTTAAATCGATATAAATAAAAAATCTGATCACATTAAATAAAATAACTCACCCTTGTAGATAACACTTTCATGAACTTATAAATGATTCGAAGGAATGGAAATAATAAAAACAAATTGTTTTCTAATACAGAATCAAAAAAATTATTAAAATTTTTTACTCCATCGTTTTTTATAATTTTCCTAATTTTGTAATATATTTCAAAAATACAAATATTAAATTAGCTTTTCTTAAAAAATAAAATGTACAATTATAATCAAAATTTTAAATTTCAATTTATGATAGAAAAACTTAAGAAAAGTTAATCAATTTCAAATTATTAAAACTAATTATAATTAAAATAAAAAACACAAGTATAAAATCCTATAATCTAATATTCAACAAAAACTCAATATATTGCGTCCTACATAAAAAAATAATATTAAATTTTCAGTATTATAAAAATAAATTATAGTTTAATGATGCATCAAAGAGGTTACTTAACATATTGCACAGCAAAGAATAAGTTCTAATAAGAAAAAAATACAAACGATTAATTTTTATAATAAGACTAATCTATTACTGTGATAATTCCTTCAGTTAACTTTATTAAAAAATAACCTAAATATATGCTTATTGCACCCGATAATATAAATACTTATATGCCCGGCTGATATTCCAGTTGAAAATTATGATATTTACTTTTTCTCATATAATATATATATATATATATATATATATATATATGTACATATATACTATGTACTAAAAAAAAAGTACAGTGGATATATATATATATATATATATATATATATATATATATCATCTTGTAAAAATATATACAATTAAATATACAATAATGACAAAACCAATGAATTTAGCAAAATTGAAATAACACAAAAAGGAAATATATTTAAATCATTTCTATATATTGACAGAAGCATCTAAAAAATATTCCTTATATTGTTTTACAAAATTTCCATAGTAAATAATAAACTACATATAAATAAATATATATATATATATATATATATATACAAATAATAAATATTTAAATTTTGTCTTCTCTCGTATGTTGTTGAGACCATAAAAAACTGATTTGCACTGTATTCAAAATGCACATTTATTTTTCATACATGTAATATTCACATAGGAAAAAAAACAAGCCGTTACTGTTTTATCAGTTCAGAAGAAACGAAACAAGCGTTATTATATTTAACATTTCCGTTTGATATACTCGTCGCATACACATTCAATCAGATAAAATTCTAAACTTACATTGCTTGGCGGAATGACGATGATGATACGCTGCGATACAAGGGAAACAGTCTGTAGCCAGGTCCAGACATACCCCATTGCCAGCAGGAAGACACGCAGTAGTACCCATAACCACGGCCAAAGATTTCCCGAAGGTATTGCCTATCACTGCACTGCGTTGTTTACCTGTGTGAAATAGAAAGGTTGGTCAAAACCAAGTTCGATATATACATTTATTACAGTGATAAATGTGACATTTAGCAAAAGTTTAGAAAAGTCAATGAAACATCAATTTAGAAAATGAATGAGGGTCGTACTGAATTCGATTGTGTAATTTATATTGATCGACATCATATATCTTTTTCTGGAAATTTTTCTTAATAAAACAGATATACGATATATGTTACAGGGTTTTTGAAATCACTTTATTATATTATCATCTACTGCTTTTCGGCCAACTGTATTAAATAACAAAATTAATGAACTTCTATAAATCAGATTTATAGAAATGATGAACCAATACATATCTATATATATATATATATATATATATATATATATATATATCTTTTTAATTTATGAAATATAAAAGTAGTTGCATTCATTTAAAAAATGTATATATCTACGAATATTTCAACAACTAAATGTGTAAATGAGACAAATCAAATCATTTACATAAAAAATTAAAGTATTATCCATTACAATGTAAAATTTATTTTTTAATAATTTGTTGAAACTAACTAATTTTTTTAAAAAAATTAAATGAAAACTTTTTTTACTTCCTTTTCATTTTATGTAATTAAAGTAATCTTATTTAATTTCTCACAATAAAGCAACATTGTAATTATTCATAACAGCTAATTTGTCATCTTTATGATTAAGAATTTTTTTCTCTATTGTAGAAATTTATTTTTGTATACATTTTTTCTTCATCTAAGATTAAAAAATTATCTTACGTATATAAAATTTATAAAAATATATTATTTATGTATTTTTTCAATCATATACCCTAAATAAAATATATCAAGTAATCATTTATAAATAAATATATATATATATATATATATATATATATATATATATATAAAGAGAGAGAGAGAGAGAGAAAAAGCAACTCAAAGTAAAACTCAGAATCTTGTATATTAATCATTTGTATGGAGTAAAACATGCAATAATTTCAATTCGAGGAAAAAATGAATTTATTTTTACAAACTATACTGATTTCAATTCAGATGAAATTAACTCAAAAGCATAATTTATTCACATTAATTAAAAAATAAAAATATTAATTAACACCAAAATCAGTTTTAAATAAAAACTCGAACAGCCAGAGATGCTATTTATGTTCATTAATATAATAAGGAAAATTCAAAAATATAATTTTGTATTATTTTAAATTATATAAGTAAATGTATTTTTTAAAATGAAATCCAATCAGTTGATATAAAAGTATTTTTTATTAAAATAAGAGAAAGACATGAACAAACATCATTAGAAATTAAAGAACTTGCAATTAAAGTAATTGATATATTAAATAAAAGAAATGCCATTGCACATATCATAAAATATTTTGAAATTAAACAATCATTAGAAAAACTATCAAAAATGGGTACCCTCTATTAAATTTATTAATTATGATGACCCTTTTATTATCAAACAAATTGAGCAAACATAAAATTAAGTGTTCTAAGATGAAGCTGTATAGGTAAACAATATTTGAAACGAAAAACTCTTCCTGAAACAATAAATTATTCTAAAAATAAATTAATTTTTCTTTGAATCAATATATTTTCTATTTTACACAAATTATTAACATGTACGCGGATCGTTTGATAAATATGGAAAATTTATTTATTATTTAATTTATTTAATTAATTAATTTAATTAAATTTTTCAATTTAGTTTCTCTTACTTTTTTACCATACTTGTCAAACGACCCTCGTACACTTATATGCTTTAAAAAGGCTTTTAAAGGAGACTAAATATTAATTCCACCAGCTCAATAATAAAAATATTAATTGATATGACTATAATATAATATATATATATATATATATATATATAATATAAATATAATATATATATATATATATATATATATATATATATATATATATATATGAACATTACAAAAATCAATTAAGCTAATGGATCAACTAGTTATTAAAACATAATGATATGTTATAATATTGACAATATTTCATTGCACTAATATATTAGTTAATTTTTTCATATTTTATAACATTTTTAAATAATAAAACTAATAAAAAAAAGAATTATATCAATATCATAATTTATACTTTATATCACCATATTTAAATTTCTTTAATGCTTCAAAACCACATGTACCTGGATGAAGTCATCTTTAAAATATGAAAATATTTTAAGTTATAAATACAAATTAAATATTAACTTTTGAAAGTAAACCTATCATTAACATAAAAAATGAACAAAATAATTGTATAAAAAATACTAAAACCATTCTTTTCATTTTTTAAAAAGAACATTACTAAGATCATTTAGAGATATGTATTTTAATTTATACTTAGCACACCATTTAAGAATTATTTTATTCTAAGATTAAGATAAATATTTAGATAGTATATACATACATACAAATATTTATATATATACATATATATATATATATATATATATATATATATATATATATATATATATATATATATATGTATATATAATGAATTAATGAACAACAATCATAGAATCGAATATAAAAAATTAATTTTACAAGCCTTAGTATACAAATAGCTTTTGAAGCCGAAAAAAATGCATAATCTTTTATACACATGTTTTAATAGTTTAAAAAAGATGTGCATTTATATTTCCAATAAAATCGAGCTCTTTTTTCTGACTAACAGTAGATAAGTCAGAAAATCAACTGTTTTAAAGATTTGCCTCCAGCCGTTTTATTCAAATCTTCTGTTGCCATGGTGATGTATGTTTGGAACTGTGTATATTATCTGTAGATATTTCTGTACGCTTGTTTAATTTTAGATTAAACATTAAAATCTTTTTTAACAAAATTTATACATGTATATTTGGAGAGAGAGTAAAAGTTACGCTTCTACATTTCCACGAGAATAAACGGTCTTATTGTTTTATTAAGTGATGAAAATCTATCGAAGAATAGTAATGTATTTTATACATTTTACTAATTAAAATTGAATTGTATTACACGCTTATATGCATATATATATATATATATATATATATATGTATGTATGTATGTGTGTGTGTATGTGTGTGTGTATATATATATATGTGTGTGTGTGTATGTGTGTGTGTATATATATATATATATATATATATATATATATATATAGAAGAGAAAGAGAACAAAGTAGATATTTGTTTATAATTAAGAACACATTTTAATTATGTTAAAATTTTAAACAAATATAAACTTTTTTTATTTCAAGTTGAAAATTTAATGAAATTATTTTTATTCAAAGCATACGTACATAATTTGTTATTTATTATTCAATTATTTGAATTTATTTCTCATTTCTACGATATAAAATAATATAACATTTACCAATTTGTAATTAATAATTAAAAATTCATTTGTCTGAAAAAATAAATATTACAGAAACGCTAAATAGCTGTTTTGCTGTCCTTTAAAGAGATTTTATATTTTTTTATAATATATCTTGTAAAATAAAATAAGTTTATTTTAAAGTACTGCAAGTCCAATTTTACTCTTACAAGATTAATTTAGTGACAATACTTGTGTATCTATTTATTAATACTTTTGATATTCATTTTTAATATACATTTTTACTTTTCTTCGTAAGACTAATAAAATACAATATAATGTATTTCACCACAAATTCATTATAATGTATATTTTTTAAAAAGTAAGACATTTCATTTTACTAATTTAGATCTGAAATACTTTTCTTTCTATATATATTGAAGATTTACAAAAAAGAATTCACGTTTAAAATTTGAAAATTGTATCATAGCATCAAATATCAGAAAATTTCTTTTATCCGAATGTTCAAGAAACGTTTATTGTTTACATTGACTCATTTATTTGCACTTCGATAAAAATAATCACCTTTGAATATTTCTATGAGTTTTTTTTTCATTTTATATTCAACAATATAATCTTAAGTGTCAATTATTTATCACTTTCATAAAACAAATGTGCATGTCTTTATGAAACTAGTTCATTAGCGATTATATATATATATATATATATATATATATATATATATATATAATATATATATATATATATATATATATATATATATATATACATATAGACATTATTTAAAAAGACAAATTATTTTTATAATTAGTTATGCCGTCATAACTAAATGTATTATTTCATTTTATATCAGTTTTCTAATGAAATAATATTGTAGTTTATAATCAACAACTCAATATATAACAAAGTTTATTAATACAATATATATATATATATATATATATATATCTGTATATACAACTTAACTAAGTAATTTTGGTGTGCTCTATAACTTTTAATACAAAATAATCCGAACATGTTTTAGATATGTTTAATATCTGATATCCAACAGTTACCTTCCGAGTATAGGATACTTCGTTCTAATTAATAATGAGCCCAACTTTAATATCCATTATTTGTAACAAATATTTAATCATGTAACAAAATGGCTTCAATTTATTATTATTTAACTAAATACTCAATTAAAATTTATGTCAATCAGAAATATCAGTCTATTCCAAAAAATATTATAATAAAATTTATATATTATTTTTAATTCATTACGAAATATATAAATATACAAGGATCGTTTGATAAGTATGGTAAATTTATTTATTGTTTAATTTAATTAAATTTTTCAATTTAGTTTTTTTTTACTTTTTACCACACTTATCAAACGACCCACGTATATATATATATATATATATATATATATATATATATATATATATATATAAATGTATTTTATAAGTATATGTACTTTAAAATGGCCCATTAATGCAAAAGAAACATGTATTATTGAAGTAAACAAAATAATAAAAATGGAATAGTATCAATTCAGAATAAATTCTTATATTATGAGTTCGAATATTCCTCTATGTTTGAAAAATAAATTTTTCAATCAATTCATCCTTCCTGTTTTCACTTATGATCGTGAAACGTAAATCTTAAATTCCAAAATAATTTAGAAACTTCACACAACATTAATAAACATAAAATAATACATATTATAAATAACTCATAAAAATAAGAAAAAAAGAATGGATTCGAAAGAAAATAAAAAATATAGACTTATAAGAAAAGTGAAAAGTTTAATATGTAAATGGGCAAGTTCTGTAAAAAAATATGAGCTCTAATGTACAAGAAAATCTATTGTTTTGGAATCCAGAAATATGTATTAAAAAAGTTTAAGAATTAATTCAAGGATAAATTGAATAGAAGCATAAGAGAATCCCTTGATGTGATATGAAAAAAACATGGATCATCTTAATTGAAAATTTTTGAGAGAGGCCTTTATCTAAGCGTAGAGTAAAAGAGAATAATAATTATAATACATATATATATATGTATATATATATAAATATATATATATAACATGATTTTTTATGGCCAATAAATATTTAAAAATTCGAAAAACAGTATTAAATAAAGAAAATAAGAATACTATAAAATACATTAGAAATGTATAAGAAAGAAAACATATAATTTTTAATCAAAAAAAATAGCATCACTCAAATGCTTTTAATAGTGATATTAAACATAAGATATTTTGTAAAAATAAGATAAAATTATTTAAAGATTATTTACAACTGTATACAATAAAAAGATAAAATCACACTAATCTGCCAACTAATAACTCATAAATAGAAACAAAGCATACAAAAACACAACACACGAACAAATGTGTCTTTGGATTGAAAATAAAATAAAATGACATAATAAATTTATAAAACAGCAAACTCTCTAAACCTAAAGAGATATACCAAAGAAAAAATAGATAATTTAAAATCTAAATTCATTATTTTTCAAATAAAGAGAAACTACTTTCTATATATAAAATCTATAGTTTTCATCTCAAAACACTATTTATTTTCATTCAATTGAAACGACCTTTTTCTCGCACTATCAATTTATTTTATTCTCTTAAGGTTCTTTTTTTACCACGAACATGATATTTGATTCCAAATAAAAGACGTTCATCATTTCCGGAGCTATTTGGGCGAGAAAAAGAATTATTTACAGAATAGGAATGTGGAAAACGATAAAGGTAAATTTAAGATATATAAATGTAGGCATACCTGCATACATACATTTATAAGAAAATATACATTATGCAGACGCAACTACGCATCTTTATGGCCTTTAGGCTTTAAACATATCTCGTTTGAAACGAGCAATTCAATCTACCGTTTCTGAATATTTAACTTTAACTGTATTGATCTAAATACTTTGAAAAACCTTGTATTTTATTATTTAGAATATACATTAATATATTTTACATGCATATATATATATATATATATATATATATATATATATTATATGTTTGAAAAGAAAAAAAATCATTAATCAATGCTTCTTATCTATTCTCACTCATAATAATAAAATATAAGTTTTTAATACCAAAACAAAATGTACATAGACTTTTCCATTTGAAAAAAAAATTCAAATTCATTGTTCCACAACATTTTTTTCCAAAACTAAGGTGTTGTTAAGATGAAGCTTTACAAAAATAAACTCTATTTTCTATATTAAAAAAAATGGTTTGATTACAATATTTATTTCCACAATGAAAATTCATTTAAACGTCACGTATTGACCTAACCGATAAATTTATTTCATATTCAGTTCTCGTTTTATATTTAATTTGACTAGAAAATAAATATCGATCAGTTTTACTTATTCTTGAATTAATTTATCATTATTCTTAATTATTTTTCGTGGTGAATATTTCCTTCTTTTGAATTCGGTTATTTTTAATTTTTCATAACGAACAATATTCCATTTCATATATTTTGAACATTTCAAAGTATGTGGAATATATGAAATATTTCATTTTATTTTCTTAATTGATTTATTAATCATCTTTGTTCAAAAAAAAATCTTCTCAATGATTTATACTGCATAAAAAATGAAATTATTATTAAATTATGTAAATATTGAAATACTTTCAGTAATGTTTTATTTCTATATCCATCTATTAACAAAACATATCTTATGTTATAACCATTAATCAATATACTTGCATGAAAACTAATACTTTAATTAAAATAATTCTAAAAAAAACTTAATTTCAGAGATTTATTCTAATTCTATTATATAACAACTTTCAAACACTACTTATGAATTAAAAAATTATTTAGAAAATACCTCATATTTCAAGCCACTACTATAAATAATATTTTTGAGTAAAATATTAATTCGATGAAAAATGTTGAATAAAAATTATTATAAAATATATATCTAATATTTATTATTCATCATTTATCTCTATGTTCCATATAATAAAAAATATCGTTATTTAATATAATGAAAATAAAATTTATTTATAATATTAAATATATATATATATACTACTTGTCTAATTTGAACTGTCGAGACGGTACAAAATTACAACGATCACATCCCGCTCTATTTTGTACCGCCACTGAATTCATAAAAAGTATCGTCAATGAATGTTTACTGTTGCTAGGTAACTGTTTCTATGTGATCAGATGTTTGTTACAAAATCGATCCAACAATTCAGACATCATTTGAAAGCTTTAATAACTTCATTAAAACAATCCGTTTCCAATTCTATTTCATTCAGTGTATTTCTGGCAGTAAACACATCAACAAAAGAAAGCCATTTAACGTGTGTAATACGATGGTTAAACTCAATATAAAACGTGGAGATAATAGTTTATTTTTATACGAAGCCGATTTAAATACATCAGTCAACGATTTAACTACAAATATTACTCTTATTTATAATGGACGACTTAAAGTGGAAAGAATATGTTCAGAAATGCAAGAACTCGCTTCACATGGAACATTGTATCCGCCTGAAATTCTTGGTTTGACTGAAGAACAAGTGGAAGAATTAAAATTAAAAGATACGTATGGTGACAGATGTGTACCTAGTGGTGGATGGACATTTAATAAAGATCCAATTGGTCGACGAAACGGTCATCAGCCAAACAAAGCGATGCAAGATGTTATTAACAAAACTATCGATGAAGCAAAAGAAATGATTTCGAAAAAACTTGTCTTGGAAGATAAATGTTTAACATTAAAAAATATCCAAAAAGCTATTGACAATTTACGTGGTGCTGTTATGATAGTTTATCCTATGAAATTGCCACCGCATGATGTCATTCGACAAGAATTCGAAAATATTGAAGACCTTGCGGGAACTCAAGCATCTCTCGAAGTTATTGATCCAACAACCGCTGAACTGTGGTTTTGTGGAAAACATTTGGAAAGATCAAAGAAACTTAATGATTATTTAGGAAGAAACGATAAATGCAAAATTGTTATAAAACTACAGAAAAAAGGAGACGGGGCACCTGCTCGTGAACCTGTTATTAACGAAGCAGCTAGAAAAGAATTGATGTTACACGCGTACAGGCGACAAGAAGAATTAAAAAAATTAGCTGAAAATGAAGATGATGAATATTTGAACGCAGAATGGGCAGATAACAGAGCACTTAAAAGATCATTTCAAGGTCTTAACAACATTAGTTGGAGGCCAAAATAAATTGCTAATTATTTTTACAGATAGGAAATTCAGATTCAAATATAAAATTCTATGAAAAATCAATTATAAAATATATTTACATCTTGTGCTATTTATATATTCAAACTGTACGTTTCAAATTCATTTACTTTTATGTACTAAAGTATTTTCTGTATTTGAATCTATGTATAAAAATACATAATACATTATATGATGCTTATATGATACTGATAATTAAACACTCCTGTTATTTTACAGTTTTTTTCTAAATTCTTCATACGAATAATTTTAATTGATCTATTATAAAAAACAGAAAACTTATATAAACAATATTTTGTATTTTTAAAATATTCATATACTACAACAATTAATCACTGACAAAATTATTTTTTTAATTTATTCAGCAATCATTAGATATATCTCTAAATAATGAAGTATATAAATTCGTTCAATGTATTCAAACATTTATACTATATTATAAATTTTATTAATGAAACATGTATTTAAAAATAAACATTTTCATAAATATAAAAAAGTCGGATTAATCTTTATCAATTAATTATAAATTATTTTATAATTAATTGTAAGATTATCATTATTGTTGTCATACGTTTGTACCTTTCACTATCCAAATATATTTTACGAGTATTTATAAAATTATTTGAATAAAATCAATAATATTTCTTAAATATTAAATAAACTTGCAGTAACTTTTCACGTTTAAAAAATCTTATAGAAAATACTAATTAACATAATATTACCATGTTTTCCTATATATAAAGTAATAATAATCTACACATATTCTTTTATTTCAAAAAAAAGAAAAAGAAACCCAATATTTTATTGTAACAAAGTTCACAATAAAAATCAATTAAATAATATTTTTTTATTCACTTAAAAAATATAATGAAATATTTTTTTAAAAAAATTAATCAATAGTGAAGTTTATACATATTTTTTTTAATTCGACTTACATAAATATATACAAACAATATACTTATTACAAACAAAATTCACACTTTAAAACGAAATAAACACAATAATGACAGAAAAATTGATACTTACAATTAATTAATTAGACACATTATAATATTTAATATAGATGTATTATATTTATTAAATCAGAAAAAGTAAATAGTTATCTCACAAATATCGTTTCCCATAATCGATTCATTTTATTATTTTCGTACATTTCTCAGCTTGATATTAATAGAATATTATATATAATCATAATTTAATTTTATTTACATAAATGTACAGTTTGTACTAATAAAATTATGTTTATTATAAAATATATCTCTTCATCTATGTACATACAAATAAAATTATTTATACACACATACACATGAGTACGCATAAACTCAAATATCATATAATGAAAAATATTTTATGTATATATATATATATATATATATATATATTGTTTGCAAATTTATCGTATAAATATGTAACAATATTTGATTTTCCTGTCTGTAAAAGTGAGTTTATTATGAGTCAATTATTAAAACAATATTTTTTCACAAATATACAATCTACAAAAACACACGCGTAAAAAAATTTCTCTGCGTCAAGAAGAAAACGTATATGTTTATAATTCAAGAGAAAACAAAATTATTCGCACAGTATTCGTACAAATAAAAAATGGGTCGAATGAATTCATTGAAGTTATTAATAATAAACTTCAATTCTTTGAGTTATTTTTAGAAATAGTGAAACATAACTTGAAATATTAAAATATCTCAGCTAACTTTCCAGTGAGGTATCTTATGAATTCATCTAAACTCCCTTGGCGAACGACAAATGAAAATTGCTGAAAACTCGTTTCCCGTCTACAATTGCGAAAATGTTCAGAAATTGACTTGTAACGAGATTTTCAAGTTTCAACTATGTTTATTACTTTTCAGAAAATAAATATCGATGAAAACATATAAAATACCATTTATGTTTTTTGATATATACATATATATATATATATATATATATATATATATATATATATATATTTAAAATTTAGTTATTAGTTATTTGCAATAATTTATAAAATAATTGTAATAAAATTTGTATTTAAACAATATATATATATATATATATATGCATTTTTATTTTCGATGTATATTCCCTTCCGCCTTCTGAAAAAAGCTATGTACAAAAAAAAAAAAAAAAAAGCGGAAGTATTATTTAAATATAAATGTATTTATTGTATTCTTCAAATATATATTAACTAAAATTTAATTTTACTTCCAAACATGTTCTAAAAATAAACAATAATTGGCCAATTTATCATGAAATTTCAATAACACTAAAAAACAATTTCAATAATACATTTTTTAAATATTAAACAATGCTTGATTATGATGACCCCAAAAAAATATAAATATTTAAATACTCTTCAACTCTTCAGCACATTCTATAAGTGCAAGCACTCACGTAAGCATCTAAATTGTTTCCTCAAAAATAGAAAGCGTAATAATAATTACCACAATTAGTATATAATTTCATTCAATTATCTAGTCATTCCAACACCCACGATTTGTGGAATATATTGTATCGATCTATACGAATAAACGTAGCGTAGTGCTACATGTACAACAAATGTAGGTTTATTACGACAAACATTCTTATAATTGTTAATTGAAGAACAGAAGAAAGTGTCATTGATACTTTCAAGAAAATATAAATAAACATCTTGAAATTACACGTACATTACATGCAACTATTAGAAATAATAGTCACATATTCTAAATGAAAATTTATATCAAGTATTTATTTCATTAAAATAAATTGAAATGTAATTATCTATTAATAAAATTCTTTATATAGGGAAAAGTAATAAATTGATCAAATAAAATGATTACATAATATGACTTACTTCTAATTAAGCAATAATATGAATACACTCCTTTATAACTTTGTATTAATTTTAAATGAACAAACTATTTGTTTCCTCATTTGTTAACATGAAGTAACATTTTGTTACAACTTTTTATTGCTTTCAATTTTATGACTCTTGTTTATATATGCAACGTTGTTGAATATAATTTTGCACTTTATCATTGGCAACACATAAATGTATTCATGCAAGTGAGTTAAAATGTATGTTTCATTTACAAACATACATTATATATATATATATATATATATATATATATAACTCCTCTCTACTCACTACCTTATGAAAACATCTCCCAAAACTTTCTAATTCAATTTCCACTTTTGATTCCATTCCACATCAACAAATTTTCTCGTGTTTCTATCTCATCTAACCATAGATCTCTTTTTAAAAAAGTTTATACTACTTTTATATTTAATCATTCCTGTTATCAATCGATGGTATTCTCTTTGTACTCTATAACCTATCCATTTTTATTTTAATCTTTTCACTCTTGTTATAAAATATCTATAACTTTTGTTTGTTTTTGATTCCATTCATTTACCTTTCTGTTTCTGTTCATGGCATACATCTTTCCATATTTATTCTTATTATATGTATATATATATATATATATATATATATATATATATATAATTGTCTTTATAGTATATAAATCATGGACTAAAATTTCGATACTCATAAAAAAACAGTTTTAAACCGAAAAACATAAAATAAAGAATTTATTGATGAAATTAACCAAAAACTTTAACAATGTATATCAGTCTATGCTAATAACATATTTTATTTCAATCGTTTGTAATTCAATACATATTCTTTCAAATAACTTAAAGGAAAACCTAAAAAATACACAAATATTAATAACATTGTAGTCATTTATTTTATCTTTAACCAATAGAAATTTTAGATAGTAATTAAAATTACATTTATAATTGATATTTTTCATTAAAAATCTTATTATATTAAACATTGTCAACAAAAAATAATCATTCTCTGAAATGATTTATAAAGTTTTTCACAATTCATAATTTTTTTTTTAAAAAAATACAATTATGTTTTTTTAATTTCAAATATTTATAACGAATAAACAATAAATTTAATAAAAATACAAGATAATTTTTATTTAAAATTTCTGTATCAATATAAATTATAAAAACATTCATAACTTGTTGTTTATATTTTCTGTAAGATTTTTACTAATAGCAAGTATAATCTTTAAATTCACTTAAACACAATTGAATTACTCGTTCCAACAATACAAAATTTTATGTGTTAAATAGTTATTTATTGTACACTTTATTCGTAATATACATTTTGCTAGCCTTTTATCATCAGTGTTGCATTATAAAATCTGATTTTTGATTTATAATATAGCACACTAGCAATGACAGTATGGTCATGAAAATTCGTATCAACGAATGAAATAAATAATAAATTAATATTAAAAAAAATACAAAATCTTGATATAATATATAAATTGAACGACTCGTTTGTGTTAAAACATATTATCTTACTTCACACTCACATTCGTTACTTTATTCTACTAAGTTAAGAATTCTGTCAGTGTATTTTTTTATAATTGCATCTGTAACAACACTTTTCTATAAATGTTTATATTTAGAACTCACAAAAAAAAACAATAAGATGGCATCCAAAAAATTATTACTTAATAATTTTATTTAAATACAAAATGTATAAAATGTAAAAAATATTGGAAAATAAATATTAAAATGTAAATAACAAAGTACTTACTATAAATCAATATAAAAGTATTCTTTAGAAGAAAAAAACGATAGTTTATGTATGTTCGACAATAAAAGTTAAAAACAGGCAAAATCAGAAAACTCAAATAATAACATTAATAATAATTTATATTAATTTAAAATAATAATAATATACTTTTGGATATTTCAGTATATTTCGAATAAATTTTTGCATACGCAGCAATTCGTTTACGAAATTTTCAATTTTAGCATGTCATTTATATGAATTTCATTTGTCGCACAAAGATTTTCACATCTTAAACAAATTCATTTCCGGAGACGTTTTATAAAATGAACAGCATACATTTCACTTCTATTACATAAGCTTTTTATTGATTATGTACATATCATACATTAGTATCTACAATATACGTACATATACGATATATAAATGTGTGTTTGCTGTATATATATATATATATATATATATATATATATATATATATATATATATATATATAATATTTATAAATAAAATCTACTGAATAATGAAAATGATATTATATCAATTCAGACTAAATCTTATATTATGAAATCGAAATTTCACTATATTTTTTTAAAAAAATAATCAATGCATCCTACCTGTTGTCACTTAATGCAGTGAAATATAAATCTTACGTACTAGAATAGTTCAGACTCCAGACAACACAAATATAGAATAAAGAATATTATATTAAAACTAACACGAAAAGATAAAATGAACAGATTAAAATGAAAATCAAATTTACAGACCTTATAGCAAGAATGAAAAGTTTAAAATACAAATGAATCAGTCTTATAACGGAAAGAGATATGACTATTGATAGGCAAGATAATTTATTGATTGAGAATCTAGAGATATATAAAATTTCACAAAAAGAAATTCGTGGTTAAATGAAACAGACATAAAAAATTTGCTGAAATAAAATAGAAAAGAAAAACATTGGATCGCTCGAAATAGAACATTTTCGAAGAATTCGCCATCTAACAGTAGATATAGACAAGCTGATGATATATATATATATATATATATAGAGAGAGAGAAAGAGAGAGAGAGAGAGAACGAAAGAGAGAAACATCCAAATGTGATTCTAAATTTGTGTATTATTAAAAAGAAACATGTGTATAGGGTGGTGTATAGGGAAATATTTGTATAGTTTCTTTTATTTCTTTTTAATAAAACACATATCTAGGCGTCACATTTGGATGACCCTATATAAATTTTAAAAAATAATAAAAATCAAAATTATGAAAAGTCTCAACATAAGAAAACTGTTCTAAAAAAATAAATTTTGTGAAATTGAACCGAAAATATTTTCAGATTTTACAAAAAAAAAACCATCAGTATAAAATTTTAATATAAAACTTTATTTAATTTACATTCGCCATTTCCTTCTATGATTTTAAATCATTTTTTCAACAGTAAAATTGTTACATCGATATATAACTTAGTTTTTTTATTGAAAAACACGTCAAAAATATTTTTTATTCACCCCCCTCCCCACACAAAATTGTACCTCTGCTGTTCAAAATCGACTAGAATAAAAGATAATCTGAAAATGTAATGGCAACGAAATATTACAATTGAAATAAAATATCCACCTAATAGCAAAAATATTTTTTTAAATATAAAACGTCTGAAAATATTCTAATATTAAATTTATTTATAATTTCCATTACAAATAATCATAACGTTTTCGTAACGGTATGTTTATAAATAAATAATTAAAAACCAATGTATATGCCATTAATAAATTAATACAATGAAATAGAAATCAATTAAATATTGTAATAATACGTAAATGAAATGAAATGTATTTTTTACATGTTATTAATGTATAGAATTGTAGTTTTTAATAAATGAGTAAAAAATAAAATAAACAACCGTGTATTTCTAGATTTGAATATTTGAATATCTAATAAATACAGTTTTCTGCTTTGTGATTTTATTTTTACATATATATATATATATATATATATATATATATATATATATATAAATAAATATTTTTTTATACTGAATATTCGATAATGAATAAGTTTTTTAAATATGTGATAAATAAAAGATATCGAGTAAATATAGCTGAATAAGTATACAATAAAATATTGGATCGATCGAGCCGTATTGTTAGGAAACCTAGTACACTATAGTAATATAAATCCAGTATACTTCAATCTAGGTTTAAGTCTTCAACTAATATTATTTCATGCACACACTCAATAATAGAAGAACCGTCCATCTTTTAGTAAAATAAAATTTCAGTATTTTTTTGAAAAATT
>CP092087.1:30835286-30845286 GCA_029203775.1 Neoneuromus ignobilis
TTAAACGTCAGTTATCTAAATTCCTAGTATCTTGTCTTTATAATTATCAAATGAACATCAATCGTTCACTAATTGCTTTCATGTAATTTGAGATTGTTCAAGATAGCTCTTATTTCCATCTTAGTATAAAAATATGAAATATACGTGCATTTTTACCAATAATATATTATTCAAAAATAGGACATTTACTTATACGAATTTATATAAAATTTATTTTATCTTACTATGTTACATTTATATCAAATTAAATATAAATAAATTACAAAGGTTTTTTCTAGCACATTTATTTTATTTTTAAAATTATGTGTCGAAAAAAAAATATTTATCATTTTATTTTATAATTATATTTATTATTTCTTTTGATTATAATCGTGTTTGTAGCAGAAAAATCAGATATTAATTAGAATTAAAAATGGAAAAAGGAACTTTCCCTACTAAATAATCTATTTTAACAATCTAAATTCGAGTAAATGGTATATGTATGAATCAATCCTTTTTTTACGATAATGTCAAGCACCGATACAGACAATCAATCTTATCCATCAATCTAATCGAATTTTACACATCTGTCAATTAAAGTTACTCTTTTAAAAAACTGTTTTTTTTTCAAGAATTTATAAGAATAGATTATTTCTTTTTAAAAATATATAAGAATAATAATTCAATCTAAACATATAATTTAGACCTTACGTTATGTTTATATCTTCAATTTCCTCTTGTTTACGTTTATATAAATTCGTCAATTTATTTTGTGTTTATTATTTTTTATTCTAATTACTATTCTAGTATTTTATTTAAAATTACAATCGCTATAATTTATATCAATACATTTACACGTTAAAGTACAAAAATGAAAAAAATTAATATTGTAATAAATTATAAATCGAATTATAAAGATCAAATTAGTATGAAAAGATAAAACACATCAGTTACATAGATACTGACTTTGAATTCCTTTTATTTTCATAAAACTTTAGATAAAATAATATTAAACCCCTAAGCATTCAATTCCAGCGCCTATAAAACACTAAACAACAAATATATGAGGGTCGTTTGATAAGTACGGTAAATTTATTTACTGTTTAATTTAATTAAATTTTTTAATTTAGTTTTTCTTATTTTTTTACAATACTTATTAAACGACCCTCATATATATATATATATATATATATATATATATATATATATATATATATATATATATATATATATATAGTATATCGTAGAGTCAATAAGAGAAACGAATGGATACAAGAAATAAAAATTACATACATTATAATGAAATGAGGCGTTCATATAAGACAACATAAATTATTGATTAAGAACCTAAACATATAAAAGATGCAAGAAGAGACCCATAGATAACTGAAATAAAGGAATGAGAAAATTCTTTGATGTGGAATGGAAGATAAAAGCATTGATTCCCTGAAAGTGGAAAGATTTGGAAAAGCCTTCATCCAACAATAGATAAAAATAGACTGATTATATATATATATATATATATATATATATATATATATATATATATATATTATTATAAAATACAAAGATGATATAAAAAATTCTAAAAAGGAAGAAAAAACAAATTTATAATATATTCGTTTTGAAATTATTTTTATTTTTAATATAATCTTTCTTGCCATCATTATATCCAACGACACTCAAAAACCATCATACCAACACTAAGTCAAAATCATAAAAACCTACAAAAGAATATTTAATGAAAACAGATAAAAGTACAATATAATGGTGCTAATTACGACAAATATGACGAATATAGGAGTAAATCATTCTTCAATTCGTTCACTTTTGTCATTGTTGACACTAGTATGACGACGAACATTATAAAAATAAAATATTAGTTTTTTTCTTACTTAAAACTAGTCTTTTTTCGAAAGTATTTTTGTACAATTTATCTAAAAAGTTAGCGTAGTACTCTCTCGTTATAGTCAAATAAAAAGTGGTGTTTCAATAGTATTCCTTCAGCATCATAGAAAATGAACCTTATGACTTTCCCGAAAAACTTTACAAACTAAACTTTTTAATTACAGAAAATCATACTGTTCCAATTATTTCATTATTTTCTTTTTATATATAATGATGTATTGAATTTTCGTCTATGGTTCCAATTCGACTCACAAAATCAGGTTCCTCCGAAAATGAACCATACTAACAAATCTGCATAGGAATAAATTTCCGATTAACTGTCAACAAACATGATACATATCTTGTGAATAATTTTCTTATGCATAATTCTTTGGTTAAATATTGAATACATATTCATCTGATATGTAAACAGCTTAAATAATTTCAAAACCCTTTAATCAGCGATACCCTAAAAATATATGTCACATTTTTTTAATATCTTTTCGTGTTATTACAATTTTTTGAACATCCATTACAACAGTTATGTTTCAATTTTTACGATTTTGTTTAAATTCAATATTCAACTTTGATATAATTATAATTTTCCTAAAATACTTTTCATACCAATATAAATATCAATCGCCAACAAATCCTTTTTCACGAAATATTTAATCATCACACAGTGTTCTATTTTCTCAATTTTGCAAGCACATATACAACTGGCCTTCTTCAACTTGATGTTTACACAACGCTACTTCACAGACTTACGTGTGTTATACATGTGTTAATTGAAAAATGTTGGATTTCACTATATAACGAATATTGCAATACCAACACAATTTATGTTCCATTCAAAGAAATTTTCAAATTACCCAGTAAATATTACATTTATAGTTCACATTTTTAAAATTCACACCTTTTATAAATACTTTAAAAACTATATTTCTACGTAAATATTATAAATTTTCTTAATGTTGTTTTTCATATGTTTACTGTATTTTTTTCTACCTTCTACAGTTAAATAGGTCATTACATACATTTTTGGATAAATATCTTTAGAAAAATATTAGACAAATGTTTATTACTTCTAAACTAAAGAAAAACAAATTGACCACATCACTCTACATTAATTTTTAAATTTCCTAGCACATACAATATTTTTCCTACAATATATTTATGTATATTTCTAATTTATTTTGCATTATTAAGGTATTACTTAACTGATATAGTTAAAAATATACTTACAATGATACATTCTTTCTTAAAATAGAATTTTTTTATCAATATAATATAATATTTCACTTATTTTAACTTAGAAAAATTTTAGAATAAATTAAAAAATAAAATTCTTTTTAATGAAGTACAACCACAATTGTATATATAGTAATATTATTAAAATGTCATCAAAATGATTAAATATCCAAATTCTTAAAATCTTAAATATTCAATAACATGCAAATTTATACAAATAATCTTTAAATATTTGAACCTTAAAACATACAATAATATTTTATTTGAAATTAAATACTGTTAATTTTAAAATGGTGCATTATAAATTTTTAATAAAAACAAAATCAATAAGATTATTTTAGTCTTATGAAAACTTTATTTCGATGATAAATTTTAATAGATATTTTTAGTCCGGTTACGTAAATATTTATAATTTTCAGCTCGGAAAACTTTAAAGTGTAGTATAATTGAAACAAATTGTTCTAAAGAATTTCAAGGCAAACAATATAAATTAATTATTTTTACAGATGAATAAACAGTGAAAAGTTTTATTGAATACTAATTTTATATTATTTGTCTCAACTTAATATCTGATGTAACTTACACTTTTATAGTCAATTTTTGTAATTAAAAAAAAGAAAAATAGAGAAACTATATTATAGTAATATATATATATATATATATATATATATATATATATATATATATAATATAATCTTATATCAGCCCACTGATAAAAAAAAGCTTCGTTAAATGTTACCATTCGCTGACAATTGGTCATTCCATGTTGACCGAAGGCTTTGTAAAGATTTTACATTTAAGATTTTCTTCCTTATGGAAGTTTCCTTCATCGCGGAAAGAGCCCTGCCTACTCTATTTCTCCAAACAAGGATCGAAAAAAATTGATATTACAGACAATGCCACTACGTCAATATAAATAGAAAGAGGAGAGGGGAGAGATAATTGTATTCATTCTCGACGATATAGCTTTTGTAGGCCTTTAGCCTCTCTGACAATACTAGCCCAGTAAAAATTTTCTTGTCATAGTTCCATGACGATTATATGTTTTACGAGATGATATTATCAGCTTCATGTCAACCCTTAAATTAAGGGTACTCTCCGACCGGAAATCGAACACAATCTCCCACATGACAAGCGATAATAAATGCTACTACGACAACAGTCAGTCAGTATACATATATACATATATATATATATATATATATATATATATATAAATTTAGTTTCTCTGTCAAAAAAAATATTATAACTTACAATAACAAAAGGAGTATAAATTCAATAAAAAATTAGAAATAAAAAACCATATATATTTAAAATATTTAAGAACAGAATATTAATATTAATTGTCTTAATATATAAAAATGTAATTAAATTAAAGAAATAGCTACAAACAGTCCCTTCATACATATTATTCAACCATATATACGAGTATTATTGCATTATTCGAACATTTTTTTTTAATTTGCAAAAAATGATTTGTTATTTATAAATGATAGAAGAAGTTTCTTCTAATAAATTATTCAATCCACAAAAAAGATAATTAGTATGATAAATATAATTGGAAAATTATTTTTTTTATTTTTAATATAGTAAAAATATTATCCATTACTTTGAAAGTAAATAAACTAACAACTTTTTAGAAAATTACAAACAATTATCGATATGTGAAATAAATTTTCTTTTATATGAAGTTATAGTTTTTCCAGTTTTCAATTACCCTGGTTAATTATATGCAAAACAAAGAAAATAAATTCTTATTGAAACAAATTATTAGATAAATATTGAATAGTTAAACCTAATCAACCATTCCAAATTGAACAACAAAACTTGGAATATGAAAAATTACTAAATAAATAAATTCTCTTAATTTAAATTTTTATATTTTTTAAAAAAATCACTTATCTTAAAAATATTTAAAGACAACTAATGTCAGATAAGATGAAATTAAGAATTTTTTAAAAGTCAATAACATGAAAATAATAATATTAGACTCGACTATGTACTCACTTCATATGTAAAACTAAAATGTCAGATAAAATTATAAATAATATTCAAACGCTAATATATTATATAATACAAGTTACCAACATGCAATTATAAATAACCATTAATAATAACATTCTTTATAATTTTTTCTTCATTACGAATGAAAAAATATTTCATATAATAAACATACAAATATGTAAGTTCATGTTCATTTATAACTTTGTATGTATGTAAATATACATATACATATATATATATATATATATATATATATATATATATATATATATATAATGTACAAAAAAATAAAATCTATAAAAACAGCAAAACGTAAATTTAAGGAAGTTACTTATTACCACATGAAAAATAAATATATACACATCGTACGTAAAAATAACAATGTAATACATCAGGAGTAGACAATGAGAACATAGGAAGGATTAAAATTATATCAAGTATACGTAACCGATATAGTATGTGTAAATGTTTCTTAGAACTAAAAAAATTATGATTAGAATGTATGTATAAGCACAATGTTGCTGTATATTATATATATATAGGTATACAGATATATCAAACTGAAGTAATAGGAATACCATATATGTACTTAAAATTTTATAACATTTTCTCACTATATTTAAATTTAATTATCATCTTTCAAAAATATTTAGCAATAGATGCGTTCCAACAAGGGAACTGCTTGAATATATAATTTAATTTGATCCTCAAAAATTTAATATAAATTTAAAATCAGAATACGTACATGAAATTTAATTTACTCTTCAATTTCACCACGGCATGTATTTTAATGTAGAAATTAATTACCGCAGCATTAAATTGCCAATGCATGTCAGATAGATGATTTATGTTTTGGCTGGTTAGATAATAAAGAAAATATGTGCTTTTGGATGACCGTCCGAAATCAATAATTAAGATATACAACAAGTTAAGCAAATAACAATTCGTTTTATCATTTTATTAACAAAATTTTATGTAGAATTATCATAATATTATTTCTGTTTAATATTTTAAAATACAATACATTTACATACATGCATATATAAATATATATATATATATATATATATATATATATATATATATATATATATATATATATATATATATATATATATATATATATATATATATATATATATATATATATATATATATATATATATATATATGATTCAAAATATATTAACTCTGGCTATTAGTTACTAAAAACCAAACATTCATTTAATTCAAATTTATTTTTTTTTTTGCTCTATATTTCATAGACATAAATTCAGACACATATTATATATATATATGCATAAATATATATATTTAACCCTTTCCACTCGAGGGCTCCGGAGCGGAGCCATTTAAAATTTGTCTTCAAATTCGAGGGCTCCGCTACGGAGCCAACGTAAATAATTTTCAATTCATAACATAAGGACAAAAACAAATTGTATAACTTCTCTTATTCTTTTAGCGAAGTGCAAATTTAAGTTGTTGCTTTGAGTTGCTAAGAATATGAGTGAAAAAACGCTTCGAGTGCAAAGGGTTAAATATATATATATATATATAAACATATATATATATATATATATATATATATATATATATATATATATATATATATATATATATATATATATATATAAACATATATATATATATATATATATATATATATATATATATATATATATATATATATATATATATATGGTAAAAATCAAAAAGTTCTTTGGTTATTCCAACATAATTAATAACAAGTAAAATTTTACATATACTATTTTCTATTCATTATTCCACATATAGTAAAAAAGTCACAGCAACAATAATACCTACATTAAGAAATTTAAATAACATGCTATTCAGTATTAAAAAATACGTTTATATCAAAAAAATATTATTGAAATTACTTGAAAACGTCATAAAAAATAAAAAATTAAAACGAATAGAAAAATGTTCACATAATGTAGCAGATAATATATGTATATATATATATATATATATATATATATATATATAAATGCAGCAGGTGCAATCCATTTCTATCTACTACTGGATGAAAGCCTCTTCCCAAATTTTCCTTTTTAACTCATCTATTGGGTTTATTTTCCATAAATATATATATATATATATATATATATATATATAAACAAATAGCTACGAATACATAGACGAATCCTCAATTAAGTTTTCATAAGAAAACTAATACGTACTAAAGCAAATTTAATATAAAATATATTTTATAAGTAATATTTTTAAATACAGTACAAAAACATAAAAACTTTAATTCTCAAGAATCTTTAATTATTTACACATTGGCAAAACATTTTTCTATTAAGTAAAATAATTAAATATATTTTTGAAAAGTATAAAAACTTTTTTTATTTTTCAAAAATTCAAATATTTAATCAAAATATGTCCCTCCTGCATCAATACAACGTTGGATAAGCTGAAACAATGCTTGGATGGATTTCAATGTCTTACACGTCTAATGACTTCAACGTCATCGTACAACGTTCTTTTCTTTGCTATTTTTTAAAAATAAAAAAAAAACAGTAAAAAAACTAACAAATGTAGGAGATTTTGAATGACTTGTTCTTTAATCAAAAATTCTCGTTCAGCAGTTACCTTGACAGGTGATGCATTATCATGCAACAAGTATCACCTTCTTGATTCTCAATATTCTGGTTTAATTCTTACTATCCTCCACCACAAACACTCCATAACACCTAAATAGTATTTGATAATGAGATATTCACCTTCTATAACGAATTTGTGATGAATAATGCCGTTTGAACATAAAAACCAATGAATATTGACTACATTCACGACTTCTGAAAACAGCATTTTCTCACTTTCCATGACCTTAGTAACTTTTCTAGTAACCTGCCATGATGTAATCTGGCGCTTGATTTCTAAATCGTACTTAAACCATCATGTCTTATCTCCAGTAAAGATAAAATTTATGTTTTTGTGTCACTTTAATAATTCCCTTACAGTAGTCAACGTATGCCTTCTTTTGATCTGTTATTTTATGTGGCACAAATCAAGCATTATCTATTTTTGTTCTTATTTATTGTTCAACTTTTTCTTAATATTTAAAAAAATGGAACCTTGGACAAGCTAAACTCTTCAATAAGCCTCTACATTTGAATTAATAGTTATAAATTCGCGCACTTTTTCAATAAGTTCGTCGGTGATCACGGTTTTAGCAATGCCTAATCTTGAAATGATGTTTTCTCTACAATCTTTAAAATTTAATATTACATATCAATTTGTATATATATCAGAAAATCATTACCATAAACTTGATGCATCAATTCAAGTGTTTCTGTGAATATTTTACAAAAGTAGTTTAAAACAAAACTTAATATTTGCGCAAAATATTATTACTGTTTCAACAAACACATTTCAGAAACCGCTGACATATTTTGATCAAATTTCGGTAGTTTGTAGAAGATAATGGTTAGCATAAATATCATTCTTTAGATCTTAAGTGACTGAAAATTGAAGCGGAAGAATGAAAATTCAGTTTCTTTTCCGACACACTGTCTATTGAATTATATGATCAAGTCAAAAAATTACAAATTATTCTACACACACACACACATACATACATACATAATAAACATATATGTATATAATTATATATGTATATTTATGTATGTATATTTATGTCTATATATATATATATATATATATATATATATATATATATATATATATATATATATATATATAAATCAATAACGTATTAATTTATAAAACATTTAAGACGAATTATATCTTAATATCAAAAAAAAAGTATTCTAATTTTAACCATACAATTAATAAAATATATTCTAATAAAAACCGTTAATAAAAAATCTATTCTTTTACGAAAATATATACAAAATATTTTCTAAGCTTATATATATATATATATATATATATATGTATTGATGAACAATAAAGCTTGTGTTGTATTTGTTACAAATTGAAAACATACCAAGTAAAATTAATATTATCAACCCAAACTGTTTCATATTAAATTTGAAAGTTATATAACTTTGTTGATTATACACAGTTACATTTTAATAGTAATAGTGTATGTGTAGTTTGATTTATGATTAGAATACAAATACATTGTTATATATTAAATACATATATGTATATATATATATATATATATATATATATTGTATATCTACAAAAATACAGGTTTAATTTAATTATGATTAAATGAGACTCAAATAATGTATCAAATATATAGGCTCATCCAAATGTGACAACTAGATTTGTGTTTTATTAAAAAGAAACTATAGACATGTTTCCCTATACACATGTTTCTTTTTAATAAAACAAAAATCTAGGCGTCACATTTGGATGATCCTTTATTGCTGAATATTCCAAATATAGAATAAAACAGTGAATTTAAATTGTTCTAATCAGTTTTAAATATTTGCATAAAAGTACATAAAATATAAATAACTTACATTGCATACTCACACACATAGACATATTTGCATACAAACTTTACTAACGCGAGTTAGACAAATACTTGCTTTAATGAAAATAAATAAATATTTAAATATCACTTGAATTAATTTCATTTCAACAATAAATGTATGTGTGTATATTATATATATATATATATATATATATATATATATATATATATACTCGTATATATATATATATATATATATATATATATATATATATATATTAACATCTCCTGTTTTAAATCTAAACTCAAATTAGTTTATTACTAATTAGATAAAACATGTTTACAAAAAAATCAGAATCGTCTTCTTTCCTATATGCATAATTAAATATCTAGCTTCATAAATATGTATTTCATACAATAACTTATTTTACTACAAAACTGAACAAAAAAAAATGATACTGC